>BDIU01000243.1:1235-34360 GCA_002118135.1 Trebouxia sp. TZW2008 | reverse complement strand
TTCCTTTCCTTTCCTTTCCTTTCCTTTCCTTTCCTTTCCTTTCCTTTCCTTTCCTTTCCTTTTTGAGCAATGCCAAGAAGGACTGTACATGGTGGAACGAGGTCATCTCAAGTCAATTATACCACTGATTGCTTGCTTGCATTTGTTGCAGGGGGCTGTGACTGACCTCACGCTGTGGGTGAGACCTGTCACCATGCATCAGCTCTGCTTTGAAGCCGGCCTCTGCTATGCTCTGCTGCACAAAAGGCTTTTACATATGATTGCTTGTGTAACTGCTTGCAAATTGGTGTTGCTGCAAGGAGCTGTGACTGACCTCACGTTGCGGCTGAGATCTGTCACCATGCATAAGTTCTGCTTTGAAGCCAGCTTCTGCTATGCTCTGCTGCACAAAGGCCACAGTCTTGATCCTGTTGGCGAAGATGAGGATTTTTGGGGCATTGCGCTGCCCCATGGCAGCTTCCTGCACCAATTGCTACCTGTCAGAACAATACTGTTGCCAAATGAAAGCACTCAAGTTGGACTTTCCCAAATGTCAAGAAAACAATGTTGGCCAAGATGAGGATCTTGGGGCATTGCGCTGCCCCACGTCAGCTTCCTGCACCAAATGCTTCATGTCAGAAGAATACTGTTGCCAAGTGAAAGCACTCAAGTTGCAGTTTCCCAAATGTCAAGAAAACAATGTTGGCCAAGATGAGGATCTTTGGGGCATTGCGCTGCCCCACGTGAGCTTCCTGCACCAAATGCTTTATGTCAGAAGAATACTGTTGCCAAGTGAAAGCACTCAAGTTGCAGTTTCCCAAATGTCAAGAAAACAATGTTGGCCAAGATGAGGATCTTTGGGGCATTGCGCTGCCCCACGGCAGCTTCCTGCACCAAGTGCTACTTGTCATGCAGAGCAACCTTGATTTGCTGCAAACATATTCATGCTGTACCATATTGATGTGGAAAGACAGTTTGCAAGACACTGCTTTGGCCAGCGCAAGCTATGCTTTTGGCAACAGTCATCATGGCAAGGATGAGGACCTTGGGTGGGTTGCAATGTCCCACAGCAGCCTCCTGCATCACAAGCTGCATTTTGGAAGAATGCTTTTCACCCAATCAAGACTGTCAGCTTGAGGCATTGAAGTTTTGGTTCGAAAAATGATGATCTCAAAAACAAGTCATGTTGACAAAGATGAGGATGTTGGAGCGCTGCATTGCCTTGCAAAGGGCTGCTGTGCAGCAATGCAATGACAAGCCTTGATGTTTGGCATGCAGTTGGCATTGTCTGGCTTGGCATGCATGCTCATGGCTATATTTAGGGTTATGGGCCTAAACCCTAGACCTGAAATATAACCCTAAAAAACCAATAATGTTGCCGTTGTACAGAAGGTGCAACAGTGTAACGCCATGAGGCTTTACACTATCAATCAAGCATACTGAAGTATCTAGACTGCTGACTGTGTACTTAGGCAGTCTTAGCCAATCACTTCGTTGAGCTTGTCTTGTAGCCGACATCAAATTGAAGGTGTTGTCTGAAAACCACCCACTTTAGGATATCGCACTTGCGCTGATTCATCACCAGCAGGGAAGCACGATTATGGACATGCATAGAGAATGCAGTGAGCTCAGACCTTGATTTGGTTGAGATGCTTCAGTAGCTTGGCTGGCTTCTTGTGTTCAGCACACACTTGCACCACCTGCATCCAAGATATTCTCGCTCAGCTTTGCTTGACCAACGTATGCTGTATTTCATACGTGAACGCCATTGAAGACATGAACTGACGATACATTGATGTGCCGTTACGTTGTTGACATTGCCACAGCACACTCAATGAGCTACACAGCACAAGCTAGCCATATAGAAGTGCAGAGCCATGCAGTGCAGATCCACAATGTCTCACAATTGCAGTTGCAAGTGTGGTGTCTTACATATGTGCAGCGCTTTTACTGACAGCAGCCTGCGCACATACAAGCATGCAAAAGCACGTTTCCAGTGTCTGACTGCTGTGGTAGGTATGCTGTAGGCCCAGAGTACGTCTGGCGACAAACGCTCCCACTATGATGCCAGCATAGACATACACCAAAGGACTGTGAACTGACTGTTGTCCCAATTGCTACCTGTGTAATTGTTTTGCTGATGGTCATTTCTCCTGGCTTGATCTGTATGCAGACAGGCTTGCGCTGCCATTTGGCCGCAGCTGCTTGCACAGCTTCCGGCATGGTGGCTGAGAACATCAACACCTGAGACACAGCGTGCAAATCTGAACCACAGAATGACAGTTTGAGGCACATCATGAGACCCTGAGGCACAGCCTGAGTATCTGAGACACAGCATGAGATTCTGAGGCACAGCATGGGAACAACAGCACCTGTAGGCATAGCCTCTGTCAATGCGACTCCTATAGCACTGCTTGTACAACTTCTGACATTGCAGCTGTCAACATCCACATCTGAGCCACAGCTTTTAGAAGGATGTACTGCTGCTACTATAGCGCTGTATGCACCAGTAAGATGCTTGATCAGGGTAAGTCAAGTCTGTGATCTGCAGTCTTGAGTGCAGGTGTTGACAGAATGGAATTGATGGCAAAAGCTAGACCTGGGCACTGCCTGCACAACAACTGAAGAAGCAAGACTCCACGCTATTACTGTAAATGATGCGTGATGACTAGATCATGTGACTTGAGCTCACCTGTGGTCGTCTTCGCTTGACAGAGGGCTTGACCAACACACCTGCCCCTTGCCCTTCAGACTTGCCCTTCTTGGGAATGAGCAAAGCCCTAAGGCGCTTCAGTTGGGGTTGTAGTCCCAGAGACAGCATCTTGTCTGCCTCGTCTAGAACCACATACTTTACATGCTCTGCAACAAACAGAAGACATTGCAACAGCAGCAGCAAAAGAAGGAGCACAACATGAAGATGGCGAGCGATACAAACCCAGCACAGAGAAAGGAAAAGGAAACAGGAGACGCGGATATAGAACAAGGATGCAGACTGTGAAGCAGGTGAGAAAGTCCTGAGCAGATCCTGATGAACTTCCTATTTCACATGCTTGCACTGAAGAGAAAAGATAAGTCTATGCTGTTAGGTCATAAGGCTATAGAGGCAATACTTGAAGCAATGGTGCTCACTTCATGCAGGGCCGCATCACCAAACAAACAAGGTAAAGACACAAATCTGATGTCATTCATGATGAATTGTGTTCATGCCAAGATTGCCCTTGCTGTCGATGCTTGGTAAGCTTTGCAGCAATGGGTTTGCATCAAATCATCCTGTACCTTGTTTGTTGGGTGATGCTGCTCTGAATGCAGTGGACAATGCCAGCAATGGCATTGAAGCGTGTCACCACATGATGACAAGCACCAAAATTGTTCCCTGCATTGCTTACCGCATGCAGAGCAGCATCAACAAACAAACACAGCAAAGACACAATTCTGATCTCAGTCATGATGAGTTGTGTGCATGCCAAGATTGCTAGTACTCGTGCTCGCTCGGGATGCTTGATACGCTTTGCATCAGATCGTCCTGTAGTTTGTTTGTTGGGTCATGCTGCTCTGAATGCAGTGGACAATGTCAGCAATGACATTGAAGCATGTCACCACATGATGACAAGCACCAACAACATCCCCTGCATTGCTTACTGCATGCAGAGTAACATCAACAAACACACAAGGTGAAGACACAGTTTTGATGTCATTCATGATTGTTCATTGTGTTCATGCCAACTTTGTGAATGCCCTTGCTTGCTCGAGATGCGTGATACGCTTTGCAGCACATGAGTTGCATCAGATCATCCTGTACCTTGTTTGTTGGGTGATGCTGCTCTGAATGCAGTGGACAATGCAGTCAACGATTTTGAAGCATGTCACTGCCATGCGTCATGCCTAAAATTCATAGCCTACAGTGCTCACAGCATGCAGAGTAGCGTCAACAAACACACAAGGCAAAAGCACAATTCCGATGTCAGTCATGATGATAGTCATGATGACCATACTGAGGGCCGATGCCCTCACTCCGCCAAAAAGTGTTGGTTGTAACAATAACAGATGTCATGCATTGATACTGTTGAAGAATGCAGCGCTTAGTAAGCTCTGCAGCAAGGGCGCTGATGCAGTTTTGCGCTTGGCAATTGCCAGCTGTCTCTACACTGCGTGCATCTGTTTTGAGAACGCTGTGATTGAAAAGTTCTGATGATTGCCTCTTGGCAATGACACCTTAGCACAGCCTCCAGGCTTCTTGTAGATCAAGGCTGATCAGAAACAATGATGAAGGTATTTGTGTCTCATCATCAGCTGTGCCAAGGCCTGTTTTTCTCAGTTGGGCAGAATGAGACAACATGTTTGAAGATACCGACAGGAATTACTGCACATCAAGGCTGATCAGGAACAGTGCTGAAGGCATTTGTTGCATCACCAGCTGTGCCAGGGTCTGTTTGGTCAACATGGGTAGATTGGAACAACGCACGCGGGAACTCAATTGTTGTATTAAAAAATACTCTGCATTTGCAAGTTACATCTGGAAAGAGTGTGTCTGCTGGAAGCAAGATGTGCTGCCAGAATCACCAACAATGCACTGTAAGCAATGACACCTAAGCACAGCTTCAGGATTTGTTGTACATCAAAGATTTTGGGAACAATGATGAAGGTGTTTGTAAAGTTGCATCACCAGCTGTGCCAGGGTCTTTTGACCAAGATGGGTAGATTGAGACAACACGCTTGAAAATTGTACTCTGAACATGCAGGCATGCTTCGTGCAGCTGTGACTGTGTTCAGAATTTGCTTGACACGCTGCGCTGCATGAATAATATCGCATTGTGATTTGCAGTTGCAAAAATATGTACACGTTATTGGTGTCTGACTGATGTCACATGCAATTGCAGCGGCTTCAACGGTAATCATGTGATAGTAGAACCAATACGGTTGTTACAAACACCATTGTCGTGATAACAATTACAATTTCAGGACAAAACGCCATCTTAGCACAGCCTCAGGACTTGTGAAAACATCAAGGCTGGTCAGAAACTGTGAAAGCAAAGTGCAAGTCTCATCATCGGCTGTGCCAGAATCGGGTTAATCAAGATTGTGCAGATTGGTGTGCAGGACATGTGCTTCATTGATGCATTTGGGCTTTGTTTCAGCAGCTGTGACTGTGATGTGAGTGTCTGCTCGCAGCTTAAGAGGTAATGCTCAGAACAAGCCAGCCTGGCAGGACAGGCCTTAGGCCATGCGCACCTGACTGTTTACGCAGGAACAGGTGATGTTGATTGTCATACCTGTATGTGGCGTGTCTGTGTAACTTTATTACTGGTCCGCAGCTTTGCCATGGCTGCACTTTTGAGGTTCAGGATAGAATAACTGAATGGGACAATTCAATCAGGCAAAGCCATCTAGATGATCATATACAAAGTTTGCTAGATCCTGGAATACATCTGGTGAATGTTTAGTGTAGTACATAGACATTCCTTTTGCCGTATATCTGTGTCTTTGTTGTGCGATTCACTTGAGCGTGTATGATGCTGCCTTACATTAAAATCTCCTTCTTGTGAAGGAGAAGAAGAACAGCACTTGCTATAATGGCTTAAGAAGGCATACCTAAGGACAGCGGGGAATCTGGATCATCAATGAGGTCCAGGAGCCTGCCAGGGGTGGCCACTAGCACATGGGGGAGCTGCTGACTAAGCGCATCTGTCTGAATCAATGACAAAGCGCTTGCTGCGTGCTTTGCTTGCATTTGGTTGAGCACTTGGCGCGTCTCATTGAAATCAGTAAGAGAGTGTTTACTCCATGCTTGATTTGCATGGCATCCAATTGAACATGCAATGCAGGCTAAGTCGCTTTTGAGACTTTGTTGCACAATCAAACGCATTACATTGCAGCAGTGCATCTAGAACAGCAGCAAACATTGTGAATGATGAAAGAATGCAAAACAATGCAAGCAGCCACACAACCAAGATGACCCTGGTGCCGCATCACGCTTGGAAAGTTGAAAGAAATGATGCTGCAACAGAACAGGTCAACAATACAGAAGTATCTGAGGACGAGCAATTTTGCTGAGAAGGAATAGCAAGAAAATTGATCGTTGCAGCTGATGACTCTTCAAGTTGTAAACAAGTGCAGTCAATAAATTGAACGATATGCCAGTGAAGTCCTGGGTTCATGTTCTGACTGACCTGTTGTTGCTTGTCGACTCCACCAAATATACAGAGTGATGTCAAGCCAAACAGCTTCTTCAGTGGACGCGCTGCTGACTGTATCTGTTGTGCAAGCTCCCTGCAGACACACAAATACACCCTAGTACTAAATGGTTACACGTTCCAGCACATGTGCTAGGTGTGTATGGCCCTATTCCGCCAGCTTGTTCTGGACATCACTAAATGACTGTTGACGTCTCACATGTGAAAGTCAGACGAAACAATATCGTTCCGTGTCTTCCTAGGCTGACACCCTTGGGTTTGGGACCTTAACCTGGTAAAACAGCAACCTTTTCAGGCAATCTATTGTCTAACATCTTGCAAGACGGATGATTGTCTCTTGATGCATATGACTTGTTTTATGCACATCATGCGGCCTACTTCATCTGCTGTGCAGGCTCCCTGCAGATACACATAATCATAGTGACCTGTGAACGTTTGACTATGCGCTAGGGAATGTGTTGCACAAATCTTGTCCTGCCATGCCAGACTGACTTGTTGATGGCGTCCTGATAAGGACATCTGATGTTCACTTAACGAAAACATTACGCATCTGGTCAATGGTTGCAATCCCATGCGCATGTGTGGATGGCTGTTGTGCGAAGCCCTTAAGCCTTGAAGGTTACTGTACCTGGTTGGGGCCACAATCAGGACCTGTGGACAATGTGAGGAGTCTTCGGCAGAGGGGTCATCCACCTTGGCTTTCAACAACAGAGGTATGGCTGGCAGAAGGTACCCTAGGGTTTTGCCACTGCCAGGTTCAGCCACTGCTTGAACGTCTTTGCCTTCCAAGCATACAGGCCAGCTCCTGCATTAAATGACGCTTTTTACATAGGATGATGACAGTACTGATACATTCAATCAGTACATTTGTGACTGTTCTCTGTCAGGTGATGAGACAAGTGGCGTAAGTGCAAGCTGGAAGCGCATGAAACAGTGAGACGCGTGCACAGCAAGAATGCCTCTCCAGAGTGCTCTTATGAGTGCTGGCCAATTGAAATGAACAGATTCATAGGACGTCGCACAGATGGAATGACATGCGTCTACATAGGTCTGCAACATGCCCTTCAGCACCGTTGCAGCCGCAAGCATTGAGCAATTCAGCATCTGAAAACAAACCTTTCTTGCACCGGTGTAGGCCCAGTCAAACCTTGGTCCAGCATGTAGTCTTGTATTGCCTTTGGGTAAGGCAATAAGGCACCGAGCGCGCCAGCATAGGGCTTGGCGGTTTGATCTGACGCTGCATGTTGCGTTGAAGCCAGCAAATTGATGCTGGTGGATTGCTTGACGGCATTTTCTGTCTTGTTTCTGCGTCTTCGTTTTGGTTTCGGAGGCGCTGCTGCAGTGTCGTCTTCAGTGGTTGCGTCAGCGGCGTCGGCTGTGGGCTGTCCCTTTGTACGGACTTCGAAGGGATCTTGGTAGCACAAGCCGCGGCATATGCGTCGCGTCTTATTTCGCTTTTTTCGAGTTCGTTTGCCTGCTGGTTCTTCGTCCTGGCCTTCCCGTTTGCGCTTCTTTTTTGCCATTTTGCGCATCTGGTAGTCCTCGGCCATGCTGTTGATCTATGTCAGCGTCCTGATCACCAACTGCTGCGCTCAACAAGCAAACAAGCGTTCTAGCCATCCAGCTGGGGCAGCTTTTCAGGTTTGCTGCCAAGCCCTAGCGTCGTTCCGGAAAAATTTCCGGAATCAGCTGAAGCGGCCACGGGGCGCACACGTGAACAAAAGTGTACACCCGTGGGAGCAGCAGGCGACACAGCTCCAGGAATCACTCATTTCCTACAGCGCGAATGCTGCAAATTTGAGGCACGCAAGTACATCAGGAGGTGACTGTGATACCGCGCCGGCTGGTCAAACCGCCTTGCGTCAGAGGCGCGAGCTTGTGCTCGACATCCTTTCGTCTGGCTGGCATGTTGGTCATATCGGCGCCTGCTGTGGAGCGATGATCCATCGGTGAGGCGTTCTGCGTAATGCATGCCTGTGTGGCATTGTTCGCGGTCAGCGAGACATTGAAGACAGTCCGTTTACTTCAGGCAGTGAGTTCGACAGCCAGTTTTCCGACATCAAGTCGCCGTCAGTAGGCGTACCTTATCCACTCGCCGACCCGCAGCGTTTCCAGCATGGACTACCAACCTTTGTTGGTCATGGGCGTTGGGCTGCTGCTCGGCTCAGTCATCCGCGTAAGCTGTCGCAGCATATGTGGCAGCATCACAGCCGCGAGTCATCACAGCGGCGTCTGCCAACAAAACCGCGTCAATCTTGGTGATGTGATCAACTTTTCTTGCGCAGGGAGTGACAGGGTTCGGCAGCAGCATTGCCTTGCTGTCAACATGGGTCATTAGTAGAGCTGTGGGTCTTAGAACAAGTGAGCACACCTGAATTTCTTGTTGGGACACTCACAGACTGGTGCACTCTTGCATACACTATGTCAGAAGGGTGCACATCAACGCATACTTACATTCAAAGTGACATTCACAGACAAAAGCAGCTCTGCATACACTTTGTAAAGAAATTATGTTGCATGGCAGGACATGCTCACATGTAAGGTTGACCCTAATCAACAGTTTCCTTTGCGATGCAGGTACTTTTCAGCAGTTAGTGTTGACAGACAGCTTGTCAGCGTTGGTGGCATCCCCACCTCTGTTGTATGTCACAAATGCCCGCAGGTTCACAGACTGGAGACTGGTAGTGACAGCTGTCTTCTTCCAGGTCAGTCTTCTACTTGATGCCAACAACAGAGTGCACAATTGTGTATGCACTGCATACCAGTGTTGTCAGACGATGGTCAGATTGCAGTCAAGAATGTTTGTGTCAATGGCTGTAGCAATTTATGATGTTGCAATCAGAGTGTCAATTCTCATGATGCATTTCAGTCATGATTGTGTATGTCAGACATGAAGATATTTGCCTGTGCAGGTTGTGGGATCACCTATTGGGTCATACCTTCTATTCCACCTAGATGCAGCACACTTGCAGCTTTCAATTGCTGGAATCCTCACGCTTGTGTTTATCAGCATGGTTGTCACCCCAGCTCAAGTGAAGCACTGCTGGCAGACCTTGAAGGAGAAGCTTTCCATGCGACAGCAGGCCCAGCATGCACAGCGTGAGGGCTACAGCTATTTGGCACCGACCCCAAGACTTGGCCACATGCAAAGTACACCCAAAGCCTTTAGCAACGAGCTGGCAAGCGCCAAACCAAAGGAACCTCCTCAGAAGCCCAGCAACAGCAGCCAAGACGCCAAAGCTCAGCCAAATTCAAATCCCAGCTCTGCATTTGCCTCTTCCAGTTCAAATTCAAATAGCAGCAGCCTAGGCAGTTTGGCGCCACAAGCGCCTCCTCCAATCAACATTCACCCGCCAGCAGCAGGTTCCCTCCCGCCAGCACATGGCCCAGTCAACAGCGCGCGCAGCACGTGGAGTTTTCAAAATTCAAACCCGGCATTTTCCCGCCGAGGCAGCTTGAACTCAGCCAGCTTCAACCCAGAGGCGCTTCAGCAGTACATGGATGCAGATGCAGGCATGAGCATTTTGGCTCATCATAAGCCTAGGCAAGCGCCTCCAGTGGTTAGAGTTGATCATCAAAGCATGGACCTTGTCAGACAAGACGTGCACTCCTACCACGCAGCTTCACCAGCAATGTCCTGGATGCGGCGGCTGCAGCCTGATTGGTCAACTGTAGTCATCAACTATCCAGTGGAGTACAATGATGATGACGTGGAATCTGGCAGATCTCATACCCCACCTCCCGCCCCCTCCCCTGAGCCCAGTCGGCCCCCCTCCCCAAACCCAATCCTCATGCCAGGTACATACATATCGTACATGGGAATACAACAAGCGCATGCTGTCTGCTCATAATCAATGGAGTTTTGGTGGAGCATTTGCACATCATTTGGCATCAGACTTGACTGCTTCAGCTCCATGGAGCACCAACCCTTCATGGTGTGCAACAAGGGCATGTTGTCTTGACAGACCACATAGCTTGGACGCCAGCAGTTTGTGTGTCTGCCATGCATGTTGTTCTGCTGCCAAGCTTGTACCAGTGATGCTTTTGTTGTGTTGGTGTTCAGGGCTCAAAGTTCAATGGCCATCAACTGCCAACAGGTCGGTATGCTGTTGCTGTCAGCACTTTCTTCCTTTTTGCTGCCATCTGTTGCTACTGACCCTGCTGTTGGTTTTCCGCTGCTGCTGATGCTGCTACTTTGTGGCTAAGCTTTGCTGGCTGTGCAGCTGCCGCATTGTCTGTTGTAGGTCTTAACAAAGGCAAACTAAATTTCATCACTAAGGTTGGGGGTACTGAATGAAAATTGAAGGTCAAAAGCTGACTTCAAAGGCCATTTTCATCACTTATGTTATCACTTTGCTGATTTGTCAAGCTTGCATCATATACTGAAACATGATCTCCTTGTGCTTTGGCCAGAAGCATGCAGGCCTGAAAAGATGATGGTAGCAGTCACCACAAACACACAGTACACTCCTATTCCAGCTGATTACGACGGTGAAAATGAAGGCGTAAGTGCCGTAATGGCTGAGTACAAGTTGGCAGAGCACGAGAAGTACAGAGCCTGGAAGATCCTGGCTTGTGGGTCTGTTGCAGGAACCCTAAGCGGGCTCATGGGAACCCTAGCTGGACAGCCTGGGCCACCGCTCATTCTCATGTTTGCGCTTCTGAGAGTTCCTAAGGTGCTGGACATGTCATATGAGTTCAGCTTGTTTCACGGATTTCAGGCAGATCCTGCATTTGCCTCAGGCCTGAGTTCACTTCTGTAATGCTGCTGCTGCGCTCTCACAAATTGTTTGTATGCTGCTAGTATGCTCAGGCCCTTGTTCTGATGCTGCTTGCGCACTGCATTGTCAAGGCGTTTCAACAGCTTTGTCACATGAATGCGTTTCTCATGTTCCAATGCTTTGCTTCTGCAGGAGGTTGTCAGAGCCACAAATGCTGTCAACTGTTGCATCAGCCCCCGATTAGCTACCTATTTCATTGTTGGCGCCTTTGTCTGGGATGATTGGCCGTTATATTCTGTGGGATGTGGGACTTGCCTCATCGGGCTTTTGTTTGGAGACTGGATAGCAAAGCGAGTCAATCAGCTGGCTTTCAGCAGATGCCTGTTGGCAATGCTGCTATTCAGTATGATGATGCTATACGTTGCAGGTTTTGCAGAACTACTGCGAGACCGCCATCACCACCACACTTGATAGTTCACTAGCTCAGCCTGTGGTAGTGTGTGCTCTCAGACCGTCATCACCACCACACTTGATAGCTCACCAGCTCAGCCTGTGGTAGTGTGTGCTTTGAGACTCGAGGTCATTTGAGCAGGAGAGCATTTGCGACAACAATCACATCTGAGCTGATGCATATGCTGGACAATTCTGAACAGAGTTCAGCTCAGCCTTTTGTAGTTTAACAATATGCTTTCAGCCTGTTGTAGCTTTAGATCAAATAGCTGTTGTGTATGTTGTGGTCATTGCAGCATTTCATGACGACAATTGGATTGGTGGCTCATTAGCTGAGCTTGCATTAGCAGGGCCTTTTGCAGACTTAGCTATAGATTATATTATGTTAGTGTTTGTCGTAGCTGCCTTTGCTTTCTGCTATAGCTGCTTTGGCTTGTGTCTTTATGTAGAATTTTGGCTAGCGGTGCATTTCTTCATTTTGGTGGAATTTTGCCAGCTCTACATCTGCAGGTGTGACCGGCCGCCTGTTCAGTTTGCCTAGACTTTCAGCGTGACTACCTGCTTCTCAGGTCTGTACGCCTGAAACGTTCGTTTGTAATCATCTGCTGGCATTGACAGGGTGCATTGTCCAAGCGATCTCTGAGGCTTTCCAAAGCTGTCACTGAGCAATCACCTGTTGTGATATATGGCAGCGTAGTACCAATGGCACTTGCAAGCCATTAGCTTGTACATGACAACGCCATACACGCAGTCCAGCAGGGCAAGTCGGCGCAGCTGTGGCGATGCAGCAACCGTTGAACAGTCATTTCATGTTGCGGACACAAACTGCTCTTAGCCAAATTCGAACACGTCAAACTTCGAAAACGCCAATGCAGGCCACCGAAAGCTATGATTTCCTGCTGGCAGCTGCCTGTCAGATCGGAAGCATTTGCATACTCATGCAGCAGTATTCTAGACCATCCAACATACCACGCAGTCTTCATATTTTCAAACTCAACAGGCTGTACACAATCATAACGAAGTCCTCACTGGCGTAGATCATTTCTGCTGCTCAAATTCATTCAAGGGCTCTATTGTCAGTTCATTTCCTAATAATGGCCGCCTTCAACTTGTCTGACCACTTGGGTCAAGTTTGAAGCGTGACAGCAAAATCATGAGGTGTCTTGCTTTTGACGCTTTTGCGCAAGGGCCTCGGCCTTGCCCTGGTCCCTGTATCTCTTCTTCCGCTCCTCTTTATTGTACTGCATCTTCCAAGCTTCCTCGTCTGCCAACTTCTTCTTCCGCTCCTGCAGCAGACAGGATCTGATCAATCAACCAATCCTGAGAAGTGGCAAATCAGGGCAGGGTGCCAGATGTGACTTGTCAGACTCCTTGGCCTGGATGCACAAGTGAATGTGTCTAGCAACCCTATGCAGCTGGTGCGCAGTTGCCTTGAAAATCAACAAACATGCCCAAACCAACACACTAATGATGTAGGAGCAGAACTTGGCATTGGGTGATGATTGACAGCTCAGAAAGACACTTTGAGACGGCGTATGGAGTCTCCCTGTGGTGTTGCTGGAATTGTTTTTGGGGTGACTGTTGGCTGGGTAATGTAGCTGCCAAACCAGTGCAATGGTGCCTCCTCAGCATGTGTTAACAGCAGTGTTGTCTAGACCATGTGGGTTTGTGCGTGACAGCGCCACGCCTTTGGCTTTGTGTGACGATCAACAGCTCAAATAGACACTGGAAAGGCATACAAAATCTCTCGGCACTTGCAAGTGGTTCCCTGAGACCTCATCCGCTGTTCCAAAGTGTCTCAGTGAGCTGTCAAATACCTCTCAAAGCCATGACATGATGATGCGCACATCAGCATACAGTATGTGGTATGCATATGGCATTTGGCAAGGGGCAGCTGGTGTATGTCTCAGGATCAGAGGCATGGTCTGCCCTTTTGTTTGCATGTGATTGCAACATCAGGTTCTGAGGTACAGGACTCAGACACTGTTTTGTGAACCACATCTGACTGCGACAAGAGGTTCTGAACATAGACGTTGCGACGGATTCAGCTTCTGGTCCAGCAAACGCCTCTGACCAATGAGATTCATGTCTCTCCCAATCTTGAACAAAACTGACTCTACAGCGAAGTCATCAAGTGCACACAATTCCACTGCAAAAACTTTCAGAGACAACTGTGTGTGGGTGTGCAAATTGTGCATCCTACCTCTCTGCGTCTGGTCTGCTGTTCCCGCCGTTTCTGAGTCTTGGCATTTCGAATGGCGTTCAAAGCATGCACCAAAGCATCGGCCCGCTTCTCCCCAGGTTCCCGTACTTTCACAGCCCGCTTCTGCTCCAAAGTTTCCCGCCGCCGTTTTGGGAAATTCATGACCTTGCTCTTGAAGGGCAGCTGAGCCTGTAGGTTTTTGGGAATCTTAAGCGGATTGAATTTCCTAGGGCCCCGCTCAATCTGCTTGTACAGGGAATCTGAATCACGGGGAGGTCCCACCCCAAGTTCCCGTCTGAGCTGTGCGACTGTGCGCATCCCTGTCCAGCCGTCCTTTGCCTCACCAGCTTTGACGGCGCCTGCAGGGCAAGTATGGGTTAGCGCTCAGCTTAGGGCTTGGTTTAGAGTTTGGCTGCAGCATGTTGTGCACCCATAGCTGCTGCGTACGCAGCCTATCAATGCTATGAATGTTTCTGCAAGAGTAGCTGCTGGGGAAGCAAGACTCTTGAGCATTAACCATGCTGCAGGTGCATACTTTGTAAAGCTGTATTGTATGTACTGAACAGCAGCAACAGTTTGTAACAAACACACATGTGCGGTGTTTGCTGCTCACCAGTGGAAGCTACAACAGCAGGAGTCTGTGCCGATGAGCTGGCGAAGCCCTGATCTGAGTAGTACCCAGTGCCCTGGGGGCCTGCCTTGAAGACCTGCCCCTGTCTCGCTCCTTGGAAGGTTGCCGCTGGTGTGAAGGCTACGGGATGTGAGGTGCTGGTAGGGTTGCCTAGGGCTATGGCATTTGCATCTGTTGCTCCTGACGCTATTGCGCTTGGATCCTGCAACAAGCACCGCCAGTATTGCAAAACGGCTCAGCCTGCCTTTGCATCATCGTAGTGTGTAGTCCAGACAAAGCAACCAAGGTCGACGCAGGCTGTCACCAGGCAGAAACATGACAAAGTATGACGTGAGCGAAAAATGAACATTCAGTATGCCACTTGTTGTAAGATAACTGTACATAGATAGCACCAATATGCATACGATCTGCACCCTGACATAAGACACAGCATGTGACTGACCTCTGACGGCATGTGACCAGGTTTAATTTGTCGGGCTGCAGGCTTGACAGCTGGTGCCAGCAGATTGGTCACGGGGTTGTAAAACTTGGGCAGGTCAACCCCAATCCAAGCTCTGAGGAAGATGATGTCACTCATCAAGGGCTTGTCCTCAAAGGTTGCCCTGAAAGAGCCATCTTGGCTGTTTTGCACGCCGGGCCTTAGAGCCTGCAAAAGCACAAAAAGGGCTGAAATTGTGTACACATTGATTTTGGAGCAGAATGGAAAGGAGTTCAGTCCTGGTAATCAATGAGCAAGTACTGAAAGGAATGGAATCTGCAGACACAATGCTCTGTCACAATGTTCACCAGCAGGCAGGCAGGCAGGCAGGCAGGCAGAGAGACGGACAGACATCTTGATGGGCAGGAAAAACAGAGGAATAGGCAGAGAGACAGACAGACCAACAGAAATCAGCAGGCAGGCATGCAGGCAGGCATAGACCGACACTCACTCGCACACAGACAGTTGAATGCACAATCAAGTGCAGAGACAGACAAGCAGGCGGACAGTCACACGCACAGCCACACGCACAGACAGACAGATAGCAATACAGCAAAAATCACCTTCTTGACAATGCCTCTGATGCCTGAAACCGTACGGATGCTGGCCCCTTCAAACTTGGACACCTCCAGTTGGCTGTTGAACATGCCGCCGATGAAAGCGGTGTGCTTGTGCACCTTGAAGGGTGTCCCCTTCAGCTTCAGCTTCTTCATGATACGTACAGAGGCATCCAGGTTCAAGACCACACCAGTTGCACTGATACGCCATGACTGCATAGAGACAAGGTGTCAGTTGCCTGCTAGTAATACGCTAAAGATACAAACCTCTTCAACTTGACATTGTATACACAATTGCATCCAGGGTCAGGACTTGACTAGTTGTACTGATGTGCCATGACTACACACAGACAAAGTGTCAGTTTAGTTTGGGATATTGACCAAAAACAGCAAAAGCTTTAGCTACGCACGGGCGCATCGCGATTCCAAAATCACGCTAGTTACATTGCTGCGCCATGACTGCAGGCAGGTAGTCATTCAAGCGTACATTTGAAGCTACAAACAATACAGCCATTGCTGTTGCAGAGTGGTGTCAGCCTTTTGGCATGTTTGGTGTTGATAAGTTCCTTGAGAATCATGGTCTGTGATTCAGGACCACCCTGATTGCATCCATACGTTGTAGATGCAGGCAGACATTGAGTTGATTCTGTTAGAGGCACCAGCAATGGAGACTGAGCAAGTGCGCACCAACACGGCAACCCAGGCAAAGGGAGCGCTGATCAGTTACTCTAGTAGCAAGGCCTGACCTGTTGCTTGGCTGTGCTAGTTTGGATAGCAAGCACTCCTGTGTTGGGAGGAGCAACAGCACCGTAGATAGTGGCCAGGCAGTGTATGTTGTGCATTGCTTGACACCGTGGGTTGGAAAGAAAGACGAGATGCCTCAATTGCAACACATTCTGACCTGTTGATTGGCTGTGCTGGTCTGTATGGCCAGCACTCCTGTGTTGGAAGGAGCGTCGCCGCTGTACATTGTGGCCAGGCAGTGTATGTTTTGCTGTGGCCAACAACAAGTGACAAAGCATCTCAGTAGTGATGACAACAGGAAGCGCTGATATGACATTTTGCTTCAAACAAAACCTTTCTGACCTGCTGATTGGCTGTGCTGGTCTGTATAGCAAGCACTCCTGTGTTGGGAGGAGCGTTGGCACCGTAGATCGTCGCCAGGCAATGCATGTGCTCCGGGGTGTACTTCAGCATGCGATGGCGTCCATTTGCATCCTCAGTAGCATACACGGGAATGGACTGAAATCGCCTCCAACCTGCACAGGCAGAAAGACCGAGTCATTGCTACAGTGTAGACTTACGTGAGTGACTGGCGTCAAGTTAGACGGGATGTGCTGCCATGGCAACTCCAATCTGCACGACTAAGATAGCTCTTATTGCTGCAAGCATGTGCTTTGGAGTGTACTCGAGCATGCGGTGGCGCCCATTGGCGTCTTCTGTAGCGTACACTGGTATAGACTGACACCGCGTCCAACCTGCACCATTGTTAATGCAATATTAGTTGCTAGTGGCTGAGGTTTTCTACATGTGGCATAATATCTGAAATGGAGTCGAGCATGCGGCAATGCCCATTGGCGTCTTTGGTGGCATACACTGGTATGGATTGAACCTGTCTCCACCACACAACAGGGGGAGAAAGGTTAGTGGGTGGACAAGCAGTGGCTCTTGATGGCTGACTTTTGAGCGAGCTGACCTTGCTGTAGCGTACACTGGCGTAGGCTGAATTGCCATTACCCTGTACCCTGGCTGGGAAAATGGGAAATTGCCATTACCCTGTACCATAGGGCAGGGACTGTCGCTTGCTGATGGCTGATCTTTGCGACAAGTGGCTGTTCACTGTAGAATTTCATGTATTACTGATGCTTTGCAAATGCAGCTCTAGCTTCAACAACCATATATAAACAAATTGCTTGTGTTGACCTGAATGTAGTGTTATCTGTAAAAGGAAGCTTACCTATGGAGAAGACCAAAGGGTCTCGAGTCTTGAGGATCTTGGGGAACCATCGATGCCGCTTGAACCTCAGCTGCATGAACCCCACCCCTTCTTCTGAGGCGGGTACCCCCCCAACCAGTAGGGGTTGGCGGGGGTCAAAATGCTGCATCAGCTCACAGGGAACGCCTGTGAACCTGAGCCTTAGGTAAGTGCCTGGCCGGAATCCCTCCATGGTCACCCGTTGCTCTTCATCAAGCGCATCCATGACAGCCTGTGGCAGAAATCTTTTATTTAGTGCAACATACACGAAAATCAAAACTTTTCCTGCCTTGTGTTTTGACTGCTAATGTGGCCAGAACAAGACAAAGCCACTCATCAGGCATACATGGAGCTTGAGCTCAAATAAATAAAAATATTTAAGTAAAAAACTGAGACCAAAAGATCCTTATGGCAAGGAAAAGAACACAAGATAGCTCAGGCAGCTGGCTCAAAGTATGCTACACGTGAGCCTACCTTAGTTCTGACACCGTAAGAACGCTGTTGAAATGCAAGGTCTGGTATGACGGTGCTAAAACTGAATCTTGGACACAGCAGCAGTAACAATGTGGATCCATCAGTGAAGTGATGAAGACTGAAAGGAAAAGTAGATCTGAGCCTACCTTAGTTCTGGCAGCCCGGTCACCCATGTCTTTCTTCATGGCGTCATAGTACGTGTCGCCTTCCTCTTCTTCTGCTTCTTCACCAGCCTTCTTCTTCCTCTTGCCACCTTTGCCATCTTTGACACCTTTCCTGCCACCTGCAAGTCCAGAGAGGAATTCAAGCTATTGCACCACAATCCAGATTGAAACAAGAAAATTATGGCAAAAGAATCACCGACTGTGCAAGCACACCCAGATGCAGTTGTCACCTCAAGACCCAGACTTGACAGCAAATTGGAATGTTAGCTTGACAAAGGCCTCATGGCGGCATGGCAGCGGCGCTTTATGCAATGTATCTAGCAGACCATTGAGGACACATGCAATGCTTGACACAGAGCAGACACAGTGTTCAAGCAGCGCTGAGACAGCACTCCTATTTCGAAATTTTTGTGTGAAACACAGTGTACACGGCATTCCAGCAGCACTTGTTGCAAAAATCTATAGAATCAGCTCAGAAGGCTACAGCATACTTTGTCATTGCAAAATGCCCCTCATCGTGCTTGGAGGAGGCACAAAAAGGTTGACAACTGGCAGTACTCCAGCATCAAGACACTGCTTGTTAGACATCATAATGAATGTCTTGACAAGCAGAAGCAGCTCAGCAGAAGAGAAGCATACTAACGTCATATTCTGCATGGAAGGCAGCTTTCTGGTGATGTCAAGACAGCGTCCTGAGAGGCAGCATGTGTTGGTTATTGCGCTAGGGACTGTGACGAAAATGCATGGCCAGAAAAGCGGTGAGGTGCATACCAACATCATATTCTGCATTGAAAGCAGCTTTCTTGGCGGCCTTGTCTGCCAGACGCTGCCGTGCCTCTTCTGCTTCAGCATCTTTGATGGCCTTCAGGGCAGTCTCTGTGGTCTGGTCACCATCTGCCCCAAACTTCTGCCCTACAGCACTGACAAAAAGGTGAATGTTGCATGACGTCAACCTCTGGTCTCAACTTTGGCAGCAGAGTGCTTTCATAGAGAGCCAGGGAAGCGACGGCCAAGATGCGCCGTCAACTTCATACGCACCCCAAGAGAAGCTTGAACGTAACCTGCTCAGGTGTGGATTCACAGCCAATGTCTTTGGTGATTTGCAATGCATTCTGATCAAACCTGCTGAAGCCCATTGCTAGTACAGCAGCACTTTTGACTGTCACACAAAAGCTCTTGAGTGAATTGGATTTGACGCAATCCACCATGTGACATGTGCATTAAGTGATGCGTGACCAGCACTACAGCAGTTACAGCAGGAGTTCTCGGTGGCTTGTCTTCATGGCACAAATGTTACAGGACAGCTGAGATCAACTTTTGAACAGCTCTGACTCACCTGTTTCTATATCCTCAAAGTCCCCAAAGCCACCACCATCTGAGTCTGCAGCATCTTCTTCTTCACCAGGACGTGCAGAATCCCTCTTGCCAGCAACATCCCAATCACCTGTAACGAGAGGCTTAGACTTAACTCCAAGAACATGCTGAGCAACATCAACATACACAACACCGGCTGCTGGCTGCTGATACACAGGGCTCCGACAGATATGCCGCATCTCAGTCTTTCACAAAAAGATACTTGATGAAAAATGAAATTGCACAAACAGGCTCAGTCCATGCATGCAACAGCTGCTGACAGCTGATACACAGGGCTCCGACAGATATGCCGCATCTCAGTCTTTCACAAAAACAGTCATGCAGCATGTCATTGACTCACAATACAAGACTCAACCAAAAGTTGCACAAATGTGCTGAGTCCATGCATGCCCATGGCACGCGATACATAGGGCTCCAGATAGTTGTGCAGCAGAGATTACAATTGCAACACAGCCTGTTGGGTGTTGGCAGTCAGGCTGCAAGCTCGAGAGGAAGAATGACGCTGTATACCTCAGCCATGCAGCAAGCTCAAATGCAAGGGTTTTTTGAAACAGATGCAGTCTAGCAGTGCATTGTGAGTCAGCGCACCAGTGACAAATCGATTCCTGAGCTTCTGTGCAGCTCCTGACTCAGACCATTTGAGCAACAGTGAGTCATCCAGGGGAACCCTAGAGCTGTCTGGGGCATCTACAGCGTCAGGGTTGCTGGCATCTGCCTCTATGGCAGAACCCTTTGGCTTGGCAAACAAGTCCCCTTCATCATCTTCATCGCTATCAGCTGGATTGAAAGCTGGTTTTGTCTGCAGCAACAGGACACTTCCACAATTTGCTCTACGACCAACACCCACAGCAGAGTTGATGCACTCGTCTACCCAATCAGGTGTCTGACCATGATTTTGCATATGTGATATGCAAATACGATGTGTCAAGTGCATACATACAGGAGTAATGGTCCATACCGAAGCAGATACATGAAGTCAACTTACATGTCGCACATCAAAGACTCCCATTGATCAAGATCAGCCAAACGCGCAAATGAGAAAGGTCAAGACTGCAAGTATGGCGCACGATCAATTTGCGCATCTAGACTGGCGATGTGCTACCATTTATGAGATCTGACATCAAACACTGCAAACAAGCTGCATGCCAGATCCTCGTCATTGAATATGTGACCTCAGTAAAAACAGCTGAGAGTGCTTTCAAACCTGCTGAGCATTTTTGCCTCGACTGATGTCAAGAGCTGAAGTGCCATACACCAGGCTCTGCATGTCTGCGCTGCGGCGGCAAAACAATGCAGCTGCGTTCTTCTTCATCTTGGCTTTCCATCTGGCTGCCAGCCCAAGCCCTACAGAGCGTGACCAAGATCACGCTATGACTAATGCACCACGACTAAGCATGAGTCATTGGTCATCATGACTGGTGGCACTGTGCCAGCCAATCTTGGGTGATGACAACAGGGCAGAAATTTTGACATGCAACAGATGTAGACAATGTTGACAACTGAAGCAGCACAGCACAGCACAGCACAGCACGCACAGCACAGCACAGCACAGCACAGCGCAGCCCAGCACAGCGCAGCGCAGCCCAGCACAGCGCAGCGCAGCACAGCGCAGCACAGCACAGCACAGCACAGCACAGCACAGACAGCGCTTGGCCACAATTGATGGCAACAGTGTCCAATCTGGTTGCAGATGACTATGCTGTAACTCACCCTCGCTGTTGTCTGACTCAGCATCTGAGTCCAGTCCGCTGGACTCGGCGCTGCTGCCTGAGCTGCGCCTGGCCAGCAGGTCTGCTGCGGCTCCTTCTTCTTCATCTTGTTCAGACGCTTCTTCCTCTTCTTCGGTGTCTGCTTCACTGTCGGACATGTCAGCAGCAGTTGTGTCAAAGACAGCTCGCCGCCTTTGTCGCTGCCTTCCACTAACCTGTATGTACAAAATTGAGTTTAGCTTTAAGTAGTTCACAAGAGGGTTTCCAGGAGGAGAGCCTCCAGTTTGTTGCCCCCCATCGTGCATGCAGAATGAAGCAGCAGATGGGACGTAAAAAAGCATCTGGGTCTTTCATCAAAATCATGATCTAGCTCCAGCCTGGCAAAGGGAGCATCCCCAAGAGTATGAGAAGCCGGCAGATGTCACGGGTTGACACAAAAAGCGTCTGCAATCTGCATGCAGTGCAGAAGTGCATGTGCGGAGTAGTGCATGTTACAGTCAGTCTTCCTGCAGCTGCTGAGACTGCGTGTACAATAGCTTCTCTTCATAGGAGAATTGATGCAAGGACATTCTTGCTGTGAAAACAAGGCAGTCAGGCACCAGATGCTGCATTGTGACTGCAGTGGTGTCTTGGAGTAAGGACAATTTGATGTAAGGATAAGTTTCTTGGTTACCAGCACAGTTGTTGTGAAGACAAAACACTGTAATAGACACAGAAGAGTAAGCACACGGCACGTGCAATGCACACAGCACGTACAATGCACCCAGCTCACCTCTCTCACTTCTTGTGGCATTGTTGAAAAGCTTGGCCCAGCATGAGCAAGCTCATCGTCTTCTTCCTCATCAGACTCAGACACATCGCTCTCTGACTCACCCTCATCTGACTCACCCTCTGCTGACTCACCCTCCTCTGCCTCATCCTCCTCTAGCTCCTCAGCATTGTCACCAGGTTGAGTCATCCCATTATCCAAGACAGCCCCGTTCAGCTGCCTGTTCTTGAACAGCTGAATGTCTGACTGCCTCAAAAGGTCATCCACACCAGTTTTGTTGGCTTGCAGTTGTCGCACCATGTCCTCGCCTTCGTCATACCTGGGAGGCACCCCGCCATCAGACCTCGAGTACTGCATCTGCACACACGCACAGACCACATGGTCACATATTGGAGGCGAGCCGCCAAAAGAGGTATGATTGATCTGACCCAGGCCTTTACAGCCCCCGCTTCCCCCGGGGGACAAGCACCCAAAACCGCACACGGCCTTCAGCACCCCACACAGATTTGACTCAGTATCAGTACATCACTAGTATAGCCCACACAAACTGCCCTGCAACCCCCGCAAGCCTGCACACATAGTGTGGGCAAACCCCAGATTGTCAGAGCCCCTGTAGAGGCCTGATCGATTGTATGGTCATGCTTGGATGGCACCCCACCATCAGATCTGGAATGCTGCATCTGCACATACGCAAGGAGCCCGATCGCTGTCACCATGTTGCACAAGCATTAGCTCTTGACTGCTGCTGAGGACATTGTGCTATTTCAGAAGAAGGTACAAACGCTCTTGTTCGCTGAAATGAAAGAGAAAGTCCTTGCAACACCCAGACTGCTTGAGCCATATGCGGTGGCAATTGTACGTATGTGAGCACTGGCACAGCCAGCATCACTCTTGCAGTTGTGCTCAAGACAGAATTGCAAAGCCCTTTGAGCACAGCAACAACATATTCCACCAAGGTGCTGTCTTTTGTCTCTTTTCTTTTGTGAAAACCTGTTTTTGTTGGCTGCTGAGACTGCGCGCTGTCAGGTAACAAGATGACTTCAGTGCCCTAGTCGGGCAAGGTCAGTAGTTGTTGCAGTTGTTAGGTGCATCATCACTCAGCACGCAAGTGCCCAAACATCCCAGAATGCTGACAGAAAAAGGTGATCAAGGTTGCAATTACGCCCAAAACGTTAATGCTGACGTCTTGGGTGCTAGGCAGCTAGCATTATCCAATGATGACATTCTTGAATTTAGGTGGGTTGTGACTTGTGGCTGTCAGCGTGAATTGTCTTCAAAGCCTGGCATAAGCCAGACTCAGGAGTAAATTAGAAAGAGCATCATTCAGCCACAATTGTCGTCTGAGTGCTGAGCATATGTTTTGTTGTCTGAGTGCTGAGCATATGGTTTGTTGTGAGAGTTGGGGAGGCCTCAGCAGGCATCAGACACATTTTCCACTTGGCCCAAAGTCAGCTGCTTGCAGACTGCCAGAAAAATCATGCTGCCCTGGAGAATGTTTTGTTCAAGGCGATGACTTTTCAAGCTTGCTCCAGGGTTGTTTCAGTCACTGCGTTCAGCACACTGATTATAAATGCTTGCGAGCTCCGTTGCCAACATAGATGTAGGAATGAAATTACCAAGGTAATGCTGGCTGGCCATTTGTGCTGACATATTGAAAGTCTAAAGGATTGTCAACATTGCAGCTCAAAGTCTGTTTAGCACCAGAGCATGATGATATGCCAGCATACATGACATGTGTGCCTTTTTCATGTCGCAATCGCACACAGATTGTGTGTGGGCTAGTAACAGCGCCACATCACAAACACCACAAGCATTGCTCTGGTTGCTGAAAGCAATACCAGCCATGCCATTCATACAAAAAAGAATGCCTGAGATTCACAGGCGTCTACAAATGCTATAGGAGATGCCAGAGGAACAACAGTCAAATTTGCAAGCGAAATCGCTGGTGCAGACGACGCCCGTCATCGAGAATTTGGCCAACAAACTTGACTGTTCCTCCTCTAGCGTCTATCAAGTTCAGCAAATTACTTGCGCTTCTGCAATCAGTGAAAGAACAATCGCAGCTGGAATCTCATACCTTCCAGTCAGGAATGTCAATGTAGACGGCATCCTTGTCATACAGCAAACCCCCCACATCTGCCATGGGCGCGTATAACAGGCGCTCCCGTTCATTGAGGCCCCTCTTCTTCTGCATGCTGGGGAGGGGGCAGGGGTCAGTCAGGGCGTCCACCTCTTCCACCTGTATCAGTCAGAAAATGAATGAAGACCTAAGCATGGACTGTCAAAATAAAACTAGCTGGGGGAGAGAGGGGAGTGGCCTCTTCTTCTGCACGCTGGGGAGGTGAAAGGGGTCAGTCAGGGCATCCACCTCTTCCACCTGGTTAAGTCAGAGCATGGATGAGGATAAGTCAGATCAAGGATGAAGAGTAATAGATGCACATCTGAATTTGTTTCGTGTTGGGGAGGGGGGAGAAGGGGAGACTCTTCTCCTGCATGCTGAAGAAGAGGCAGGGCTTAGTCAAACCAGTCACCTCCTCCACTTGTTTCAATCACAGCATGCTAGCAAACCACAGGACAAAGATTTGAACTGCTTCAGCTTAAAGTGGAGGGCAGAAGCATGCCTCCAGCCAAAACAACGACCTACATGACCTGTTGCGACAAACCTAATGGCCCCACTGACAGTGCAGCATGCTTTGCATGTAGGTAATTGTTCACAGTAAGTGAGCTGAACGCTTACAGTTGTACACAGCAATCCCCCTGTCACATTTGGGCTTCTGCTGAATGTCATCTACAGGGGTGACATGCTAGAACAAGTGAATTGTGCTTACTGCATTACACAGGGCAAGGTGCTTACTGTTGCGTCTCCCACGCCAGCAATGTGCACTCTAGCATTGCCCTTCAGCTTTGTGCCCCTGAGGTAGCCGTACACTGCAATCTCCCTGTCACAGTTGGGTTTCTGCTGAATGTCATCTACAGGGGTGATGTCCTGCAGCAGTCATGACAACAGTGAAGCTACACCATCATCTGTCACACCCAGATCATTGTTGCTGCAAGGACGAACATGTATGATGGTCTTCGCGCCTTTGAGGTAGCCGTACACAGCGATCTCCCTGTCACAGTTGAGGCTTCTGCTGAATGTCATCCACAGGAGTAATGTCCTGCAGCATTCATTAAACAGTCACTCGGAATGCAGAACAGCAGTTGCGGCGACCGACATCCCCAAACAGCCATCTGTCATGACATGGGCAACTTCTGGAGATCCAATTAACATCAGAAAGATGCCGTTTATGGTTTGCAGATAACTTGCAATTTGCACTTGAACTGCACTACCATGGCACGTCACAAAGAAGCAGATATCATGTCACCTGGTCTGCTTCTGCACATTGCATTGCATAGGAGGCACAAGCATGCGATGGTCAAGCTGTATCTCAACTCTGTCTGTGAAGAAAACAAGATCATGACTATTTACCTCAAGTCTGTCTGTCAGAAGGTACGGGTGAGCCATACGCCAGTTCAGAGGCCGGAACTTCATGACTGAGATAAACCTTGCCAGGTTCAGCACCTCACGCTTCATGTATTTTCCGTTCTTCATGCCACTCAGGTAAAACAGCTTGGCTCCTGTACAACAGAAGCTTGCCATGTAATGATGCATTTACAGCAGCAATATTGACTGTCCTGTCAAAGCGAACAGCTCCTGAACTTTGACACACAAATTAATGCCAACAAGTCAATCATGATCAGCACCCAAGCAGTGGGTCAACTTGACAATGCAATCAAGCTTGCAAAACTAGTCCTAGATTAGGCCAGGTCTGACATTCTGCCATTGAAACCTTAGTTGACGCAGTTGTTGCCTGCAATGACTTCAGTTCCTGACAAACTATCGAAAGAACAACACAAGACCTGATCAAGGGATACATGTGTACTCGCAAGGCTTGCAAACAATGTCAAGAGTGTGCTGCATGATGTATGTTTACCTTGATAGATCTCAGCCCAAAAGCGGTGCTTAAGAGCCTTTTTGGTCTTCTTCAGCTTCTTCTGGTCCTTGAAGCCGTCCAGATGAGTCAGCACACCCATCACCTTGGGAAACCCATGCACCTATACACACAGTCAAGTATCAAATCAATGGTGATGTCTGGTCTGCCAGAGAGAGTGTGACCTTTGCAAGTTGTTACCACAGGATTGCAAAATGTAGGCTGTGTGTTGCAGCATTTTGTGTGTTGCAGCATTTCATGTGTTCCTTGATACCAAGGAAAGCACAACAGCACTGACACGTCCGGTCATATGCTAAGCATCTGGAAAAGGCATCACTCCAAACTAGAGTCTGAAGTTGGCAAGGACACAAGACGGCTGCATGTAAGACACTTGCGTTTGCATCCTTGTTGAGTTCTGCAAGAATGCTTCTGTGTACAGTGCTGAGCTCATGTCAGGCAGGCATGTGCATGTTGAGTACAAACCTGCAGTAAGTTGAGGAACTCAAATGTCTCCATCTCAAAGCCAAAGCCGCCATCAATCATCAGTAGCACTAGATCTGCATACTTGGCTGCATCGATCATGCCGTGCAAATCCTGCAGCAGCCAAGTCAGAAGCTGCGTTTCTGCTGTCAACTGAAAGTTCAAGACAGCAAAAATAGATGCTACTGTTTCTGTTCTCAACTGAAATTTGAAGACCTGACTTTTGAACGCCGCATCATTGAGCATAACGTGAACATTATGTTTGATCATTTTTTGATGGGCTTTGTCTCATGCCAAGCAATTGTGATACTCCCATAATCAAAAAGTCAAAGTAGGTCACAGACACAATCAGCTCACCTGAGGGCACTCAACAAAAGTGAGCCTTCTTGTCTTGCCAGACACAACAGTGATAGGCCCTTGCACCTCACTCAGGTTCTGGTTGACGTAGTGCTTGATCAGGTTCTTGATAAGGGTGGTCTTGCCTACCCCAGGTGGTCCATGGACCACCACTACAAAGGGTGGAGGCTCTTCAGGGGTTGTGTCCACAACAGGAACTGCAGCAGAGCAATAGCAAGAGTCGAGACACAGTGCATGAGAGCAGGCTTGTTTTGTGTTGACCTAGTGCTCAATCAGGTTTTTGATGAGGGTGGATCTTGCCTATCCCAGGAAGTTCATGGGCCACCTCCACAAAGGGTGGGGGTTCTTCCCGAGTTGTATCCACCACAGGTACTGCATCAGGATAAACGCAAGTGTCATGACACAGTGACAGGCCCTTGCACCTCACTCAGGTTCTGGTTGACATAGTGCTTGATCAGATTCTTGATAAGGGTGGTCTTGCCTACCCCAGGGGGTCCATGGACCACCACCTCAAACGGTGGGGGCTCTTCAGGGGTTGTGTCCACAACAGGAACTGCAACAGAGCAAGGGCAAGCATTATCTAGAAACAGTGCATGACAGCAGGCTCATTTTGTTTTGATACAGTGCGTAATCAGATTCGGGATGAGGGTGGTTTTGCCAACCCCTGTGGGCCTAAGAACCACCACCACAAAGGATGGGGGTTCTTCAGGAGCTGTGTCCACAACAGGAACTGCAACACAGCAAAGCCGTGTTGGTCATGCTGTTTAGTAGCTGCATGTCGTTCTCATATGTTGGCTGAAGAGACAGGTGCACCTTGCTGAGTACAACCATGGCTCTGATGCTGTCTACAATAGCCCGTATGTTGACACAGTGTATGACGGCAGGCTCGTTTGAACTTTCCACAGCCTAGACTTGCAGACTCAGAATCATGAGCCTAAGAGCACTGTTGCTGAGCTGCTGTTGTGATGCAAGCCAGGAAGACTAGGCCAAACCTCTCCATCAGACAAGGAGCTGCTGCTGCAGGCTTCTATATTGGGGAGTGCAAACAGCGCACTGCTGCAATGAGTTGAGATGTCTACTGTGGTGAAGGTGTGAGGCATGACAGGCAGTGGGTACACAGTAACTTCTGTTCGTGTGGACACTCGATGTAAGGACATTCTCAGTGTAAGGACAATGCAATTGGTCACCAATCACTACATTCCCGACTGCAGTGGCACCTCTGAGTAAGGACAGTCTGATGCACGGACAACTTTCTTAGGCACCAAAGCAGTCGTTACAAAGAGAAGTCACTGTACCATGCATGCGCTTCTGGTCACGTTCTGCACTTCTGACTTGCTGCAGCTTTGCCTTGCCGCGCCCACTGAAGACAAAAGCTTTGGGATTTCTGGCTTTGGCAGCAGCTGCATCTTCAGTGCTGGAAGGGTCAGCTTTCCGGCTGGCTCTGTCTTCAGCCTTCTTCTTGGCCGCCTTCTTGACCTTTTTGACCTTCTTCTTGGGTGCTGACTTGTTGACAGCCATCGCGGGGGTATGCGGCTAAATGTCGACCGTGCTAAGATCAGCACTGACAGGCATTATGCAACTCCATCAGCTTAGAAGCTGCATGTTACAAGCCTTAGCGACGCCAAAATTATGCGTGCAGAGTCAGACACTGCGTCAAAGCCTGGGCAAGGCCAGCGTGCTGTAGTTCAGGTGCAGTCCGACAATCGCCGCCAGCGGCGTGAACGTCGCGTCGGCTTCTGAAGCGAGCTCTGCAACCCTAGTGACGTCGCGTTCAAGTTGGAGACAGCGCTAGGATCTCCATTTCATTCGCACTCTTGGCGTGTCGCATTTTTCGCGACAACACCGCTCTTTCCTCAATTTTTGTGAATATATGTAGCTGATTTGGCTAATCTGCCATCATGGTCGCATGGTGTAGTCGGTTATCACATTCGCCTAACACGCGAAAGGTCTCCGGTTCGATCCCGGATGCAACCAGTATTTTCTTTTGCATGCTGCACGGACTGCTGAACTGCGAGGGACTAGTGCGTGCTTGGACTTTATGTCCCCCTCCATTTCAAAAACGTGCCCATGGACTCAGTGGTGGTTTTGCACAGCCTCATTACATTACATGTCGACCCTGCTCAGTGCCTTGACATTACTAATCTCAATGAGCATTGTTCAATGCTGAGCCAAATGATTGCATAACTTGTATTTTATTTGTTTTTTCTTTTTTTTCCCCTTCTTCTTCAAATACATTTGTGCTGGCAAGATCATCGAGGGCTTTTCTAAAGGTCAATTTGATTTACCAAATTGCTATACATCCTCTGAAAGGGTAATTTTGCCATGTTCCATGAAGCTGCATAGTCAAGCACATGCAAATGTCTAGCAGCACTTGTCCAAGCTTGCAGCTGCAAAGCACCTCTACGCTGTGAACCATACGTGTCATCAGGCAAAGTAAGTCTCTCTAGGTTGGTACATGGGCTCAAGCAACACCAGTCAAAAACCTCAGTCCAGCTGCCTTTATTGTATGCTTCTATCAGCAGATGATGCAGACTGCCTGGCAGGATAGGCTTGAAAGGGCGGCAGCGCTCTGTCAAAGCAGCAGACAGTGTAAGTTTGGTTTAAGTGACAGCAGTGTTCAAGCAGCAATCCACTGCTGACACAAGATGGGACTTCACCAATGAATTTGAGTGACTGCAGAGTAGCTGGAAACCTGACTTCAGAGCACTTGCTACCATGCTCTTTGCGGCTCACGTCTATAAACTTGATGGTGCTCAACGACACTGCTTGCCCAAACTCCATACATCACAACAAAAATCGTCTATGGAAAGCTTCTGCAGAGATGCACCATGATCTTTGTCAAGCACGATGGCAGCAACACACTGACTTGCTGCATAATGATTGTCGAAGATGTGCAATGTCTGCAATCCTTTGCACTGATGCAGCAGTTGCTTGATAGTGCTGTTGAACTGCAGAAGACAGTCATTTCGAAGGCACAAGTACACGCTTACCAGGCTTTCGTAACACAACTCATTCTCACACAAGGCCACTAAGCGGTCCATTGTGACAAGTGGATCTAAGTAACAGTGGAACTGGCTGTCAGTTGCGCCAGAAGGTATCCAGCTGATGTGCACCTCTTGCACATTAGAGATGCTGAGCAGAGTTGACTTGTGGAACAGACTGCAGCCTTTGACTTTGAGGACCTGCAAGTTCTCCCAAGCGATGAAGTCTGGTAGTGCACGTTTTGCATCCTGAAGATCTGGATCATCAGCACCAAAGTCGTCATGTAGCCCACTTAGGCAAGTGATGCTGCAGTTGACAAATGTCATCCTGCTCTGTGAAACCTCAAAATGTGTCAAGGACGCCAACAGATGGACCAAGTGCTGCATGTTGTGGACCATACGCTTGTGGCTAAAAAGAGACATGATTGGATGTCCATGAATGACTACATGATCCAAGGATGATGGTGCTTTTGACAGACTTTGGCGCAAGTCCATAATGTCTGACCCCTCAGCATTCGCCCGGATTTCTAACTTGGTCAGCTGAGTCAGCTGTTGCAAGTCTGGCAAACTCCAAGGAATAGCTGAAGTTTAGGAAACTGTCTGAACTGTCAGGTGCTTGAGATGGGGTCGCTTGCTTGTGTAGAAGTGCAGCTCGCTGATAAAGTTTCCATCAATGTCTAGCGAGTCACAGTCCATTGGAAGCTGTGTGAAGCAGTTCTGTACATCCTGCCATGCACGGACGCAAGAATCTGCATCTGCTGGAGTGATAGCATGTGTCAGCTTGAGGTCTCCAAATGACTTGCTAGATTTGAAAAAGCCACGCCAATTCCTGTTATATGAAGGAAAGTTGGCATGTAAGTGTAGTGCAATGATTTGACTACTGTTGACAGCAGTGCGCCAACTTGAGGAAACGCAAGCTGCTGCGCAGTTGTCCAGAGCATTGTGCTGAAGCTCAAAGATCTGGGTAAGAAGCTCTGCTGATAGGCCTGACCAGTCACTGTGGTGTAGGAGACTGGGATTAAGGCGAGACCGAGCTCGGACTACGTTTTCAGAAATTCAGGCGCATATGTATCTCAGCAGACAAAGGTCAAGGTTTGCAGGAGTGAGCGTCACTGCATGTGACTTGAAATACAAGGAGGAGATTTACCTGCTGGCATCGTAGGAAGAACTTGCTGCTGCCTTGCCAACACCGTATCCGCTCATCTGCGTGAGATCCCTGATCACTCACTTAGCAATCAGTCGTGTTGACTCATGACAAGGGCGCTAACCCCGATGTCTTGCTACTCCAATAGGCAGTGTGACGTGCTTCTCAGTGACACGCAGCAAAATCCCGCGAAGTGTCAAAGCTGCAGTGCCCTGCACTGACTTCAAAAGGTCAGCTGGGATCTGATGATGTAGAAGAATGACATGCACCTTGCAGGCTACACTCACGGGTGAAGACGCACTCAGACAAACACGTAAAAAAATTGTTGCTTGTGAAGGCAGGTGGCCAAATGCTTTGAGTCTTTCTGCCTGACTGTCAGCTGAATACAATACTCCAGCAGAAAGCCCAAGGTGTCCAGCAAGGCCACAAGCAGCCGCTTTCATGGCCATTGCGGGCCTCTGCATGCCAATACAAGATGCTCAAGGACGTATCCCTTTGCCAAGTTGCTGTAAGGCAATCAAAACAGCATTGCTGCCAACGATGCATCTGCTACAGCCAATGCCTTTTCAGACAGTAGGCTGCAGATTGCATGTGCAAAGCACACCCCTATGATGGTATGACCAGTACGTGTCGTGGTAATGCTTGGCAAGATAACATATGCAAACTTTAAGGCTTTCTGTGGGGGCTGCCTTGATCAGTCTCATGCATTTATCGGCATCCCCCTTGTTGCTGTGCAGGTTTAGTTTAGTCTAGCAACTTGACAAGCTCCCTCTTGATAGAGCTTGACTTCGTACCTGGCACCTGGGAGCCCAAGCTAGATCACAGCAAATGTGTGTTGTAGCGCTGGTGAGATGGTCTGGTACAAAACTTGCAAGGTATACAGCTGGTGCAGTGTCAAGCCGCAATTACAAGACTCAAAAGTTTTTATATGACTCAAAACCCAAGATGTGCAAATGCCTAGCACTCTGCGCCCAGATTTTCAGCTGCACAGCTGCTGATAAACAGTCTGGGTCGAACAGGGTGAGCCACTGTAGGTTGGTACGTGGAGCTAAACAACGCCAGTCAACAAACCCAACCAGCTAAGCGGAAAGCCTCCTCAATCTCCAGATGCCTCAAGCTACTTAGCAGAACAAGCATTGAGGGTTTGCTGGGTCCTTTTGTGCGAGCACGCATAATGATCCTGGTGAGACAGCTGCAGTGCTCAAGCTGCAACCTATCCACAGGGTGGAACAGATTATCATCAGTAATGATCAATGTCTAAGAGTACCTACAAATAAAAGGGGGGGGGTTTGCTTCTTTAGCAAATGACTTTGCTATAGTAGTCTCAGGGGCACCGTAGTGGTCACAGATTGCTATAGTACCAATGTAGTAGTGAGATTGTCATTTACTACAGTCAAAGTATATAATGAATTTTGCTAAGTGCTGAGCAATCATGCCCAACTTGGACATGTTGAACATGATTGAGCTTGTGTGCATGAGTACCCACGTAATTTGCTGGGCATCAAAGCTTTGCCAAGTACTGGTCTTTTATGCTTTGCCTTGAGTGGGTCTGTAGTGGTGCCAACAAACACCTTCCTTAAAAGCATCATATAACAAATGTTTGCATTTTGATCAACTCAGGCTTGCCATGCATTGATCACCAACACATGCCTGTCAAGATACAATCAAATGTATATAAACAGCTGACACATGAGAGACCTACACGCCACATGCTCATCAAAGCTTATGCCTTGAACAGCTGGCAATCACAGCCATGATTGCACCTCAGCCTGAGCCTTCGACTTGCAATTGGCGCATCAAGAGCAATGTGTTGTTGCCCTGTAGCCTGGCATACGATCCACAAAAGTAGAGAATGTGTTGAGAATGACCGGCAAGTCTTTCTTGCTGTGATGTGGCATGACAAACTGTGTAACGGCTGCGTGCGTTACAATACCAGTCCTAGGTTGTAACGTCCTTTAGGAGTTACGAACCGGCATATAGGCACTGCAACCAACGCCACTCGTGTGATTTCCATACGAGCTTCTTGCGCATAGACTCAACTCCGTTATAGTGGTTTCGGATCTAGGTTGTCCCTTACGGCTCAAGAAGTTACTGGATCTCCACAGGAAGCATGCATGCATCAGTGATCAGAGATTTCTGTTGCACACACTGATTTGCCTCACAAGGCAGGGGCAGTCCAGGGTTTGCATAGCGATTGATAGCGCCAATCTGCTGTGCCAGTGCTGAACATATGGCACTTGGTGATAGATGTTAGCCACATCGCATCACTGTTTGGTTGTTTTCAACGCCAAGGTCTTTGCTTACAAGGGGTTCACAATAGTCTTGTACATCAGAGTTGTACACTAGAAGTGCAAACAAACAAGGCTAAGGCAAAAGGCTGCCTTAGGAAGTATCATGTATACTAGAAGTACTTGGATAGTGAAGTATCACTGGAGCACATTGTACAATAACAAAGAATAACGGGACAGGTGGTAGTATGCAAGAGCTAATGCTGGAAAGGACTTTTCAGGGAAGGGA
>BDIU01000242.1:1869-310557 GCA_002118135.1 Trebouxia sp. TZW2008 | reverse complement strand
GTGGGGTCTCTCCCGTGTTTCGCCTTACGTTGGCAGGGTGGGGTCTCTCCCGTTTTCTCCCCTGATCGCATACCGCATACGTCCTGCCTGCTTTGCTCCGCAACAAATACAGCTCCCGAAGTTGAAGATCTAGAGGCTCGATATTTAAAGGCTTGTCAAGGCTAGAACTTGAGCATATCAAGCTGTTCACAACCAAATTTATGTTCATTGACTGTTGACGCAAGCCACAATTAACTCAATGTGAGATGTACTGTGCAGCTATAAGATGCTGTCTGCTGCACGAGAAGCTGATGACTGAAACATGCTCAGTTGTTTGCAGAATCATGCCAAAACATCTTGACGAAGCCTTGACGGTTCAGCATGTCAAGCCTGCCAGCTGAATAGGCTCAAGGTAATGAATTGATGACACTGTGTACTATGGGAGACACAAGGAAAGGTACAAGAAAAGGTTTTGCTGCTAAGCGTCATGACAGGAGCCTCTGTCAGCAGGAGCAAACCAGAATTGCTGTCTCTACATGGGCACTATCCTGTGCGTGGCTGCCACCACTGCCTCAAACTTTGCATGGTTCCTGCTCAACGCAGCTGCGCATCTTGCATGCTGCAGGCTCTGCTCCACAAAAACCATTCTTGAGCAAAGCCAGAAAGCATCTTGCTGCAGAAGACCTTCTCAGGAAGGGACAAGTGCATGCCTTTAGGCGTTATAGAAAAGCGTCTGTGAACAGAAGCAGCCTGGTAATCTTTCTGAAGGTCTGAAGAGGTTCTCATTGCTTTTAGCTCTTCTTGATGCATCAAAGCTGTTACAACACCTTCATCAGATTTGCCTGACGCCTCAAAGCTATTTCCACTTTGTCATCGAGTGTTCCTGATGCCTCAATGCTGTTTCCACGATGTCATCAGATGTTCCCAATGCCTTGAAATTGGTTCCACATCAGCATCAGCTTTGCCTAACGCCTCAAAGCTATTGCTGCGCTGTGACCAGATTTTCAGAATGGCTCAAAGCTGCTTCCACATCATTGTCAGACTTTCCTGATGGCTCTGACGGCTCAAAGCTGCTTCCAGATGAGGCGAGCTATGTTGCCCACAGCCGGAGTGTAGAGGAAGTAGCACATAGAGACCCTGAATCAGACATCCGATATGTCACTTGTGTCAAAGCACAGCACAGCACAGCACAGCACAGCACAGCACAGCACAGCACAGCACAGCACAGCACAGCACAGCACAGGGTCAACTGCTTAGCCTTGTTATGCGTAGTTTGGGGGAAATCCTTTGGCATGCCGTTGATGCACTATGCACTACAAATGCTACTGCACTTTGAACGCATCAATGTCACCATGCGTTCATGTGCCCGCACTGCATTCAACTGACAAGCAGTATGCACCAGTCCCATCTCACAATTGGTACCAACTCACAATTCAGCTCAATTACGGCATGACAGGTGTTCTGCAGCCCTGCCGTTTGTTTGTGGGCATGTCAAGCTGAAGATTCTGGACTGGGCCCATGTGTGTTGACTTTGCCAGTGCAGCTAGAGTGTTGCATGAACAACACCTTGAGCAGCAGTGAGAGTCAGCTGAAGGCACGGCCAGCACACCACAGATGATGTTGAGGGCTGTACAGCCGTCAAGGCAGGTGCATGTGAGATGACTTTGCCAATGCGGGTGAGATGACGTTGCCAATGCAGCTGTAGCACTGCTAGTGCTATGACTGATGCTGATGTTTACCATGAGGGAAGCCCTCTGCCCAGCTGCTGGAAGACATCTGGGTGTGGGTAATGCCACAAACCAAACACGTTCATGAGGACCAACTCGCTCAGTGGGGCGGCAAACGCACAAAGAATTGCCAATGCCAGACCTTGTCTTGTATCTGCATTGTGCAAAATTTGTTGCTTAGACCTTCTGTATACACATGCCATCGCCAGCAGAGACCATATGGTGAGGGCAAGAATGAATATTTGGGGTGGAGCTTCATGGCACAATCTTGGATGCAGCATCATGAAAATCATGCATGACATGCTACAAGATAGACATGACACTGCAGATCATCAAGCACGACATGCTGATATTATTTCATCATGATCATGGCAGCAATAAACGCAAGACAATCGGGCGTCGGCTTGCAAGACAACTGAACTGAAAGCCTACCTTCAAACAACTTGAAATTGAATAAAGCCAGGGCAAAAAGCACAGCAGCAATCTTGCAGAAACACAGAAGCTTAGTCACAAGACCAACGAATGCTGTCAAGCACATAACCTCTCTCTGTACTGGTGGCATGGTGGCGCAAGCAGCAAAGCTTGCAAATGCAGTCATGCAGGTAAGCATCACTCTTTATTTTACCATGATGTACGGTACATTGTTTTCATACAGAAGGGCGCTGGTGCGCAGCAGGAGAGAAACGGCTCTGCATCAGCAGGTAGCAATGAGACCATCTTGATGAAGCAGCAGCATTAGCGTCAGCATCAGCAGCAGCATGAGCGTCAGCATCAGCAGCAGCATTAGCAGAGTCTCACCCGATGCTTGCAAAGACAAATGGCACACTGCGCTCAGCATACAGTTCACCCTGTTGCTCATCAGAATTTAGCCAGAGATCACCAAGGATATGCAGGGCACCTATGACGGCGTAAAATGTGCCCAGAAGCAGGACAACCCAGCCAGAGGATTCAACATCCCCAAAATCAAATTGTCCGCTGTCGTATTTGAGCAAATGCACTCTGCCATGAATGCCGTCAAGGCTTGGACCAAGCACAGCTCCTGCTGCAAACGTTGCGGATAAGAATGGCGGCAGCTTTGCCTTCCACCGCGTATCCTATGGCACGTCGCACTCAATCAGCAACAGTGCAGGTGCCATTAGAGCGCGACTTGCCGCGCGCAGGCTTTGCAGCAGAGAGCTTTGTGACAGCGTGACCTGCTTGCTCAGCTGCTGCAGCACGCGCTCCTTGCCGTCGGCAGCAGACTTGCATGCCGTTTGGAAGCTATGTTTGCGGCCGTGTCCTCGTGATTGTATGCATTTCGAGCTCGGGCGTGAGATGGCGGGTGGCTTTGCCGCAATAAGATAATGGCGCAGCGTGACACCACACCGCTGTAGGGGCGTTTGCTGCCCGTAAAGAGCAGCTGTGACAGGCGATCCCATCGTGAGGATGCTTGTTGCTCAGCTTCAATTAATCTGTAATGTAGCAAGCATCGCTTTCCTTATGAGCATCAGTGGTGCAGGAAGACAGCGTTCCGTATCGCTGATCTTCTTCTCGCCAGCTGCATAAATAGCTATCTGCAGAGTGTGTGCAGCAAGAATTGCAAATGCAAGCAAAAGTTAAAATTATCCAGATTCCGAAGTCATGACTAATTTTGGCGTCCACTGCCAAATGGTCGTCATACGCTGCTACCTTGTCCACTGCGATCACACGCTCCAGAGTCTCGGAGGGGCGAGGCGTTTCAAAAAGCTAGAACGCTAGGCATGCAGTCAAGATTTGCTCATGTCTGACCGACAACAAACGCACTTTGAACTGCTGGGCGTACCCTTTTGGGTAAGTGTGTGTCAGCACGCTGCTTGCTTTGATCGACCCCGCTTTCGCCGCCCGCAATAACACTGAGCTCAGCAATGATTTGTCTGCTGTTCGCAGGCTTGTGAAACCGAGATACGAGCAGCATACAGGCGCTTGGCCTTGGTGCGTACAGCTTTGACCTACGCTCAGGTCTCTTGAATCTTCGCTCTCGTGACAACGTTGCTCGCTTTCTTGCAGGTGTACCATCCTGATCGGAACAACAAACTCCAAAGACAGGTTGCACAGTCCAAGTTCCAAGCTATCCAGGAAGCTTATGCAGGTACAGACTGTTTGTTTTATTGCAGCTAGTTTGTTGCAGGCAAAGGTGTGTGGTTTATGCTGACGTGAAGCAGCCCACCAGAGAGCTCATCAGTGTTCCCTGCTTTGCAGTCTTGAACAATCCCGAGCGCAGACAGCGGTATCACTTACAGTGCTTGGACCTCTGGGACATGAAGGTAACCTACGCCTGCGCTGTCACTTCTGTACTCACGCAGCAAAATGCTTCTCTCATACAAGAAAAGCCCTAGCAGGTGCACATCAACATAGCTCGCTAAGCTGGTCTGACATTGACTGGAGCTTTTCTTCCTCTAGTATTTGCTGGTTGCAAAACTTGGCTGGATTTTGCCTTGTTTTGCAGGAGTATTTGAGCCAATTTTCTGATCTGATGTTGACGCCCTGTGGTCTTGGTCTGTCGCCATACAGCGGCGAGCGCATGTTGGCAGCCATCAAGGAACCTGTACCACTCTTATTGGCAGCTTGACCCGAAAATGTCAAAGGACCTTGTTGGGTGACACTTTCAGCTACTTGGAATGGCAAAGGACATTGTGGTTTCAGCTACCTTGATCAAGCAGTTGTTCAGCCGCAATCTTGTCCACAAGGGCATCAAGATATCAGCAAATTGCCCAAGGAGCAGCAGCACACAGCAGACAGCTTTGTGCTTAGATTTTTTGCACCCTTTGCACTCATCTTCCAATCTTTGAGCCACTGCCCTCCTCCCCCCAGTTTTGACCTGTGTCAAAGGATAGCCTCCCCTGACCTTCAGCCGCAAAACTTTGGGATGCTTTGCACCGAGGTCTCTCACAGCTCAGTCGCAGGGTCCAGCTCTGTAGTCCATATGCACATGGGCATTTCATTGTCCCTATAGACAGCCACGCATGTAGCTGAGTGATTAGAGCTGTTTTAGCATTTTGAGGTGTGTCATCAGCCTCAGCCCTCATTCTTTGCAATACACATTCTTTCGAACTGCATTTCTCCGTGCCTGTGTACACTGCAGCTTGTATCAAGGGCAGCTCAAGCAATATAAGCTACAGCAGACAGCAGCACCTGTACCTTTTCTACTATGAGTATTATGCTTTGTTGTGCCTGCTGAACTAGTACTCTGTCAATAGCATGTCAACACAAGAGCTTTTAGACAGTTTCATCTCACCCTCGAATCTGTCACTGTAAGCTCAAGTCATCTCTTCTGGCTCTGCACAGCAGCTTCAAGCCCGTATTCTTGTGCGGTCTCGATGCAAATGATGTCAGCTGTCTAAAACCATTTGCAACGTTGCATGCCATCACTTATGTGAATCACCTGTGCATTCATTCGCTGAACAGATTTCTAACGATACCAGTCTTGTCCTGTGAAAGGCAGCAATCCCAATAGCTTGCCAGCCCTTCACTTGCTCACACACCAGTTCACATAGGGTTGTCCATGAGTTTTACTAATGCCTCGTAGGGTCGGTGAGCGTGATCTGCTTTGCGGCCTCTGGTCAAGCACCTGGAGCGCACTGACTATCGGGCAGGCTGTCGCTGTGGTCGCGATGACGGCCATGCACAGCCAGATGTGCAGCATGCACCAGCTGCGTACGCAGCTTGGGAAAGTCCGACTATCCGCTCCACGACAGGCTGTAGCCCGTCAAGCCCCGGCCCAGCGACAGAAGCATTTCACCGTATATGCTCGCAGACCAGAAGCAGGCATTGGCATGTTCGGCACTAAAGCGGGAATGACACAGATCTTCACCCCGGAAGGCTTGGCGATATCCGCCACTGTTATAGCTCTTGAGGAGGGCAACATTGTCACACAAGTGCATACCACTGACACGAGGGGCTATAACGCTGTACAAGTAGGATACCAAGTAGTTCCAGAGAGGAAACTTACAAAGCCTGAGGCAGGCCACTGCAAAAAGGCTGGAGTAAAACCCATGCGACACTTGCGGGAGTTCAAGGTCTGCAAGGCGATATTGTTTATGTCACATATGTTCTGTAATTATTGTAAATCTGACTCAGCATGGATCATAGCATTGCCAGATTGCGAGGTCAGGTGTTCTCAGCAGGACTGAAACAGGGTTCTGAACGCATGTGCAGATCCCAGATGTGACCCCTTTTGAGCCTGGGCAAGCCTTGAATGTGGAAGAATTGTTCAAAGAAGGGGACTTGGTTGACATAGCTGGCACAAGCATAGGCAAGGGGTTCCAAGGTATGCTCGTGCGCTTTGTGTCCATGAATGTGAGGTCACAGGAACCCAGAGAGTGCATAGCAACCTTCACATGTGCAGCAACAGCACTGCAGCCCAGCAACATTACCATTTGACATACTCACACTGCAGCACAGCAAACATTCACATTTGCAACAGCAAGGCATGCTTTGCAGCAAGCTGATGATTTGGCAATTTTTGACAAGAATGTTGTCATGTTGCTGCTGCACTGTACTCCGCTCACAGCAACATTGCAGCATTTTTGTCCAATCTGTTTGTGTTATCAGCTTGCTGCAATGCATGCCTTGCTATTGCGCCATTGTACACAACCCCTGCTCAGCTCAATGACTGATCAAATGATGCTGTCATGCTGAAGCTGTAAGTTCAGTTCCTGTGTTCAGACCAGAGTATCAGGCTCAACTGAGCTGTGGGCACAGTCTTGCTTGCTGTGTACAGATGTTTGGCATACTGCGCACAACTCTGGGCATGTATTCGACAGTGGCAAAAGGTCTAGGTCTTGGCTCTCAATTGCAGATCGAGGCACATCTGTTGCAAAATATGGCTCTAAATCTGGGCCAACACAGTCCCTATGACATGTCTTTGTTGCGCAGCAAGATGAGTGGTCTCCAAGCAGCATCTTGCAGCATGTCTGCAGTGATAGGCTCTTGCATGCTGCCATGCTTGCTCATGCTTAAGGAGAAGCCAAGCCTTATTATTGTACACCTTGATCATAAGCTGCAGGGGAGAAAGCAAACCAGGAACAGCTTTGCTGTTAGCACATATGATTGTAGCCGATTGGCCAAGATGAAAGCAGAAAACAGACTTAGTAATTGGCATAAATGGAGCCTCTGTCAAAAGAAGCAGCCCGTGCATGCCCCATAGATGCTTTAGGGTGTTACAATTCTTGTTTGAGCACTGATTGATTGGGTGTCATATGGTGCAGGTACAATCCAGCGCTGAAATACCGTTGGGGACCATGACTTGTGACGCTTGCATGAATGAGTGGTTGATTGGATGTCATATTTTGCAGGTACAATCAAGCGATGGAATCACCACAGAGGTTTGATGACTCACGGTTCCAAGTCAAAGAGGCAGCATGGTTCCATTGGTATGTCCGCCACACCCAGCAGAGTTCTGCCAGGGCTTAAAATGGCAGGTCGCATGGGCAACGAGAGGGTCAAGATCAGGAAAGTCAAGGTATGTGCCAGCAATGATACTTGTCTTGACATCCTGGCACAAGCGTTAGGTGTGTGTGGCCCCAGTCCTGGCCCGGAGATCATGTATCATACAACATTATGGCAGTCACAAGCATGAAAGCCGCCAGCAGAAATGCCAGATCTGTGTGCCTGAAACTCCACCTCAGCAACACATATACCATACCTTGTAAATCCAGGGCTGCTCCTAGTGGTTGAGGCTTCCACCATGCATCACATGGCACGATCTTTTCTTCTCTACCTTTCAACCTATGATGGCAACACATACAACGGCAGCACAAAGTACTTATACGCAGGGTAAAAAACAGGCATGTGCAATTTCAGTCAAATAGTATCATGCACTATATCACAACCTATACATCATGGTTACTGCAGGTCCTGAAAGTGCGACCAGACATCGGAGCCATTGTGGTCAAAGGCTCAGTACCAGGGAAAGCTGGCAATGTAGTTGAGATCACCCCTGCCAAGATTGTGGGCGTCAACAGCGGTCCACAAGTTGTTGCAAGGCTTGCCAAAGAAGCAGCCCAGAAAGCAGCAGCAGGCGCAAAAGCCAAGGCGTAGTAGCTGTTTCAGACTGAAACCATGCAGTTTTGTGCGCAAATAAGGGTGTTGCGAGTACGCACTGATCTGTCAGTGACTCACTGATACAAGATAATGCAGCAACAGCAGCAGCTGCTGCTCTGGCAGCGCTACAGTCCCAGCATGCAGGACTTGACATACAGCTGTCAGGAGTGAATCCCTTTATGGCCATTATTGGCCTGTGTATCTGTAGTCTCTAGAAGTCAGAATCCAATTTTGAAACAGGCACCTCCCTGTTTTACTTGTTTATACTCCATATCGGGTCAGTGTGGGATCAACCCATGTAACGAGGAATGATTCCTTGGTGCTCAGATACCAGCTCGTGCTACTGCAACAGCATCTGGCAATCTGGCAAGCGATTGCATGCATGCGTCATATGAGGGATGGTATACCTGCTTTGAGGGGACTAAAAATCCAGCCGTCTGCACGGAGCCCCCAAGTACGTGAACAATTTGCTACACGCAGGGCGTTTGCTGACGGTCATATGATCAGGCAGCAACTTGTACGGTCCAGACGTGGTGATCCGTGTGCATTGAACGCTGACAACTGCCGGCAGACGCCTCACAGAAGGTCTGCATGCACTTTATTTTACACGAACAGAATGAATACAACAGACTGTCAAGCAGGTGCCCCGTCATCATCTTTCTGCCCTGCTTCTTGCAGCACACCAGCTTTTCTGTAGACAAAGTCCATGACCTCTCCAAGGTATTCCTCCAGAGGCTCTTTCCTCTTCCTTGCTTGATGCAAAAAGTGGGTCGTAGCAATGAGGAAACGCTCAAAATCACTGCAAACAAGACAAAAGCATTCAATCTGCGTGCTAATGCAAAGTGGTGACAGCAGGTGTTCATCCTTTATTGTGAAAGCATGTCTAAAACTGTGCAGACTTGCACTGTTACTGGGACACATGCTTTGCTGCCTTTTGAAGGTTGGAACTGTCCAGCAAACCGCATGTCGAAGCACCTGAGTTCAGGTGCACAAAACTGGCAGGTTAGGCAGCTGAGGCGCTGGTCAGCGCCTTCGATGCATCATATGCTATTGCAACACAGAACACACCTCCAACCAGTGCGGTCATTGCAGTACGCTGTGCAAGAGCAGCCGGAAAGGTATCAGAAGTGCTTACTCATAGTCTAGGTCAAGGGGATGCGGTTGCAGCTGAAACTGGTCAGGTTGGCTGCTAGTCTGTTTGGCAAAGACAGCCATGTAAGCCAGGTCTGGCAGATTGAATTCCTTGTTCAGCAATCGCCATTTGATCAGATGATTACACACATACCTCAGGTCTACTCGCACCTGCAAGCAGCAAAGATGTGGCAAGCCAATCTGGCACACAGGACACCTGTGCCGCGCTGTCACTAGGGGGCCTTCAATCCGTTGCTGGTGCACAACAGCTTCTGACCAACTTTCATGCAGGCATGATTGCCGCTGTATGTGCAGTATTGCTGGGATCCAAAGTCTGCCTTGCAAGCATGTGAAATGAATGATGTTAGCGTCTTCAAACACGGAATCACACATGCATAACACAGCTACACAGTACAGTATGCAGCGCGTAGGTGGCATGGTCTATTTCTGAACAGGTGACAGTTATAAGCTGAATATTATCAATACCTTGTGGATATGGTGGTGTTGGACAAATGTCAAAGTGTGTCAATAGCATGTAACAATGCATTGTATACACACAAATGGCAGCAATACAATTTCTCAGGCAAGCATGGCACGCACATTCACATGCTGCATCAGCTCTATATATGAGCAGCCAGAAGCAAGCATACATCATAGTTGCTTACCGAAATGAGCTCAAACAACCATGTCTACTCTCAGCATATTGGCTAATATGCGAAACAAAGCAGGATGCTACTGTTGCATGCCCTGCGAATTGCTGCTCTACATCAACACCATCAAGCTCCAAGACCTCTTTGCCGTACAGGCGATGCATCCAACTCATGTCAGACATTGACTTGGGTGAATCATCTTGGCAACAAAAGCTCACTGTGGCAGCCTTGATGCGCTCCAGCTGGCAGGTGTCTAGTGTGTACTCAGTCAAGCAGCAATCCTTTGCAGCAGTGTCACAGAACCAGGCATCTATGCTGATGCATCAAGGTCGCGTTATGTGGCTTGACAACGAGCTTTTGCAACAGGGGCTTACCGTGGCAGATGCGCTCCAGCTGACGGGTGTCCAGTGTATGCTTAGTCAAGCGGCGATCCTTTGCAGCAGTGTCTCTGAGCCAGGCGTCAATGCTGATGCATCAATATCATGCTGTGCGGCTTAGCGAAGAGCTTCTGAGTGAGAGACTTACTGAGGCAGCCTTGATGCGCTTCAGCTGGCAAGTGTCTAATGTGTGCTCAGTCAAGCGGCGCCCCTTTTGCAGCAGAGTCTCTGAGCCAGGGGTCAATGCTGTCCTCATTTTGCTCATCTGCAACACAATATTCATCTGCGACGATAATGCTAATAGGGGTAACGATGATACATTTGAGCAGAGGTGCTATGTGTGTCTGACCACTTGTGACACTGCACATGCCCTGCCTCACATGGTAAACTGTTGCTGCCGCTATGCTGCGTTTATTTGATCTGTGAAAACATGGCTCATCAAAAGAACGACATGTTCAATTGACTTGCAACGTTCTGGTAAGATTGCTGAACAGCGTGCAGAAGCATGATGCAGTGGGCTTGCCTGTCTGACTATGTCAGACAAAATGCTGGGCTTGAAGGACTGTTGGGAAAGGTAATGGAGTGATTTCGAGCATGCAAATAGAGCATGCATGCAGTCCAAAAAGTCAACAAGACTTGTAAGGTCGTGAGCGTACTTGTTTGGCCATGATGGACAGAATGTTGCGCTTCAAGCACAGTTTGCAAAGAGCACTGTTTGCAAAGAGATGCAGTGAGAGCTAGTGCGCCATTGGAGCATGCATGAGCATGTGAACCCTTTATATCTCTGTTGTCACTTCAGCACAATTTGCTCGATGATACTTTCCTAAGGCAGCAATAGGCAGGGATCAAAATGCAGTGTGCCCACCCGTCTGGCAATGTCTGGCAGGATGTTGGGCTGCAGGCAGGTGTGTATGAGGGACTCCAGCTTGGTGGCCAGCTGTGTGTAGGCAGCAGTGTTAGGAGCGCCTCCCACTCCTGTTGCTGCTGCTGCTCTGGCATGCGCCAAGTGTGCTAAAGCTACATGTACAAAGGCGCATTTTGAGACTGAGGCGCAAGAAAGACTCAGGTGTGCTTGACAACTTTGTGACACATGTTTGTGCCAGTATTATCTGGCCTCCGGCTGAGCAGACCTGCAGAAGCTCTGTATGGAAACAGAATAGAATGCTGCACATACAGAGCTGACCTGCAACATAGGACATTGTTGTACTTTGCAACCGCCAGCGTATGCATGCTTGTGCGCCGATTGCCTTCCAAAATGTGCTGACAAAGAGAATAGTTGTCTGGTAGCATGTTGACTTGCAGCCAAATCTATCACAGAGAGTATGTGAAGAAGACAAGAGGTGATTTGTTGTTGCCATTTGAGGTGCTGGGATTTCAAGCGATATGGCAATATGTGGTTCTTCTGGAACGTGCTAAGCGCTTAAGCATGCCAAGTGACGATATCAGGGCCAAGTTGCACAAAGCACAGACCAGAAATGATGGCAGGGTGCTCAGCGTGTTGCTTTGCATGTGCTTCAGTCTCTTGGGGCAAAGTCAGCACCGCAGCAATACCTGCTAGGAAGCCTGCAAAGGTGATGGTGGCTGATGTGTTGGAGTCCATCTTGGCGCTGCTCCCCTGCAGTGGAGCATACTAAGTTCAGTCACGCTCAAGCTACACAGACATTGTGTTCTGCAGCGAACGTTGCACTGCACAATGCGCTGCACAGCATCACATGAACTTGCTGAGGTATGCACCCCATCTTGGAGGTTGTTGTTGGTACGGCGCAAGTGACTGAAAGATGTGTGATGCTTGGAGTAAAAACCGTGTTGTACCAAGCAAAATGTTGGAGGGAGCAGAGACACAGGCCTGACATACAGTCAATGTGAGATGTGCACAGACATGCTGGCAGCTAGATGCATACCCTGCATAGAGGCGCAATAGCAGCAAAAGACTCGTCAGCTTTCTCAGCGCCAAATCCTCCTCCTGCCACCTTGGCATTGGAGATGAAATGCCTGAACTGCTGGATATTCATGCGGGTGATGTGCTCCACTGTCACATCCGCCTCGCCCTGTGACAACATGCACTGACTTGTCGGCATTTGGCAATGTGCTGTCAAGATGCCCATGGCTGCAAGTGTAGGATGCTGCCACAGCACCCTCTCATGCAGACTCATCACTGCCGCCTTTGCTTTGTATGCAAATGTAGCCCAGCTGGGCATGACATGCTTCATTGTCGTAACAAATCTGGACACCAAGCATGTGCTTGCGTAGTGGATGAGCAAGCAGTCAGGTCACAACTGTGATACTGAGCTGTTCAGCACATGCATTGCAGTCCACTTGCACCAGTGACCTGGTCTGCTCAGTGCAGCCACTGCTGTGTGAAAGCAGCAGTCTCTCTTGGGATTTTGGAAGACCACTGTGCAACATATACGGTCACCTGGAGTTGATAGATTGTGAAGATAGCCTGCAGAGCGCCGCCCCACTGCAGCAGCACATCTCTTGTTTCCTGCAAGTCCCTCTCCAGCATAGTGGGGTTCTGCTGCAGCAGGGCTGGCTCAACCAGTTTGTCCAGGCCCCAAAAGGTGCAGTCAAACTCTCTGAGCCACTGGTCATGGGGCGGTAGCACCTCCCCTGCTGCACCCCATTGAAAGGGAGGGGTCTTGGGCCTACCCTCCCACCTACCAGGCGTATGAGACATGAGATGAGGCAACTGAACAGTTGCTGAGTATGTGACAGCAAATCTGAAGTGCAAGCGCCACCTTATGCTGCAAGCTGAACAACTACAGGACAGCAGACATCTGGTGCAGCCAACAGCAGACACCACAAGAGTGACGAGTGCAAGGACTTTGAGATCAAGATGGTATTCTAAGCAGACTTGTCTGTGCTTCAACCACCGTCCTCAAGGAGCGCAATCCAAGGCTGTGCCTGAGGGAATTGGCTGTGTGATGAGGATATGCAGCAAGCTTCCAAAACAGCACACATGGAGAAGGTCTTATACCTTGCTTTGTAGGCAACAGGCCCATCAGAGTACTCCACAAACAACTTGTCACCAGTCTTGAACATCTCATTGAGTACGATGTGTATGTCCAGAATCTCTCCCTCTGGTGTCATGACTGATTGAGGCACATATCTATTGATTGCCTCACCCCTGTCAGGCAGAAGGCGATGTTGGCAACGCGATCTGTCACCGCAATCCGTCACATGGCGCAACATTGTTGTGCGCACCTGGCATACGCAAGTCTGGCACAGGCAGTATAGCCAACCCACTGCAAAATCTGGGAGCCAATCCCACAGAAGAGCTCGACTGTGTGCTCTTTTTCGACCCCAGCACCAAACGGCGCCAGATGCACGGTGATCCTCATTGTCAAAAGCTGCTGTGCTCCTGTTCTGCTTCTGTTCTTAGCTTACAACGCTGCCGAAATGATCAGTTGCAGGTCACAATGTCTCGTCAAGTCGAACAAAAGATTCAAAGCTTTGGAATCGAGAGTCATGCAGCTTTTCAGATGCAGCTGATCGATATGACATGCAGCGGCGCATACGCTGGAGCAAAGGACACTGACTTTCAGCCGTAATTTGAATCCAGCGTGCACCATGTCAGCCTTACTGCATTTGTTTAAATTATTGCCTGACCGAGACCGTGGCGCAGCTGCATGCGTTTGCAAGGTGCATGTTTGCAAGCTTGCAACGGCACCCTTGCGCGGTTCTTGTCAAAGACAGCTTGCTGCGTTCAGGAGTGGAATGCTGTCACCAAGCATCCTTCATTGTGGTCAAGTCTAGACTTGCACAACTGCCAGCAGGCCAGCCATGTGCTTGCCAAACTACCGCAGCAGTATACTGGACGACTGAAGGCAAGACCCAAACTTTCATTTCTGGTATATTTTGATTCTTTCTGACCCATTTGAGATTCACTGTGCCACACATGCAGAATGTCAATCTGGAATTTGCTGTTGAGGTCACAGACAAAGACCTGCGCTGCCTGCATGGCAACAGTCTGGAGAGCATCAATTTGAACGCCTGTCAAAGGTACAGAATGTCACTGTGCATGAAATATTCAACATTTTCTGCAGAGTCCATTTACAGAAGTGCTGCTGATTGCTGCCCTACTCAGTGAAGAGTTGCACTGAATGCCATAATCAGCTTTGACCTGCACGCATGCACAGCATGCTTGTTGCACCAATTGTGTGTGCAAGGGCTTATGCTCTGCAGGGTGACAGATGCAGGTGTCACACAATTGATAACACAGAGCCGAGCACTGCAGCAGCTGTCCCTGTACTGGAATGTACATGTCACTGACGCCGTGCTGTACAAGCTGGCAATGAACTGTGCCCAGCTGACTCATCTGAATCTTAGTGGATGCAAGCGCATCACTGACAAGGGGATTCAAGCTGTGGCAAAAAGGTGTCACCAGCTGGTTGATGTGGACCTCACCAGGTGCATACACTCTGTGATTGCACAAGTTTGGGCTACTCAGCACTTGCTCCTGGATTAGCACTTTTGGACATGACAGGAAAGTACATGATGAAGCACATACTGGTCAGGTCATATTGTTTTGTGCATCGCTTTCATTGTTGTTCTGCAATGCATATTTTGTGACTCATGCTGCTTGCAACTGCAAGCTCCTGAAGTGCCATTTACCCTGTTTCTGCCAGTTTATACCTCAAATAGCTGTACAGTCCTTTGGCCACAGCACAACATCAGGACACTGATGCAGGTGTGTGGAAATCACGGAAAAGGGCTATGTTGCCTTGGCAGAAGGCTGCCACGGCTTGCAAGTTTTGCGCATGTATGCATGTGCCCATGTCACAGACGCAGCGCTGCAAGCATGCGGAGAGCTTTTGCCAGATCTGCGCATCATTGACATCTGCGGTGCCCATCAGGTCACTGACTCAGGAGCCAAGGTCAGTCAGCAGCTGATCCCGCACCCATTTGCTACTGTGATCCCGCCAAGCATGAGCGTGTGGAGTTGCAAAACATCATCTTGAACATTCAATGCGATGATACATGCCAATGCAAAGAACTGTCTTCTGGCCTGCTCACTGCAGCTCTTACATGTCTCACTTGCACAGAATATCAGGCAAGGGTGATGCCAACCTGCTCACAAGTCTGCACTATGCAATGAATGCCTTGCAGTACAAACATCTTGCTAGTGCAGGCTCTGGCAAGCTGCCACAAGCTGAAGACAATCAACTTCACTTGGTGCATACAGCTGACCGATGATGGAGTGTGCCCAATAGCATCAGGCTGCACAAGCCTCACATCTTTGAGCCTGCATGGCTTGCGTGGCATTACCAACAGAACCATAGAAGCATTGGCACAGCACAACAAAGAGAGCTTGCAGACTTTGGATGTGCATGGCTGTATCGGCATCAGCACCAAGTCTAATGATACTGAAGCATACTTGCTGGAGCTGCTGCCCAACATTGAGGAGTTTGTGGTGCACACTTGAACCCAGATAATTCAACACTGTCACTTGCTGCGCAAAGTAGCCATGAAGGCTTCCAATTTGTCAAGTGCTCTGTGAACCAACCAGCTTATAAAGCCTTTGGGCTTTAAGTACATTGACAACAGTCTCCTGCTCTCAAGGACAAAATGTCAATTATGATGATCATGTTGGCCTGCTGTGCACCAATCATCGCTTCATTGCCATGCTACTACAGACTTGGGAGGCATATCTTTATAGATGCCTGGCAGACAGTAGTTGTTTCAGCAGAGCAGCAGGCTGCTGCGGGGTTGTGGCTTCACAAAGTCTATGCTCCTCTGGCTTCACGCCTTGTAGCATCATGCAAGATTTCTATGTCCACACTGTCAGGAGGGAGCTGCAGGCAATCAATGCAGATCAGCGTGCTACAAAATTCAAATCAACACAAGGCAGTAACACTCTCGTGGACTGCAAGACCAAGCACTGAATGCACACTATAAATATATGCCATTGCTGTTACCTGCACATATCTGACTACAGAGCCTCTGATAAAGCAGTTTCTGACTGACATCTGCAGCACATTGATGGTCAGCTGGCACATGTACATTGTTTTTAGGTTAGCATTTGTTCAACACTGACCATGTGAGGGTATTTCTGCTCATTGACCACCCTTGTGTTGTGCAGCTTGATATTGAGGTACTGATCAACTGAGTGCAGGGTGCCCTGGATCGCCAAGTCGTTTTTGAGCTCAACAGTGACCTGCATCATGCAAGGTTTTAGGCTTAAGAGCTCTTTGACCTAACGAAGCTCAGCAGCATGGAGGATCATGCACGAGGTACCTCCTTGCCAACGAGGGTCTTGAAATAGGAGTAGAAGAGCATCACAACCTTGCTCGCAGTCCACCTCCAGTAGAACACCTCACGAGCGTGTCACCGACAGCTGTTCATGGAGTGATCGACGATTCTGAAACACAACCTGGGTCGGAATAGGGATCAGTGTATGCAAGCGACACAGGCCCAGGAATAGGCAACGAGAGCGATGTCGAAATGGAGATTGCAGGAATCGATCTTTGCAGTGCAGAGGTTTTCTGAGCATGGCAAAAGAGAAGCAAAGCCTGCTTCAGGGTCTGGCGGTAATTTCGATAGGGTTTTGACTAAAGTGCACACCTGACTTCCTGCACTGTCTCAGCGCTGCGCCTGCGATCAATGCGGCCAGTCACACAATAGAGGCAGTTCACGCCAGCAGTCAGCTTGGCATCATGGATAACCCTCGTGTGTACCTCGACATTGACATCGGTGGTCAACCCATGGGTCGGGTTGTGATCGAGCTGTTTGCCGATGTTGTGCCGAGGACGTGCGAAAATTTTCGCTGCCTGTGTACTGGGGAGCGTGGCGTCGGAAAGTCTGGCCGAAAATTGCACTTCAAAAACAGCAAGTTCCACAGAATCATTACCAACTTCATGTGTCAAGGGGGAGACTTCACCAGAGGCGACGGCACCGGCGGAGAGTCGATATATGGTACTACGTTCCAGGATGAGAACTTTCGCCTGAAGCACGACGGGCCAGGCGTGCTGAGCATGGCCAATGCTGGGCCAAACACCAATGGCTCCCAATTCTTCCTGTGCACTGTCCCCTGCCCCTGGCTGGACGGCAAACATGGTACATTTTTTTCCTGCTGACCTTTTGACTGTTGCCTGACTGCGTCTATTGACACCTCAGTTTGCAAAGCATTCTCAAGTCTCCTGCAACCAGGTTGATCATGCTCAGGCATTCTGTTGTACTAATGCAGTTGTTTTCGGCAAAGTGGTAGAGGGAATGGCTTTGGTGCGGAAGACTGAGGCTACTGGAACGCAGAGCGGGAAGCCTAGACAGCCAGTCTTGATTGCAGACAGCGGAGAGGTGAGATTTGACAGTCTGTTGCCATAAACGCTGTGTACATCAATCACTGCATCTATTGTTTCACCTGTGTGCACCGTGATGCCGCCAATGCCGTCTACAAGCATGTCTGCGATGGAATTTCGTTTTCACGCATGCAATGATTTTTCTCCGAATTCATGCATGCTTGCATTCTACCTTTTCATTGATCATGCTGAGCCTGCATGAAGTTTCAAGCGTGACTGCAAGTGCAGTTGCCTAGCAGGCGGCAGATCTTGGCAAAACTGGAGGCTGAAAAACAAGCCTTGGCAGACCTCAAGAAGGACCCCATTGCACTGGACCCAGATGCAGAGTCATTGGCCCGCCTCAAGGCACTGAAAGGCGAATCTGCTCAGCCAGTAAAGGCAGCAGTGCCTGTCCGCACATCCCAGGTGTGCCACCAGCTAAATGCGCCTTTGATAGCAGCTGCAGCAGGCTGGCATGGCTTGTCAGTTCTCTTCGCCAATTTCCTGCCTAGAAGCACTGTGCTGCTCAGCTTGTCTGTGGGTTGCTTGTGCTGGCTGTGCTGCACTCTGTCAGGCCCTGCCCTGTTGGCTTGAGTGTCTGTTGACTCTTCATATCTTGAAACTATACATACTCAGTTTCATACCTGAGCCCATCTTGATTTTGCTCATTGTGAGTTGTACGTCTGCAGGATGACTCGCAAGATGGAGCAGGGCCCTCTGTTGATCAGCGGGAAACTGCTCCTCAGCCCGATGCACTGGAAGAAGAAGCTGCAGCGGCCGGCAGGCCAGACCAGAATGGTGCAGCTGGTGAGTCATCTGTGATGCCTACCAACCATGACCTGTCATTGCACGCATAAGCTTTTGATGCAGCTGTACACTGCACTGTGATGAGACTCTTTGAATCGTACAGCATTCCAGGTGTCTACGCACAATCTCTATCACGTCTACGCGCAAGCAATGCTGTATCAATGCCATGCCCTAGTCTGGCAATGTGCTAGGCTCAGATTGACTGCGGGTGCCTGCGTGATAACAAGCTGTCAAATAGTCTTGAGTTCAACAAAGCTCAGCTTGAGTTTGAGACAATGCGAGAGGCACAGCTGACTCAGAGCAGATACGAGCTTAGTCAGCTGCAACAAGGTGGCATCTTGGGCTCTGCTTCTTAGCTTGTCCTTGTGTGTTTGATGTGTGAGTGTGCTTGTGCAGTGGAGCCTGCTGATCCCACAGCTGGCATGTCTGCCCGCGAGAAGAAGATGTATGAGCTGCAGCAGCGGCTGCGGCAGTCTAGGAAGGCCAATGAGAACGCAGTCATAGCTGAGAAGCGAAAACAACAGGTGGGCTGCCTGCCAGTGCTGCATGAGAACAGCGCTTTGCCATCCATGCCAATTTGCAGCCCTGCCAATCAGAAACATTGTCATATGTTATGGTACACGGTGTGTCGATACAGCTTGCTGTGTTGTCTGAGTTGACGAATATGCAGTGGCATGCTGCTTGAATTTTATCATCATTATCATGCAAATAAGACAAGTTCTTGTGATGCTTTTAGACAATGTTTATACCCAAAACTTCCTTGGTTTCTTTTGAGCTGTAAATGACACAATGGGTTGCAGAAAGGTCAAGGGGATCAAGGAGACAAAAACGCCAATGCAAAGAAGAAGTGGTTTGAGGAGAAGCAGAAGCGAAAGCATGCCGAGCTGGAAAGGCTTGGCCTTGACAACACAGAGATGCATCGCATCGAGACTGCAGAGCAGGTTGTGCATTTCACACTTCGCTGATAGCACCTGATATGCTGAACGTCTAGCTGCTGGTACTTGTAGTGGCTCCTGCAGTGGCTCATGTTGCCTTGCGGCATGTCAGACTTGGGCCTACAGAATGCATTGTCTGCTTTGTTTTATCAGCCTGTCAGGTTGGTGTTTAGCAACGGCATTGAGTGTCAGGGTCCTTGCAGAAGCAATGGTCGTTGGCATCAGCAGGGTTTTGTGCAGTTTGCCTGGTCGCCACATACTTTCAATTTGCAGCATTCGCTCCAGTACAAAGAAGGTTTTGCAAAATTGATCACTCAACTTTGCATGCTATGACCAAAGTTGAGTTGGCTTCACCTTTGCATGATCCTCCTGTATGCTGTTGCTTGACATGCAGTGCAAATTGCTTCAGCAACCTGTGCACTTTCTGGCTTTGAGCTGCAGTCTTCGCAGTCACATCAGCTCCAGTGCATCAGACAGGCATTTCATGGCAAGTCTGCAGCTTGGCCATAGCTTACATGCTTTGTTGTGCTGAGACTGGCGAAGCCATGACTTGTGTGGCGTGCCTTGTTCCTGAGGCTAAGAATGCTTGCAAAGTGCTAGCTCTCAAATGTTTGCAGGCTGAGCTGTTGTACAAGAAGCGGGAGAAGAAAATTGCTCCTACAGGCTGGGAGGCCTTCAATCAGAAGGCTCTGTATGATGCTTATGAGAAGCGCACCTCAGACATCCCCTACTCACAAGAGGTGAGGTCACATCAAGCCCATTGACCGTTTGTCGTTGGAACCAAGTTGTGCCCAGGGGGCAGATGACCTTGCTGACTAGCCCCAGAATGTCAGAAAGAGAAAATTGTCTGCCTTTGTGCTTAGCTGTCAGGAATGGCACTGTCTGTTATGCTGTGAAGATTGGCTTCGACAGTCACAAGTTGTGCTTGGTGTCTGCTTATTGCAAAACATGAGCAACTATTGCAAGTCTGTTTGCAGCACTCATGCTTGTATGTCAGTGGCTGTTTGCAAGATATGACACGATATACATCATGCAGGACTATGACAAGCTCAAAGCATCAGATCCTGACTTTTACAGAGCAGCGGATAGTATGGCGTACGGAGGCGCTGGCAAGGTGCCAGATGCCAATATAGACAAGATGGTAGCAGAGCTCAATGAAAGGCATGGCTCTGGTTTACCACTTGCTCCTACAGCACACAGAGAAGCGCCTATGCCCATGTGCTTTGATTGTCATATTTGCTTTGTTCGTTTATTTTCCTTGTGGTAGGTGTTGGTGGGTAGGCGAGTGTCGAGTCAGCAGCATGTCAGCGTTGCGATGGCATCTGCTGCATCTGAGACTATGCCACTATGTGCATCGCTGCCTGAAGGTGACTTTGTCCCAATTATCACATCAGCAAACCCAACATGTGCCTTGGCATTGCTCTGCAGGGCATCAGCTTCTGCATACACCTATGCTGTCCAGCCACTATACTCTGCACATACACACAGTGACAGCTAATCCTGAAGGATGTGCGTATGAAATGCTGATGCGTTGCTGACTTGTATTCGCTCATTCCCCTTTACTGATATGTGCGTATGGTGAAGCATCACTGTCTTTCATGCAGGAAGGACAAGCGCAGCAATTACAGCCGAAGGCGTAAGTACCATGCAGACAAGGATGTGGACTTCATCAATGACAGGAATGCTCACTTCAACAAGAAGATTGAGCGCGCTTTTGGCCAGTACACCCAGGAGACCAAGGCAAATTTGGAAAGAGGAACAGCCCTGCCGGATCACTGATCTGTCTGAATAGGTGAGACTGCCTGCTTTCCCATCTTGCAGCACGATATGTGCTGTTCTGCATCAGGTGCATCCCAATGCCTGCATGACAAAATACTAATTTGAGGCTAGTTTTCAGAGGTATTGTTTGATGCAACAGTCATCTGGTTCAATACCTTGACTATTTGTTTGCATGTCATGGCTCTTGCATTTGCTATTGTCAAGACTGAACAAGCATTGGTACATGGCAACCACAGGAGGCACTGCACACAGTTTGATTATGTGATGCATTGCATATCAGCCTTGCAACGCCAGTGGCCGAGTCCTAGTGTCGTAAACACAGGCACAGGGTGGTAATCGAGAACTGGGTGTTCTTCACATCTGTGAAGGATGCTCAAAGGTATATGGCGTACAACAACAGGCTTGTTGCTCTAAACCAGGAACATTGAATCACACTGTTTTTGGACAAGGCAAGCCAAAATAGTCTTTTTGGCTAAATGAGCTCATTGCAGCAGACATCATGTACATGGCGATCAGAGGTTGCACTTCCCCAGTAAGTCAAGTCGCAAACAAGCAATCAAATGGTCATCATATCTATTGCATGCAGGGCGCTATCAAGAGCTTCACTCCCAATACAGGTGCTGACTACATTGCTAGTAACAGTGCTGTTGGGCGTTTTTGAACGAGCCTCGTCAGCTGTGGATCAGAGGCATAGAGCAGCTGCAGCGTTTGCCTTGACGACAGCCATTTCCCAAAGCTCGTCGCAGAGAGGCTGTCAGCTTTGTGTTGTTTGCTCCAAACAGTGCTCTGCTGGAGGCATGGCTGAGTCAGCCTCTTGCATGCTTGTGATGTGATGAAACAGTTGTTTGTCATTGGTTTGTTGCGGTACAGAACTGCTGCACGCTTATTGTTGTTTGATCAACGCCTTTAGAACATGTGACAGTGCGGGTGTCAGACTAATGCAAAGTGAAGCGTGAACAGCTGCCGTTGCAAATGGACTGATGTCTCGAGAAATCATCAAGCTCATCATTGAGTTTATGCGCATTTTACAGCACATAAGGTTGATGACAGACTTACAACATTCGCTTTCTTCGTGCCATCTGCATGCACATCAATTGAATTGTAAGCTGTGTCACAGACGCTGTTGAGGTCAAGTGATCATGGCCATTGAGTCTGAAGTACCTAACCAAGTCTTTGAGCGCTAACCGCTCTTGAGAATCCTGCTTCAAATTCACCCACAGCAAGCCCAGCACAGGGACAAACACAACGAAGTGTTCACCCAAAGCAAGTCAGACCAGATGTGTATCCTGTTCATCCAAAAGTACCTGTCAAGGCTGAAGCACAGCGATCAACCGTTGACCTTATTGACGAAATCTCCTGCTTCACTCATCATGGTGAGACTGATCGCTGACAACACTTGCCCGCTTGATAGCAGTGACTCGTGATAAAATGTCCGCTTTCGTTATCGCCTTCAGCATGTATGTGTTCAGGCTCGTTCTGTGGCCGCGCGAGCTGTGTCAAGCATGGCTGGCACGTGCTCGAGGACAACCTGTTGCTGCGTGTCTTTGCCAACAGCAGTGCTGCTGGCAGGAAGTCTGCTCGACTGGTGTGCAGAGCATGGCAGCGCCCAGTCGAGCTTTCGGTCACTTCTTTCAAGACTAGCCTTGCTGACCAGTTCCAACTAGAAAGAGATAGACGTCCTGGACAGGCTATGCTCCCTTATGACTGTGCTATCTCACTACAGAATGTTGTGTATCTACTGCCTAATGTGCAGCTTCTGGATCTGCGAGGAGGTCTGCACTCACTGCACCTGCCAACCAGCAAACTCCTGTCAGCCTTGCCAGCAGTCACCAACTTGTGCCTCACGCTGGAGCCAATACAGCTGCAGTCTGCTGTTTCAAGCATATTTAGTCTGGCTGTAGACATAGTCCTAGACATTGTCAAGCAACGCAGATGGTTTGATGATGCTGGCTCCTGCATCGAAGCCAGCAGTCTCCCTGTAAGGCTTGTGGAGCTGAGGCTCATAGATGTATCCGTCTGCTTAAAGTCTATGCAGCTAGCAGGGACACTGACAAAGCTGACAGCGCTGCACGTGAAGCATTCTGACCTACAGTGCCCTTGCTGCAGACCTGTGGCAGCGCCACTTGCTCTTTGCAACAAGCTAGCCTCCTTGTCTTGGGAAGAAAATTCTTGGGGACTGGACAGAGTTGATGTACCTACTTTGTCGGTGCTCACACACTTGACATCCGTGCGATTCACCGGTAGTCCCGACAAGGCAATGCGTTTGCTGCGTGCTGTGGGCTCAAACTTACAGAAAGTCAGTCTTGCTTTTGCGGAGAAACCTTGGATCGCAATGGAGTACAGCGCCCTGATTCAGCTGAAAAGACTGACTCATCTGGAACTGGAAGAAGTTTTTTGCACCTGGAGTCTGGGTTTTTTGTCATCTCTGCCAAATCTGACTGAATTGAGGATGAGCTTGAGTGTGAGGGACACTGATGGCACAGCATTGAGGCAACTGCGCAAGGAACCATGGTGGCCACTCACATTCAGTGGCAAGCTTCAGAACGTGTATCTGGTCTTGACAAAGACAAGTAGAAAAATTGTTCTTTTGTTGATTAGTCAGCTATCCACCTGTGCTAAGCAGCTACAGCATCTGCAGCTTAGCTCTTTCAATGCCTTGAGACTTCTGACAACTTGTGAGCAGGTCAGTCCTAGCCTTGTTACCCCGGACTTAGCAAAATGTCCTGCCCTGACTAATCAGGGTTTAGCAGACTTCATCAGATGTTTTCCATCTTTGACTGACATAGCAGTAGGCAGCCATTCAGTGACAATGTCTGGGGTTGAGATTGTTACATCCTTGACCAGGCTACAGAGCTTCGACATTAGTTATTGTCCAGCTATCAAGGCAACAGACTTGAAAGACTTCATTGTTTCCATGCCCCATCTAGGCCTTTTACGGTCAGCGCCTCAGGTTGCCAAGGCTCTTAGCAGGCACAAAAGAGAAGTCAGGCAAGACTTATCGCTGGATGACAGGCGTCAGCACTTGTAATGTGTGATTGTCTGCACTCATAATACTATCAGGCACATGTATAAGGGCGTTTGTCCATGGCGTTGCATGCAGTGAGTTTATTACCTTTGGCACGTTCATCAGTTTCGCACGCGCTGACAGGTCGCATGTGCCATGGCAGTGCCAGTCAGACTGCAAATGCCTGCAGGCCCTTGTACTGCTATTCGTTCAGGCTGAAAGTGGGCAAGCCTACATAGTCTATCATTGCAAAGCAGCGCTGGCATAGCACACATGTACAATACACAAATGCATCATGCATCTTCTGGAGCTGCACCAGCTGGCGTGTGCACAATGCATGGCGCGCACAAAGCCATCATGATGTTGGATGCCATTGCTTGCTCCTCTGTTCGATTTTATCTAGTGCGTTGCCCACCAAGTCAACAGTGTCAATGCTACAGCTCTTGTGCTTGCAGCTTCTGTCACCGTTTCTCAATGCTTCGGAGAGCCTTGCCACTGATCGAGCCTTAGCAAAGCTGCAGCGGAGTCACGCATCTTTGATCACCACGTGATTGGCCGCATGTGACAGCCACAATTATTCATCATGCAGAGGAAACCGAAGAGATTCTTTCTGCAGAGCATCAGTAGAGAGAGCCATCTGTACCGCTCACAGCACCGTACTTGCCCCCAAAGGTACCGCAAGGCATCTGGCTTGTCAGCAATACATGCAGCTTGCTCTGAGTAGATTGGTTGCCAACGCCGGCTTGCCACTAAGTCAGTTGTTTACATAGCAGATCTGACAGTCTTGCTGATTCGCTCACGTCTCACGGATTCGTCTAAAGTGGCGACATGAAGTTTGGAGCGTTGCTGCGAAACTCTGCAGCAGAACTCCCGGAGCTGCATCAGCTGTTCGTCAGCTATAAGCAGCTCAAGAAGCGTTTAAAGCGTCTGCCAGAGAGACAAGAGCTTGTCAGGCAGCGAGTGCGCGTAGCTGGTGGTGAGCTACCGGAAGTGGACGTGAGAGAGGTTCGCGAGCAAGAGGAAGCGTTTGTTCATAGGCTGGATGAAGATGTGCAACAGTTCAACAGGTACTGCCTTCTGCAAACACTCAAAACTGCACTGTTTAACAAGATACCCAATTCGACTACATCCTTTTGCTAGACAAGCAACTGATTCAAAGCTCTGCTGCAGCCTCTTTCTGGACAAGGAAGAGGACAACGTTATTCGCCTGAGCAGCTTGGAGGATGACGCAGCAGCAGCTAAAACACCAGAGCAAGTTCATGCTGTGTACAAGCGTTTTGTCAACTTCCATGGAGAGCTGCTGCTGATGGTTCACTGGAGCATCTTGGCATACACTGGTCTGGTCAAGATCTTGAAGAAGCATCACAAGCGTACTGGGCTGCTAGTGCGCGCTCCACATCTAGACAATCTGCTGTCTCAGCCATTCTGTTCTGTTGAGGTAAGATGCACTCAGCACTAGCCGACTGCATTGCATGTGCACGGTCTTTGGACACAATGCTACCATCAGATGCTGCCTTGTCCATTGATTGCTAGACCTATCCTGCATCATAGCAGCAAAAGAATCAGCGCATATGCATTGCGTTTGGAGTTACAAGGTCCAGCACCGACTGCTGCTAAGCATTTGCAGAAGTGCTTATTTGCATTGCATCTTCCTTTTGCTGTGCTGATGGACTGCAGTCTTAAGAGTCCACCTGGAACTTCCCATCCACAATTGGCAAAACTATGTTGTGTTTGCAGCTGACAACAAACTTGATCAAGAAGGCAGAGGAGGGTGTCAATGTCCTCATTGCCAAGCTTGGAGCACCCACAGACCTGAGTCAGCACTCCCCTCACGCTTCAGTGCAGCAGCTACTGCATGCCACCAAAAACTTGGAGGAGCTGAACCCTGACAATGATCTGGACACACTTGAGGTATAGCGATCACGACGTTCTTTGTAACAAGCCTGATGTGCTGTGCTGTGCTGTGCTGTGCTCTGCTGTGCTCTGCTCTGCTCTGCTGTTCAGCAGCAGCTGCTGTGTTACTGTTGTAAAGCGTGGATAACATGCTATGTCAGCACACTTGTGTCAGGAATTGGGTCTGCCTGCTTTGAGGTGTTGCTAGTCTCATGCGATCAATGCAATATGTACCCTTTTGCATACCACAATGCATACTGCATGGTTTCAGCATTACAGAGCAGGATGTTTCTTGTCAACACGCTGCGTCAGCATATTCTTGTCAAGGCTTGTTTCTGCCTTCTTTGAGCCGTGGTAGTGCATCGGAGCAGCAAGTACACTTCTGTGTACCACAAGCCATTTGCACTCACGTGGTCACGCATGACAGACCAACATACGCCTTTGCTAGCATTCGCATGTCTGCAAGTGGCAGTGAATGCGAGCAGCCAATTCCCTTTCATGTACCACAAGGCATATGCACTCTAACGTGGTCACGCATGATAGGCCAATCAATGCCTTTGCTAGCATATGCATGTCTGCTCATCAATCACTGCAGCTGATTGCAACGTTTTTGCAGGATGACTCTGTTGAGCTGGCAACTTCTTCTGATGAAGAATATCCAGCAAACCCAGTTGCTGACAGCTTGGCAAAACCCTCTGCTGGACAGCCTGAGGTCAACAACAGCACAGACGCCAGACCCACAGCCACCCGCAAACGTCACAGAGCGCCTGCAAGCAGCGATGACCCAGACCAGGCAACCAGTGTGCGTGTAAGACACAATGACCATCAGCATGCAGCCACAGCTGCAGCTCCTTTGTCACTCAGACCCACAATCAGATCTGTCCTGGAAGCTGTTGCTCAGGATTTGCCTCAAGCACGCGCTGATCAGGATGCTGCAGCAAATCAGGCAGCAGCTGCTGAGGAAGGTGCTGCCTCAGCAGCTCTGGAAGGCGCAGCTTCAGCAGCTGTGTCCACTCCAGGGTCAGTCACACAGAATCGCGCATTTGCAGTGCCAAGGCCTCAGGCTGGCACTGCAGCAAGGCCAACTGCAAGCCAGGACACAGCAGCAAACGCTCCTGCTGCTTCAGCCTCTTCACAGCAAGGGGATTGCATAGGGCCAGATGGGAAGTTTGTTGGCAGAGCAGCAGCAGCTGGCTTGCCGCCCAACATCATGCGTCAGACCAGAGCAGCATTGGGTTTGTGGGAGCAGTTGCATGAGACCGCCTCGACGCCTTCCACTGTGCTTGCACCTGTCAACAGACACCTGGCCGCAAGGACTGTCAGTGTGGGCACAGACAATTCTGCGGCATGAGCAGCGATGCTTGACTCATGTTGTATCGGGCGTGATTCAGCACAGAGTTTGGAGCTTGTAGGCTGTCTTTGACCAAAGCATGCCTTTTGCCTGTCCAGCAGCACAAATGGTTCCTGGCTAAGCAGCCATTGTCATAGGCATGCAACGATGTCTCATCTTCTGAGCTCCCAAGTGTCGATTTTGTGTAAAGCAGTTTAGCCTTAGCCAACTACCTGCTACTGTAGCTTTCTCGTTGTCCTTCTACGTCAGGTTCTGATCAGATGCTGTTGCAGGCTTGACTGCTAGTTGTACGTGGTGACACAGACAACACAACTTTGCGTTAGCAATAGGTTCTGCAGGCAAGTCTACTTGTAATGCTCGCGCTGCTCTGCATAACTTGGCGGCAAACTGCCAGAACTGACCGCAAGGTACGGTCTGTCTGTTACATGCCTGTGCTTGTCTCACAGTTTGATGCGTGTCAGCAGCAACCGGCAGTGTGTCGCACGCGCTCATTCAACACGTGTGATGCAAATCCCCAGATTGATGCACAGCTGGCACAAGCTGAGACCATGCTGGCGTTGACCGACAGACTTTGTCGTCAAATCCAAGTTGACTGGTCCATGTCTATCAAGCCAACAGTGACACGTGTTGAGTACAGCCGGCAAAAGGTTGTGGCAAGATTCCTCTTCACTAGGCCTAGCTGGTTCCAGCCTAGAAGCAACTCCTTGAAAAGTCGCCTGTGAGCTAGTCAGCAGATCTTGGATTGTAGCCTAAGAGCCCTGCCGCGGACGCAGTCAGCAGTCGGCGCATACAGCAACCAGCTTGATTGACGGTGACTTCAGGCGCAAAATGGCACGCTCCGGCGTCGGCTCTTCAAATTGCGCTGCCTTGCTCGTAGCATTCTTGCTCGTTTCAGGTCAGTTGGTCTGGTCCATACAGCCTGCCGCCTGGTCCTTGCTGTCACCATCAAGTGCTATGCCGTGCCATATTGACTGTGATTGACCGGACCTGCTTCGCTTTGGCAGCGTGCGCATGCAGCGAGCCTTGCGCAGGGTGGCACCTCTGTGCAGCTGGCGGTGTACCAGTCTGCTGCGAGCACGTCGGACAGTTTTGACTGTTTTGTGAGCCTGCGCAGGTGCACTGGGTGATGCGTCCGTCAACAGAAAGCTCCTTCAAGCATCCGCCTCGGCAGGCTCGGCATCTGCAGGGGGTGGATCATCTGCAGCCGCCGCTGCTGCCTCTGCTGCTGATGGAGCTGCAAGTGCAGCATCGGCTGCTGCCGCTGCTGTTGGTAGGTGCCTCTACTGCATGTGCATGGCAGGCTCTAGTGTTTTTGATCATCAATCATGCCATCTGTAAGTGCGTTGACAGCACATTGAATGCACTTGAGCATGCACTGTCTGTGGGCTCATCGTCCATGCTGTAGTCTGTTGAGAAGCATGCTTTCAGAGCTGTGCAGAGCACAAAAAAGCTGCTTCTGATCTGCATGCTGCAATTTGTCCAGAAGCACGTATTGAGAGCTATTCAGACTATAGAGCATGTAAAGCAGCACAATGCACAGATTGCTCGTTCAATCCTGATGCTAAGTTCAGATTTGTCCATGCAGGTGGTTCAGGAGCTGCAGCTGCAGCTGCTAGTGCCGTAACAGCCAGTAGAGACGCTGCCTCTGCTGCTGCCGCAGCTGCTGCTGCTGGTGACTGCTCTGCTGCAGCAGCCGCAGCTGCTGCCTCAGGCAATGCTGCAGCTGCTGCCGCAGCTGCCGCAGGTGGCAACGCGGCGGCAGCAGCAGCTGCTGCTAGTGCTGCTGGACCCAATGCAGCCGCTGCTGCAGCTGCCGCTGCAGCTGGAGGAGGATGTGGATCAGGAGAGACAAGCTCTGCAGCAGCTAGCGCTGCAGCTGCTGGGTCAAATGCTGCTGCTGCAGCTGCTGCTGTTGCTGTGGCTGCTGCTACAGGTGATATTCTGGTCACAAGACGTACATGCATCATTCAAGCAGCTGCAGGACTATAGGCTGATGTCTGTGCTGCATGTCTGGACACATTGTCAAACATTCAAACATCATGCATGCTTGCTTCTGATCAGGGTGCAGCAATGTGATGCGCACTGCTGTGTATATGTCAGATCGCTTTTAGCCTGACAGTTCTTGACTTAAAGCCAGCCTCAGACACCTAGCATAAACTTAACATATGCAGGCATGCATCAGGTCTTGGCAGAGACAGTCATGCATTGCAATTGCTTGAATTGGCAACCAGTCATGCCTCCTTGCTGCAACGTCAATTGTTCATGCCAACACCACTCATTTCTGTTATGCTGCCAACAGTCTTTGCAGTGCATCACTGCGTGTTGCATGCAGGTGTATCAGCATGGATATGAATTATGCACTTATGAAGCATTTGCACAGCATGAAGCGAATGGCTTGCAAATGCCTGACATGAGTATGCTTGATGACGCAGGGGGAGATGTGTCATCTGCCGCTGCTGCTGCCTCAGCTGCTGCCGGCTCAGCCTCAGCTGCTGCATCAGCTGCCAGCTCAGCAGGTGCATCCTCTGCAGCAGCTGCTGCATCAGCTGCTGGTGGCTCTGCATCAGCTGCTGCCTCAGCTGCTTCCTCAGGCGGTGGTGGAGCCGCTGCGGCCGCAGCTGCTGCTGCATCTGCAGGTAATGACTCTCTTTGCTCTTGCTAGATACATACATGCAGAGCTGTGCCATTTAGTCAGCCTGTGCAACGTATGAATTGCAATTCTGCATTGCGTATCTGATTCATGTAAGTGCAGTTGCTGTTGGTAAGGATGTGCACAAGACTGGTCCTGTCACATCTGCATTGACAAACAGCTTAGATGGCAAGTTTATTGGCGCATTGCTGAACTGCAGCTGGCCCTTCACAGTTGGTAAGATGGGTGTCCTGTGTGGCTGAATCAGACTTGCTTGTTTGCAGGCGGCAGTGCTTCTGCAGCTGCTGCTGCAGCTTCTTCAAGCGGCAGTGGGTCCATCAAGACCACACCGACCAACCTTCTGGGCAGCTCCCCATCATCCAGCTCAGCAGGCTCGGCCGGATCATCTGGCAGAAACGGAGGATCATCCAACTCAGCCGGATCAGCTGGATCAGCCGGCGGCAGCGGAGGATGATCCCCCCCATCAAGCAGCAGTGGCGGCTCTGCTGGCTCAGCAGGAAGCAGTGATGGAGCTTCCGGTGCATCAGGATCAAACGGTGCTTCAGGGTCAAATGTCACTCCAGGGTCAAACGGCAGTTCATCCAGTGATGCTTCAGGGGGGTCAGCAAGCAACCCTGCCCCGCCCCCTCCATCTCCCCCGCCATCTGACTCAACAGGAGCAGCAGCTGGATCTGCAGCCAACCAATCTGGCACCTGAAGATATTCATTTCAAGACTTGCAATGCACGTTCCGTCCTGTGCTGAGCAAGGACAGCTATTACAGCTAGTGAAGTAGAGGTCATGAGCCGGGTTATGGGACATGACATTGCTATTTATGTAATGCTGTGTGTTTTGTCCTGAGCAGTGCTTCAGCTTGATCTTGAAGCACTGTCAGGCGCTGTTATGCTGTAGTAAGTTTGCTTTGAAGAGAATGGGACAAGAAGGCATGATCATGACTGCAGTAAGTTTGCTTTGAAAGGGATTGGACAAAAAGGCATGACTGAATAAGCTGATGTGCTCAGGACATTGCGCTACTTAGCCTGTGGCTTGCATGTTGTACATAGCAATAAAAAGTGTAAGCTAGTTTCTAATTGGCGGCAATGTAAGGAGTATTGAAGTTCTAGCCATGCAGCTGCAAATGTGTGTGAGCATTCAGACTGACAAAAGTTTTAGCACACCACAAACAGCATGACCTATACAAGTCTGCATCCTGAAGTGCACTGACAAAGGATGCGCTTGCATGATATGTGCCTGTGCTGAAGAAAGTTAATGCATGAGATACAAGCAGCTTGGCATTCAGTACTCGCTTGGAGCTGCTTGTGCGTTTTGACGTGGCACGCTTTCAGCATGGCGTGGGTTTGACTTCGACTGTCAGCATGGCGAAGTATTCGCACAGTCGAGTTCATGCAGTGCATGCAATTTCGCAGCGCTATTGTGACAACTAGAGCTCTGCCGCAGGCGAGGCTCTTGACATTCCGGCATTCGCGCAGAAAGGACTTGGAGGCAGCTCTTCACTTGAGTGATCACTTCCGTCCATACCGCAGGCATACAACTAGGGCTACCGCATCATCTGACTCTGTGGGAAACGCTGCTTTCAGTGATGCTGCTATGAGCGAGTGGCCATGCAAGCAGTCAGCCCTTGACTCTGCTCGGCAGTTTGTGCGGGCTGCTGCAAGTAGAGGAGGCAAGGTAGTGCTTGCTCCAGACAGAGATGCAGACGGGCTATGCGCAGGTAAGCCAGCCTTCAGCTTTTCAATGTTTGGTTGCATTGAATTTTCCTATCTGGGCAGTTGCATACGCAAGCTGCTGTTTCTTTTGCCTGGTCTTGTTTCATATGCATGCTTGTAAACCAAGCGTTTTGCTTCGCCAGCATGTGCATCACATGACGCAAGACAGTCATGGCGTGCAAAATGCACGACAAGCTCAGCTCATTTGATTGTGACTCACTGGCAAGCAACAGTGACTAGTAGTGATGGCTTATGATGGCATGCAATGCAGGAGCGACATTGCATCACACACTGTCAGCCCTTGGCGCTACAGATATTGACACCTACTTTCTACCCAAGGGTGACAACATACACACGTCAGAGGCGTCACACGCCTTGTCAGCATACAATGCTGCAGCGCTCATAGTGTTAGATCAAGGCAGTCGAGCGGGCCCTGCCATTCTGCCTGGTGTCCCTACACTCATCTTGGATCATCACCAGTCAACTGTGTTCCCTGAGGAGGCTCAGGCAAGTATGCCTCTCTTGCCAAGCCCTGATCAGCTGATCTTAGATTCAAGATGTCTATTGACCAGGTTGTTTGTTTGGTCAGAAACAGCTGAGTGCTCTCAAAGATGGCTAGCAAATGCCACAGCCTCAGGAGGCATTCACAAATACAGCAGTGATTGATGCATTCACACCCGCTGATGCACAAGCCTCCACGCAAGTGCATCCTAGTCACTGCTGACAATTGCACCGGGTCAAGTGCACTGATTCTCTGTCAACAAGCATGGCTAGCATTCCTTGAATTTGCCAGATCTCTTTCACTCAAGAGGGTAGGCTCATGCCCACTTAATCTCAAGATCTCTGCTGTAATTTGCATTGATGCCATGCTTCAGGTTGCTTCTGCGTATGGGTACGAGCCAGTAGCAACCGCAAGTCTCCTTGCCTATGTCCTCTGCCTCAGATTTTTGTTTGATTTACTATTGTGATTGCTTTGCAGGTTGCTTTTGCATATGGACACAAGCCAGCAGCAAGCGCCACTCTGCTCGCCTATGGCCTCTATGTCAGATCTTCTGCTTGATTTTAAATTGTGATTGCTTTGCAGGTTGCTTTTGCACATGGACATGAACTAGTGGCAGTCACCACTCTGCTCGCCTATGTCCTCTGTCACGAGCTGCACTCAATTCTGCACTCCAAATAATACGCCTGATACATGTGAAAGCTGTGCTTGATTCTGACTGTTACTGTCTTGCAGGTTGCTTCTGCATACGGACATGAGCCAGTAGCAACCACCAGCCTCCTTGCCTATGTCCTCTGCCATGAGCTGCACAAAAGCCTTGAGGACAAGGTCAATTGGCTAGGGGTGTTGGGAACCTATGGGGATTTGGGCAGTGGAGTCAAGTGGGAAGCCCCCTTTCCTGAGATGGGTCCTGCTATCAAGCAACATGGGGGCAAGCAGAGGTTCTCTCAGGCTGTATCTCTCATCAATGCACGTAAGGTGACCTCTGCACTGTATTTGTTTTTGCTTTGGCGTGCAAGGTGATGGGTCCTGCCATCAAGTAGCATGGGGCCAAGCAGAGGTTCTCTCAGGCTGTATCGCTTATCAACACACTTAAGGTGCTGTACTCACTGTCATTGTTATCAAGTCTGTATACAAGGGCATTGATCTGATTTGCAGCAAGTCAAAGAGTGACTGAAGCTTGTGACAGTGCAGACTGCACATTACCTGATATGGAATTAATGCTCATACGAGCCGCCTGATGCGGTGAATCCGTTCTTATAGCACAAGAGTTGTCATGCCATATTGCAACGCACAATGCCTCATGTCATGCCAGGTCCTGCTAACTCGCGTCAATTGACTTTGAGCTATGTCGCACTACATTGACACATACCTGATTATGCCACAAAGCAACATACTATATCACGTGAGACGACAATGCCATAATCAGACTTGACCAGCTTGCTGTGCGAGTTGACTGCAGTGACGTCTCTTTGTGACGACTGCTTTGTTTCCCAAGAGACTTGTCGTCATATCAAGTTGTCCTTACTCAAAGTTATTACTGCAGTCAGAATGCAGTGATTGGTGACCAATTGCATTCTCTTCACACTGAAATCGTCCTTACTCAGAGTGTCCTTACAAAGAGAAGGTATTGTACAAAGTTGCAGCATATCATGCTATAACTGCAGCTCAGAACGCAGCTTCCCATGACATGGCTGGTGTGTGACAAGCTGTGCTGCAAGTCAATGTCCCAGGGGACACATTGTGGGCAGAAAGGTAGCAGGCGTGGACACTATGCAGGCTGCCAGCATCATCTTGCCGGATCAACTACTGAAACAATCACATGGCACAATGAGAGACAAAACAACATACAAGCCTTGTTTTGCAGCTCGGCGTACAGCGTCCTGTGACATGGCTGGTGTGTGGCAAGCTGTGCTGCAAGCAACCAGCCCAAGGGACATAGTAGACAGGAAGGTGCCAGGAGTTGATGCCATGCAAGCTGCTAGGGATGAGGTTACAGCAGAGGTGAACAAGCATGCCAGAGCACCACCTAGGTTCTCTGCAAACGGTGAGTCTCAACTTATTCGCAAACAGTGAGTGTGGCAAGCTATAAGGTCATGTCATGCTTGAGCCTCCTGCAAATGGTGCATCTGGCAAGCCATATTCACATGTTGCTCGTATGCAAAAGCCAGGTTTGCAAGCTAAGATTGGTGCTGCCATTAGTTTTTCTGCAAATGGTTAGTCTGGCATGTTGACGATGAGTGGTCTGCACAACCTGGTTGTTCAGTGCATTTTGGAAGCTTCCAGTTGCACGAATAATGTGTTTTGTTGAGCTGCAGTTGCATGCTCAGCAAACTGCTTTTGCTTTCATCTGTGCCTCCAGTCAAATCAAGCCGCCCACCAGCAAACCATTCACAAGCCTATTTTGTTTCACAGTGCTATTGGCTTGTCTTGTGTGATTGTGGTCACTATCTGGCAAGATGCTCTGGGCACCTATCTTTCTGCTGCTGTGGGGCTGAGATGTGACCTGATTTTATGTTGCAAGCAGCCCAAATCAGGTCCAGCCATTTCAGTCATCACTGACACCTTTGCATTGTGAAACTGTAGGGGAAGCAGCATCCATCACTCATAACTCAGGAGCCCAAACACCTCCCCTGATAGCAACAAGGTGGTCCAACAGCCTGGACCAACACAAGTGCTTGAATACTGGCTGACATGTTGCTGTGCAACCTTGCAGGCAAAGTGGCAATTATTATCAGTTCAGGAGCCCAGATACACCCCTTGATTGCAACAAGGTGGAGCAGCAGCCTGCATCAATACAACTCATTTGATGACAAGTGACGTTTTGCTATGCCTCATTGCAGGGAAGGTTGCTTAGAGCACTATTGTTTTGAGAGCACGTACGCACCCCTGACCGCCATCAATAGTTATGTTGCCCATAGATTTGGCCTACGCTTTGCAGGGGAGGTTGCACTCATCACCATCAACTCAGGAGCCCAGATACGTCCCCTGATAGCCATAAGGTGGAGCAGCAGCCTGAAGGGCAGAATCTGTGCTAAGTCATGATTGCCAATAGTCAGGTTGCATATAGCTTTTGCCGAATTTCTACCATCTCATCTGTCGGTACAGGGGAAATACCACTCATCACTGTCAACTCAGGAGCCCAGATAGATCCCCTGATAGCCATAGGGTGGAGCAGCAGCCTGAAGGGCAAAATCTGTGTCAAGTCATGATGCCGATAGTCACTTTGTATATAGCTTTTGCTGACATTCTGCGGTATCCCATTGCAGGGGCGATTGCAGTGATCACTAGTCTCAAGTCAGGAGTCCAAAACATTTCTTGACAGCCATTGATGCTCATGTTGCACGCAGCCTTGATCCACGTCACCATTGCAATGATGGCTGACATTCTGGTGTTATTTGGTGCAGGGGAGGTTGCTCTCATCACCATCAATTCAGGAGCACAGATACACCCCTTGATTGCAACAAGGTGGAGCAGCAGCCTCAAGGGCAAAAACTTACGCTATGTCATGGTGGCAAATCATGGCTATCTGCCCGAAAAGGTCAACTTTGCAGCCAGGATCGCCAAGAACAGAGTCAACCCTGAAATTCCTGTCGACCTCATTGCCAGCTTCAAGGCAGCTGCTGCTACTGACCCAGGTGGGCATTTTTGTATTGCCTGTAATTGCTAATTATGTTTAAACATGACAGTTGCCGTGTTTGACTAATGAAAGATGACAGCAAGCATTTCACGCAACAGGCTGTGCACAAGATCATGCATAACCGTTCATGCATTGCTTTGACAGGCATCTACAAAGATCATCTGATGTACATGCTTGCAGAGCAGGCTGTTAGCATTCCCATCCTGCCTTACCTTGAAATGTGTTGTATCAGGCAACTGCCTTCCAAGTGCATTGCCCACATCCCGCATTACAAGGACTGCTGTAAGGCTTGGACATAGGCCAGGCGGCAAGCCAGACAGATCCACTGTGCAACAAGCTGACCTGATTTATGCTGCTTTACAATATTCTGACATTCGGCAGCATGTCCACTGCAGGACTGCCAGAGATGATGGGGGAGAACTTTGCAAGGGGTCATGCTCAGGCCTCAGGCGGCAGTGTCTCAGCTGATGCATTCAAGCGACTGTTGAAGGCGTTGGGTTTTGATGAGCATGGCAACACATTGGGTGGAGCAGACAAGAAGCGCAAACAGGCTGCAGGGGATGCTGACAAGGCGACTCCAGACAAAAAGACCAAGACTTTGATGAGTTTCGGTTTCAAGAAGCAGGCACCCGCTAAGCAGAGCAATGGTGATGCAGCTGCTGCATCATCTCATTGAAGCAGAGCAATGGTGAGGCAGCTGCCACATAGTCTTAGTGAAGCTGCTGGTACTGCGAACTGTTTGATGATGTCTCCTGACAGAAATCGCAAAAGATCTATGCCTCACTGCAACGTTGTTTCATGTGGCTTGATATGCATTCTACGACTGCAAGTCTGCCGTCTGGACACCCACCATGTTGGATCATGCATAAATATATTGCTGATTGCTGATACTGATCAAGTTTGCAGAAAGATCAAGGCTCATCCTGATTATGTCATATGCGTGTGCTCTGCGTGTGCAAATTAGATACAAGCCTTGAAGAAATGCTTGACAATGACCTTTCTGGAAACATCGTTGTGAAAGACTGCTAAAATCCTGAATGATTGAAACGCCATGCATGGCCATAAAGGGTCTGACTCATCAGACATCTTAACAGTCACGCTGCAAACTACGTACTCATGCACCAATACATCGCTGATGGCACGCAGCATGCATGTTTGGTATCTTGTTGCTTGCAAATTGTGTCATTGTTGCAAATAGATTTGGTACAGCATGGCAAACCTTTCCAGACTGGCCAGCTCAATTGCAGACTTACGGTGTAACAGGAGGTCAACCGCCCTGGTGATCAATGTGCCGCCCAACAGCAGTTGACACTGATCCTGCAAGCGCTGTACCAGACTGACCACTGATTCTTCATCTCTCTTTTCCTGGGTATCATTTTGACATCTAATACGTCTGGGCGCCACAAGTATTCGTGACGACCGAGCGCCTGTGCACACCCACACCGTGCTCCTGGGGTAAAACCGCTTAGATCATATCAAAACACTTCTGTGAGAGCGTGTAAATATGGTACGAGACAGATATAACGCAATCTGTCAGCTGGTCTAGCACATCGACATACCGATGATTTCGACGCAAGTGCAGGATGATCCAGAGCTTGATGCCATCAGACAGCGCAGAATGCAGGAAATCATGGCCCAGCAAGGAGGCAAGGTAGGCCAGTCATGCATCTGGGTGCATACTGCGTCAGCAGGTTGTGCAGAACCAGTCCTCAAATGGCCTCACACTTCTGCAGGAAGGCTATGGTGGTGGACAGATGACAGAAGAACAGCGCCAGCAGCAGGTGCTTGACTAACCTTCAGTCTGCATGGCTGAGTAGCGTCGATCAAACCTGCAGACTGCTCCAACATGTCCTGCGCGCTGTGCAGACCAAAGCATTTGGCTTGTTTACTGCAGCAAGAACAGCAGCAAGCTGCTGAAGAGCGTAGACAGACCATGCTCAACGCTGTGCTACAGCCTGCTGCGCGAGAGCGACGTAAGTCAAAAACTTATGTTGTTCTGCTGCACTGCGCTGTCGACTGCCTGCCAAGCTGCATGCTGTCATGCCATACTTTGCTAGTCATCTGGTGCTTGTGAACAGACATGCTAGAAGATCATGCTTAATGCTGATTGAGTCAGCAGAGGCATCATCTGCTTACTTGCAGCAGCATTTGCACCAAGTTGGTGCCGTAGTGCAAATCTGCTGTTAGCGACGGCCCATTCACAAAACTTGCTGATGAAGCGCTGGAATGAATCTGATGCAGTAAACAGAATAGCTTTGGTGAAGCCAGACAAAGCAAAGGGGGTTGAGAACATGGTGCTGCAAATGGCACAGAAAGGTCAATTGAACGAGAAGGTCAGCTTAGCATCTTCGGTCGACACGTGCAGATGACATTGCAACTTGCCAAGTACTCATGCGATTGCAATCAACTTGAAGCAGTAACTGCCGCCCACTGCTTGCCTGGAGCTTTGATTGGAGTCACAAGTATGGTGCCAACAATGCAATATGTGCAAAAGTCCTGCTGCAGGAACAGCTTAATGCACAAAACTTCATAATGATTTTGCTTGGGTTTTTCTGAGCTAAGAGTCATACTAACGTTGCTGAAATTTGCATTTTTGCAGATTAGTGAAAGCCGGCTGATCAGTCTTTTAGAGCAGGTGAACGAGCAAAGTTCAACTAAAACAAAGGTCACAATACAGCGGCGCAGGGCACTTGATGATGACTACTAGCATCATGTTATAATTTGGTGTCTTTGGAGCTTAGCATGTAGCATGCCTGCTGTGGCACATTGTGGACTACAAGTACGCAGCCCTAAGCAGCTAAGTCAAGCTTTGCTGTCATGTTCAATTTCTGGCAAGAGGCAAACATGGCTTTTACAGAGCGTTTGGGCTCAGTAAAGCTCTCATGCCCAAGCGACCTTTGAGTCTCAAGTGTGGCGTTTACTGAGTGCAACTTGACAGACAGCCTGCAGTGTTTGTGTTCTAGCAATTGAAGCACCAGCAAGCAGGCATTTCAAAGATGAAACGACGGAACAGCGTCAGTAAGAAGGAAAGCCTGAGCATCGCAATCATCTGCATGGCTGTAGAGAGTAGAAGAGTTCTTCAGGGCCTGTGTTCTTGCTGCCCTCTGAGCGCATAGCATGCACATTAAGAAGTTGCTTCCAAATGTGTATCCTGCCAGTCCATAGAGACAGTCCGCCTCGAGTCACTCTTGAGATGTACTTTTTCCAGCTGGTTCCTGGAGCAGTGTACATGTATCACAACTTTTCAAGCCACTGCAGCCACGTTTGCATCTGCAGCCCGTGCATTCAGCTCCTGCAGCCTCTTGTGCCTGACCCTGTTCTTCTCTCTGATATAGTCCTCACGCGCCTGTTGCAAAATCTCCTCAGGCATTCTTGTTGGAGGCACAGGATCATACCACTCAGACTCAGCCTTACGCCTTCTGCCCTGTCTGCCATTGTACCTCCCTGCTGCAGCATGCAGCGGCATTCCTGCTGCATCATTGCCGTACTGTCCAGCTGTTGCAGGCCTGCTTGATCTAGGCTGCTGGTGGTAGTCAGTGTGATACTGCTGGCCTGTTCTGTGCTGAGCACTGCCGGCTGAGCACTGCCTGTCCGGCCTTTGCATGCTGTCACATGGACCTGCAGCAATGAACTACCAGACGTCACTTCAATGCGAAGTACCCAAGCATCTGAGAGTATGCACCGCTGAGTTGTTGCAGGCCTGCTTGATCTAGGCAGATGGATTAATTTTGAGACTGCTGACCTAACTATTTGTTGGACACTACCAGCCGCCCACTGCCTGTGCATGCGGTCGCATTGACCTGCAGCAATGAATCACCATACACAACACTAAACACGCCATTTGTTACCTGCAGGCATATGAGAGTATGCATCTTTGAGCTGCAACTGAAACAGTGAGATGCGCCATGCTGTGGCGCTGTTGCCCACCCTGCACAGCAACTGTTCTTTATTTACAAAAGAACATCAGAGAGAAAGATGCTTGCTTGTAAGCAAGCTTTTCAGAGTATCAAGCCCTGTAATGGAGAGTACGGTATTTCACTGACCTGCTGTGACAGGCCTACTGGGCTCAGGGCTGTTGTCCAGGGCAGGCTTGGGAAAGCCCCAGTTGGCTGCCTTGATGTCGATTGCAGCTGAGCCATCCAACCTGCCCTCCAGCAACTGCTTCAACCTGACCACGTCCACTGCTAAGGTCTCAGCCAGTGCTTGCAGGGTAGTGCTCATCTTAGAAGCGTCAAAAGAAGCCTGAGCAACAGATGCTGCACCTAAACTGCCTGCCTGCTGACAGTTGCTGATGCCTTGAAGCGTCTGATGCCCTTGCGCTGCTTGTGACTTGGCTGATGATGCTGACTCAGCCTGATGTCCACTGCTTTGCCTGTCGCTGGAGGAGCTTGTGGCATGCTGTTGCTCCTCTTCATCACTGCTGTCAAACAGGTCTCTGGCAGCATCAGTGCGTATGTTATGGAGTGCAGTGTCATGCTGCTGACTAGTAGAGCACTGCTGCACCTCTGGGGCTGTTTGGCGCTGCCTCTGCCCTGACACGGCTGTTCCAGACTGCCGCTGCTCTGAAGGGTCTGACATTGCTGCTTCTGTCTGCCATGTCATGGCTCCATGTGGCTGTGTTTGCTGCACGGCCAGGTGAGCAAGTAAGGCAGCGTTGGCCTGCTCGGATTGCTGTAGACGCCCGCTCAGGTCAGCCACCTGCAACAATAGCGTTGACAATTGAATTCAATCCTCACCAGCGGGTAGTAGCTCATCATCATGGTGACGCACAAGAACCGTGCAACCTGCTATCTGGCTTTGTATGGAATCTGCAGAGTGGGCACGCAAACTGTTGAAAAAATACCCTGAAACAAGTTTAGACAAATGAAGAAAGGGCGAGCATAACCTGGTGCTTGAGCCCTGCCACCCAAAGTGCAGAGCTGCATCTCTGAGGGGCGAGGTGGGCCGTGAACGTGCAAGCTCAGCTGCTATGTGCTGCCTCTTGTCACTGAGCAGACTCAGCTCATTGCGGTTCCTTGACTGCTTCTGAAGCTTTGATGTTGACAACTTGCCAGAGAAAAGCACTAGAACAGTTCCTGAACAGAAGGCAAGCATCACCTGGTGTTTGAGGCCTGCTAGCTCTGAGTGCAGAGCTGCATCTCTGAGGGGCGAGGTGGGCCGTGAACGTACAAGCTCAGCCGCTCTGTGCTGCCGCTTCTCGCTCTGCAGAGCCAGCTCAGCAGCATCACCTCGCTGCCTCTGAGTCTCTGCCTCCTGCTGAGCCTCTTGCAGCTGCAATGCATATCCAGTGCGGGTTAAGTGCATGCTGGGCTCTTTGCTAGGGTAGCGATACTTTATAAGGCAAGGATGCTTCTTGCTCAGTCAAGCCAGCTCAGCTGCATGGCCTCGCTGCCTCTGAGTATCTGCCTCCTGAACAGCCCCATGCAGCTGCAGCGCGTTGCCAGTCTAGCGCAACAATGCAAAGGTCAACTTTGGCGGAGAAGAAATTTGAATGCTCAACTGCAGCTGATGCTTCATCAGTGCTGCAAGCTGGCAAGGTCATTAACAAGCTATCAATGGCAGCACACTTAAGCAAGTCACATCTCATTTTGCACATTTATACACATGTGCAGTGCTTCTTCTGCAATGGGTAAGGTCATGAGTGCTGGTCACCGGGATGTTAAGGATGATGATTTACACTTAAAACATTAGTGTGTCGTGCGATTTGGTCTGAGTTATGGTATGGTGGTAATCAGCTACAGTACAGACAGTCTGTCAGCCCTATGTTGAGCCTCTAGTAGAGTTTGGATGGTGCCCTGTGAGTCCCGTGCTGGGTCTCTGAAAGGATGATACGTGCAAGCTGCAATACGTATGATGATGACACACACCTGTTGCCGCAGAGCTGCTGTGGTCATCTGTTCTGCCTGGAGGTGCCGCTGCAGCTGGCGAGCATGCTGCCGGCTTGCATCATGCAGCGCAGCATTGAGCTGCTGTCTCACCTGTGAAACAATCCACTGGTTTTTGCTTGTCACTAGCATGTGACTAGCAGCAACAGCACAGCAGCCAGTCAAGCTCAGTTTCTCAGCTGCCGTTGGGTTTAGATGCACCTCCATCACTCGCTGACGTGTTGCATTGTCTGCAGGTTGCGTCACATGAGCTAAAGCTGTGACTTATGTGCGAGAAGGCGGCACTCAACAAAAGCCAAAATATTGGTTGAAATGATTGTGTACGCTGACATGATACACTGTCAGAGCCAATGATACCCGAGATTCTGTTGGTGCATGTGCATAGCAGGTTTCGTGGTGAAGGATGGATAAACAGACAGACGGTAGGCACACCTCTTGCAGCTCTTTATGCAGCTGCACATTCTGACTGGCAGCATCCTTGGCAGCCTCCTGGGCAGCAGCCTTCTGCTGCAAAAGCTCATCTAAATCCAACGCTGCCATCTCTGCTTCCAGCCTGCACTTGCAATGTCATGACAGTGATGTACTCACTTGCAATGATTTCATGTAACTGCATTTGCTTGCTCCCACAAGGAGATAGTTTGAATGAAACAAGAGGGGGAGCAGCTCTCTGCTGCAGTAATGTATCCAGGTCCACAGCTGTCAACTCTGCCTCCAGCCTGCACTGGCGATGGCTTCATGTAACATTTTGTCAAATGTGCATCAAGCATACAAACACATGTTTCAATTGCCGGACTCCGAAATAAATCTCAGCTGAACAAAAACAACGGGTACAAACAGGAGAAGCACACCAAAGCTTTGCTTGGTGACAGAGTTACTGCAAGACTCTGCCAGGTATGCAAGGAGAAAAGGAGCCTCAATAGGGTCAAGACAACCAACAACTGCATATACACATGCCTGCTTGCTTGTCTCTTGCTTGCAGGGCACAGGCTTTGAAATACACAGAGGACGTCAGGAAGAACACAGTCTCCAACCGGTCCTGCGCTTTTTCAGGTTTTGTGAGACATGACTCACCTGAGACATGACTCTCGCTCCACAGCATGTCTCATACGTTGCCGTGCAGGGGATAAGGGCATTCCAAAATTGCCCTCCTCATCATTCTCAGCCTCCAAGGGCTGATGCTGAAACTCCCAACTTGCTCTGCAGGCAGCGAGAGCATTGTGGGGAGGCGCTGGGGCTGCGCAGAGTCTGATGAATCAATACCCTTATCTGTCAATCAATTTTTGGAATCAATTGATCAGTCAGTCTTGCAACCAACTAAACGGTTGAGCAATCAATCAATAAGTTGTTGTGACTGCCGTACTGTGACCACGTTATCGCTGCCCTGATGTGCAGCTTCTGGCAGCTACAAAAGCAGAAAGCTACTGCTACCAAGGCATAGTGCATTACAGGCGCTTTGAAGGTCAGAATGCAAGTGACACATCAAGAGGTGGACAAGTGATGCACTGTAACAACAAAGTGCAGCTTCCTCTGCTTGCTGTGCCATGCTGAGCAAGGTGATTACTAAGTCAAGGACGCAGTCGGTACAAGACAATACAGAATACCTTTGCTTGTGGTGCCATGCTTGGGCAGCAGGGAATGCCGTCTGTGGCCGCCTTAAATGTACAGCTTCACATGACTGTGATACTGCCTGCCTTGACCTAGCATCTCCAGCTGTCACAGGTCTTTGCATCGCAACCTCTTTATCATCATTCTTCCAGCCTTGCTCATCCATCAAGCTGTCATTCTTCCTTGACACTTGCTCACCCAATGCACCTTCAACGCCATCTGACCACCCATCGTCCAAACCATCTTGCTTCAGACTGTTGTAGTGAGAAACGTGCTGAGGGGCGCTGTTGCGGTGTGCAGGAACGCTGAGTTGAGACTTGTATGGTATGGCTGACATGCTGTGGCGCAGACTTGCTGAGCGTCGAGGAGCAATTGGCCTGACAGCAGGAATCTGTGGGGGTTGGGGAATCCAGTCAGCAGCTGAAACCTCTGCTTTTACAGCTGCAGGTGTCACAGCTGTTGCTGTTGCACAAGACACAGCCAATGCTGCAGGACTGCGGCTGGAAGCTGCAGGTATCTCGTTTGAAGCAAGGGCTGCAATAGGAAGATCAAGTGCTGAATCAGCTGCATTTTGTAGTACAGCAGCTGCAGGAGCGGTTTCTTCAGCAGCTGGCAGAAGCTGTGCTGCAGTAAGCTCGTCATTGCTGCTGCTGTTGTGTGCAAAAGACGGAAGAGCACTCAGGGTCACAGCATTGCTGGCAGCAGTTGCTGGATCACTAGCGCTTAGCTCTGCAGGACAAGGCTTTTTTCTGCACTTTTCAGAACCAGGAACTAACAGTCATTGTCACAAAGTGTCTAGCCAGTATTGGAAAAGAGCCTTGACAGACAAGGCAAAGCAAGGTTGAAAGGCAAGGGTGACTGCCCTTTGCACCACTGCTGTCACATCATCAAACACCACTGCAAGTTGTGTTGACTGTGGGTGAGTACAAAGTCAGCAAGCACAGCTCACCAGCTCTATGTGATAGTGTGGCAATGTCTGTTGCTGAAGGGTGTGCAGTCTGTGGTGACTGCATGGATGCCTCCAAGTCTGACAGCTGCCTTGTCAGCGCTGACAGAGTTTGCTGAAGTTGCGCTGACTGCGGTCTGACAGGCTGGCTTGGCTGAAATAGGGGGTTGATTGCTGACGAAACAGGAGAAAGCTGCACACAAGCTGCTGGGCCTTGCGTGCTCAAAGCGTGTTGACCTTCGGGGGCCTGTGATTGACTTGGCACTTGATCAGCAGTACTGGAGGGCTCGCTGTTAGAGTTGGGCCGTACGCCTGGCTCATTGCTGACGGCTGAATGGCTATAACCAGGGTCCTGCACTGTGCTGAGTGATTGTTCTGCAGCGAGGACAGCGTCTTGCAGCACAGCTTCTACTGCTTCTTCAGTATCTGCCGCGCTCGTGTCCATGCCTCAACTCCTGATTATCTCTCCAGGCGCTTCTCAATCGCACGTCGAAGAAACTCTACACACAATGACAACTCATCTGGGAGGCTATAATAGAGAACTTGACAGCACTACAGAGTTTGGCACGTTCAGTGTTGGCCAAGTTGATAATCTAGGGGGTTATTAACCTGTTAATTAACTTATTAACGAAGGTTAATGACCTCCTGTCAAATTTGCCCTTAACAATCCTTAACAACTCTTAAGAGCGTCAAAAACAGCGCTGCTTGCATTGGCGGGTAGCTGGCTGTGCAGCAGTGTTCTTTGAGAGGCCTGTATGCACAGATTAACTGAAAACACGCCTCAGAATGGGCCTGAAAGCGCTCCTGCAGCATGCTTATAATCACCAGCACAGACTTACTAATGATGGTCACAATGATCATAGTGCACATTGCCATGTCATTGAGTGATTTAAAGTGGCCACCAGAGCAGCCCAGCTGACAAGTGTTATTGGCTCGTATGTTTGGCCTCACGAAGCACAAATCTGCAACTTCAAAGTCTGATTGCTGTAATGACAGCAAACTGTGCACACGATTTTGTTGCACTTAATTTGCTGAAAGCTCCCTGTTCAATACAGATTCAGACCTTTTTAATGGTTTTGATGTGTTCAGTGGTATTGAAAGGCCCAATTTGACTATTCTTGCGAGTTACTAAAAGTAATTAACTGTACCCTTAATAAGGGTTATTGCGTTACCAACCCCCCCAGACCCTTATTAAGGGTTGATAATCCAACACTGGGCATGTTGCTGCACTAAAGCTTTGACTGTGGCTTCTGATTTTAGATTCTGAGCCGAGGAAGCCGATGACTCTTCCAGCTTTGACGTCAAGACTCGATTGCCCTCGCGATCGGCTACTTGCCTGTTCCGTATGGGAGGGCCTCGTTGCGTAGACGCTTGCATGGCCAGATCGACTGCAAGTTGACTTCATGCAATTCTGCTCAGACATCAAGGATGCATGTGTGCATGAACAGCCTCCTGTCCTGTGACACCCAGCACGGATCCGGAGTTTGGATGCTGCCTGGGCTTCGCCGACGCGCCGACCAGAAAGCTCTTTGCGCTCAATTGAGGAAGCCACGTCGTGCTTAGTGCTTTATGCTGCTTGCACAAGTTAGTTCACAGTGGTGATGGCTTGGTGCCGTTGATGTCCTCACTGCACTCCTCCCGTCGGGCCGCTAACGACTCTGCACCGTTCCACGCAGATGGTCAAGAGCACCTCTTAGACCTCGATCAACCTAGATCTCGGCCGCACAGCAGCTACACAACCTCACGTGCCGTCTGCCACGCCAACGACCGGTCCCGTCAAGCTGACATTTGTATACCCGACTGAAGGCACGAAGCGCTTCGCCTCGCAAGAGGTTCTTAGAGCATGACAGCATGTGCTGCGTAGATGTGATTCGCGCACGGCCATTGCAGACCTATGTGTGCGTACCAGCTGTACATGTGCCATGGCTGTGCTGTTGCAAGTGTAGTTGCCTGCACTTGTTCATGCAGCAATATAGCTTCTTCTGCGCATCAGCACACAACATTCATGCATATCAACACACGGCACTGCCCAGTCAACCCACAACAGCACCACCATCTTTGCATCATAATGCTTGTACCATACTGCCTGCAGCATACACCTGCGTCAAGATCACAGCAATCCGCGGCGGTGCAAGCTGTGCAATGGATGCAGGAGTCCATTGTAACCTGCCCTGGATCATGCTAATGAGTGGTGCAAACTGCTACAGTCAAGACTACTCCTGTCTTGTACTACCAATTGGCCGGCAGAGGATATCTAGTGGCTGTTGCAGATCAGCTGCACCCTGATTGACCAGACTGCCAAGCAGGCCATTCTTTTCTGTTACATACGGTCACAAGTATGCTCATAGGCTCACACATGCAGAAGATGCAACTGCACAACTTGCATGAATGACTTCGTCAGAAGTATCACACGCATCACACCACAACGCGCTGGCGTCAGTTGTAACTGTAGCAAGTCAGTTGTTTCTCATCCTTGTGAATTTCATGCTGCTTGCTTTACTTTGATACCTTCCGTGCATGACATGCAGCTGTCAGGGCGCAGCACTGCTCCAACACCAGCTACAGCGCACCCACAGCTTCCATCTTCAATGACATACACAACTTGCTGAAGTCAAGCCTTTGCACTTCTGGTGACAACTTTTACGCTGGCATTTCCCTGCCAACAGATGCTCAGGAAGCCATAAAATGCGTCAGATCGGACTCAGTTGTACTTCTTGGCCATTCCTTGGGTGGTGCAGTAGCATTGCAAATGATTTCAGGTGAGCAATGTTGCTATCTTTGTGCTTGTGTTGCACTGTCACTCAATTCTCAGAAAGCCATCAAATGTGTTAGACTGCGCTCAGTATTGCCATTCCTTGGGTGGCACAATGGCATTGCAGATGATCTCAGGTGAGCAATGTCACTACCTTTATGCTTACGTTGCGCTGTCACTAAATGGTCAGAATGCCACGAAAAGAGTCACGTTGGACTCAGTTGTGCTTTTTGGCCTTTTTATTGGGCAGTACAGTTGTATTGCAGATGTTCTTAGGTGGGCAGAATCGAGAATGTTCAACGGCTACTGGGAGGATACTTGCTGGCCATATCATGTGGTTGTGAATTTGAGCTGTGCGTAAGCTCTGCACTGAGCTGAGAAGTCTGGATTTGCCAAACCTTGAGGTTTCGACGCTATGATAAGCAGTCATCATAAGATGTCACATATAACCTATGTTGTGGCAGGTGTGTGCCAAGACCTAAAACAAGCGTACTGCTGAAGTTACGCAGATATTGTAGATGACAACAATGACAATATTATCAAAGGCGCCATTGTGTTTGAGGCTGGCTGGCAAAGCTCTAACACTTTAGGTAAGGCAACCTCAATTGGTGGACACAAAGTCTTTGGTGCTGTTGGCTTTGCTGCAAGTGCAGTGTTGTTACAGTTACAGTTACAGATACAGTTACAGCTACAGTTACAATTACAGTTTACAGTTTACAGTTACAGCCACAGCCACAGCCACAGTCACTTGTGCTTGTTGGGCATGCTGGCATGCACTGTCATGACTGTTTCGCTGCCTATGTGTATATGCGGCACATGTGTGGGGTCCTCTCAGCTGCTTTTGACAACAAAGACGCCCTGTCAAGTAGCCTGTTGGCGTCTACTGTTGATCCTTTCCTTGTCTCAATGCTCTTCAGAGACTAAATGTCTAGCATGCAAAGTTGTTCAAGTACAGAACTTCGAGAGATTCGACGTCGAGTTACATGAGATTCTGCGTGAGGTTTTGAGGCCAAACCTGCTTGCTGGGCATTGTCAGGTCTTCTGGACACATATTCAGCTTTAATATGATATTTCCGACACACCCATATACCTCTGCTATGCACATGCTTTTGGCAGCCTACTCAACATGTCTTGCATGCGCACGCTGATTGTGCCTTTGACTGCAGAAGTACCTGACGGTATATTCTTGACCTGCCCAGCCAGTACAAAATTGCAGACCGGGGCACAGAGCTGTACAGGCAGATCATGGGGCGCTGTGTCAAACACATAGCACTCAGCTCAGGCAACCACTATGCAATGACTGACTGGAATCCTGCTTCTTCGCCACATCAGGTGCCTGCGACCCACAGTTCATACTGTGCACTGTCAGTATTGAGTGAACATAAAGTCTAACTCAGTGCTTGGAAAAGTGAAGTCTATGCTGTCAAACGTCATATCGGGAGCCTCTGTCTAAAAAGGCAGCCAAGTTTGATGTTTGGCTTCAACATGACAATTTTCAGAAGCCATATGCTTTTGTCCTTAATGTTCTCTTGTCTCTCAACTGCTGATACAGACTTGTGGGTGGTCCTTAGCTTCATCCCCTGTGCTTTCACAAATTGTTGCCGGCATCTAACCTATTTGTTCTGCTGCTAGCTGCTGCTGTGTGCAAATGTCTCATGTGTCAAGCTGAAAGATTGGCACATCAAGACCAAGCAAGTGCCTGGGCAAATTTTGCTCATCATGGCCAAAAGCTTGCAGATGTTTCACATGACACATTGGTGCTCTGGCAGTGATTTAGTCTGATACTGTACTGCAATGTGCAGAGAGCACCTTGTGGACTGCCCCTCAGCACAGAGCAGACCTTCACAACAGAGGCAGAACAAGATGAGCGTCTCACACTTCTTTCAGAGCTCATTGATGCAGATATCAAAGCTCAACTACTGAATGATGCATGTGCAGCAAAGTGGCTCACATATCAGCTGTTAGACAGCCCGCTTATTCAAGTGGCTGAGCAATCTTCAAACAGCGCTGCATCCAAGTGACTGTAACATTCCAGTTGGAGCCCTTCAACAGCTCGTAGGCTGTTGAGGGTCAAGCATTACATGATATGGAGTTCACGACGCGTATTGCTTGAAGTCACCTGCACCCAGCAGCGCTTGCTGGGAGCCAGATGTGCAAAAGCAAGGCTTTCACGATGCCAGAAAGCGTCTACCCTGAACTTCATCAACTTGCTGCCATGCTCAATGATGCCTGGCATTGCATAAAAAACAATTGCAACTTTTTTGCTCACAAGCTTACCTTAAACAAGAGGAGAGACACACGCAACCAACTACATCCCCATTACAGACAAGGTCGTTGCCATGACCCAAGCTAATACATGTGTATTGTCTGCTTGGCATTGCTACTTGCAGCTTTCAGGTAAGTCTCTGCAAGTAGCAAGGTGCATCATGCTATTTGCTAGCAATGACTGGCTCCTGGGCCATTTCAGCTGTTACATCCAATGCTGTTGCCTCTGTTGCTGCCATACTAGGCTTCACTCTCTCTGCTGTGCTGGCACTAGAATTGCTGAGGGAGATCAGCAAACAGTAGCAAACGTGTTGCAGTTTGTGCAAATCTTTGTTTGCTGCGCAGTCACCTCTCCATCAGTTGCAAAATGGGTTGTGGTAGAGGTGTCCAAGTGGACCTGCAAGCATTACAACTTGAGTGACTAACTCAAATAGTGGAACAATCGAGTAGGACGTGTCCAAAACAAGCTTGGGCATGCTTGCTGCTTGCACATATGCAACTCAGGAATCAGAAATTCGGTACTGCCTACACGAAGCCTGTCGTGCTCCTTGCCCAACACAGACTGAGGCGGTTGGACTATATATTCACAAGAGTACCGGCAAAATGGATGGCTGATTTTCGCGTGGCAGCAACAGTGAATCACAACCTCCTGTGACAGCCTAGTCCAATACTGGGTCGAATTCGTATAGTGGTCAGTATTCCCGCCTGTCACGCGGGAGGCCGGGGTTCAATTCCCCGATTCGGCGCCTGATTTTTGCTTTTCTCACAAGCAAAACGACATCACAGACCACTGCCGCTTTTCTCACAAGCACAACGAAGACCTTGACTGCAATGATAGACCGCTGCAAAATCATTTTTGGGTTTGCTGTAGACTGTGTACATGCCATGCGTTCAGTGATGAGCAGTGCCAGGCAAAAACAAGTATATTCCTCAATCGTTGCACAAAGATGGCATCATCAGCAAGCTCAGCACAGTACGTTGCTCGTGGCAAAAACGAATATGTTGCTCGAAGATGGCACTGTCAAGAGGGCAAAAATTGCGGTCACCGAAGAAGGGGCTCGAACCCTTGACCACAAGGTTAAGAGCCTTGCGCTCTACCAACTGAGCTACTCCGGCCCATGCTTGTGTGGCAAGCCTTGGGTGTGCCAGTCTGAACTGGGAAGGGTGACAAGTTGTCGGCAAACCATTTTTTGCCGAACATAATCCTTTCTTGACTCCAATTCCTTTGACAAACGCCAACAAGCATTGAAAGTATGTCATCATACCTGAAATGGCTGCACTCTGGGTCATGACATTTTTGCGCCAACATGCCAGTAAGGAAATTGACCACAAAGAAGACTCTATTGCTCTGATGACATCGTCCAATATGCTCACAGTAATGGCTCCCAGGTCCTGCAACAACATCCCCAGTGTTGCAGATCAGCAATGGCAGGGAGCTCACAAAAATGAGAAGCCCAAACTGCAGCTTCTATGCTTGACTGCCACAGATCAGCAAATCTGTGCTATTGAGCAAAGAAGTTTACGTCAGAGAACAGAACTTGACAGAAGCCCCCACGCAGTGCTTTTGAGCTGCAATCTGTGAGCATAAGGCTTATAGCAACAGCAGCTTCAAGTGGTTGCATGAAGAGTGTTGGGGAGCAGATCAAGTGAGCAGGGAACTTATACTGACCTATGAGGCTGTAGGCAACAGCGCCAGCGGATATACTTCTCTGGCTACATGTTGTCAGGTCAGGTACCTTTGAACAATGGCAATTGTGCTGGACATCAATGCTATGCTGACTTGTACAGACTGCCAGCAACTAAACATATTTGATAACAAACTTCAGTAAACTTATCAGGCAGTAAGCCACGTTGCCTGCAAGGCCAAAAAGGGCAATGGCGCGCATGGAGGCGGGCAGTCCCTTGACCCTAGTACATCTGGCAGTATACTGTCAGATCAGGTTTCCTTCAAATGATGCCATTCGTGCTTGATGCTGCCTCTGCACTGACCTACAAGGCTGTAAGCCACATTGCCTTTCGAGGCCAAAGAAGGCAATGGTGGGCAATGAGGCAGGCAGCCCCTCATTCCCAGTACATTTGACAGTATCTTGCCAGAACAGCTTTTTTTTACATGATGCCGGTTGTGCTTGATACTACTTCTCAACTGACCTGTCAGGCTGCAGGCAACAGTGCCAGTGAAGCCACAGTGGTGCCTACAAAGGTCAGCAGCCCCTCAGCCCCAATTGATCTGACAGTAAATTGCCAGAACAGGTTGCTTTTGCACAATGCCAGTTGTGCTTGATGCTATCTCTACACTGACCTACAACGACTGTAGGCAACAGTGCCAGTGAAGCCACGATGGGCATGGTGCGCACACAGGCCCTGCAATCCTGATGCATGTGGCTGTATGTTGCGAGATCAAACTCCTTCAGTAACACTGTTTGTGCTTGAAAGTACTTCTTAACTGACCTATAAGGCTGTAGGCAACAGTGCCAGTGAAGCCACAATGGGCAATGGTGCGCACAGAGGCTGGCAGCCCTCCAGCCCTGAAAATGGCCACTGCCTCCACATGCCCTGCAGCCTGCTCCGCCCACACCTGCACCCCTGCATCACCCCAGCAACACTTCACTCTAGGTTTCAGGACCTACTCATGCACAATACCCTGCATCACTGCTGCCGCAGTGAATACCCTTGACGTTCCATGTGATGCTATCACGGTCTGTAATACAAGTTTTGACCCATGTGCTCGCTGTCTTGACCAACCCCTGCAGCCTGCTCAACCCCTGCACCCCTGCAGTTACCCCCTTAATGCATTCAGTATCCTTGCCATCTGTGATGCTGTTTTGATCAGCGCTGTTGCAAGCTCACACATCATCAAAGATTGTTGCTGAGATGTGACGTGGTGTTGCGACACAACTTGCTACCAAGTATCAGGGATGCAAATCAAAAGCGATGCATGCAATATACAGCCAACATAGCCAGCAGCAAATTGCAATTAACTGAGGAGATCACGCATTGCACAGATGATGTCAGGGTGGTGGGCATATGCTGGCAAAGCAGAGTTCTATAAAAGGTCTTACGCTCTTGGGTCAGTGGCACAGCATCTGAAGTAGCATCAAAGGCATCACACTTGTGCGCCACCTTGACCTCATGCTGTCCATGCACCACATATCCCAGATGTCGAGATGCACCAGGAATGTTCACATGGCGGTTTGAGCTCACACTCATGGCAGAAGGGACCATATCTGCCATTAGGAGCTTAGCGTCAGGTTCAACATTACAGATCAGTGTGTCCATGAACAGCTGGCGCTGTGACTTAGTGACGCCTGCAGCACAATCCAAAGCTCACGTAAGGTACAATCACAGCACGTGCAAGTTGCTGCTAAGATGCTCTCTACCATTCTTATATGCCATTTGTGACGCCCCATATGCCACGGAGCTTTCTACGGAATCCATCTGCAAGGATTTGTACCTATGTACGTTGCAGTGCAGATGAAGGGTTTTGGGTGTGCATGCACAGGAATGCACACACTTCATACACTCATTCAATGTGTAAATTTGCCCACAGCAGCAGGGAATTGTGAGAGGATGCTAAGCAATTGCATGCGTCGTGAAAGCGCGTCAAATCATCAGGACTTGTAAGGACATCACAGCATACCAGGCGCGGTGGCAAATCTGGTTGTAGGAGTCAGGACATGCGCTTTGCCTGCCTTGCAGCTCCAAATCATCCTGAAATGCCGGTTCCTGCAAATGGGCAAGCAGTCTTTGGCGCTCTGATCAAACAAACAATTCCTGAATCAATGTAACAATGAAAAGGCAGAGCTATTGATCGACACTGCTTATGCAGGAAGGCTTGAGGCTCAATCAACAGCTGTGATACATCCTTGCAGCCCTGAGATGCACCATGCCAGATGCATGATGTGAGTTCACTTGCTGACAGCAGCAGAACCTCAGCGGAGAAGGCTACTCACACAAGTGCCAGTTGCCACACTCTGATGAGGAGGGCATGCATGTGACATCACCACAGAAGGACAGAAATGTGGCATGCATGCAAATGGCACAATTTCTGGCAAAGTGTGAAAGAGCATGGCATACTGCCACATGTAGCGTAGCTGATGTTTGGTCTACTGCAAGCAATTTCGTCGTTACTGTATGTATGCATGTATGTGCATACAAGCCCACCTGGTGTAAACAGCTGTGTCGACAAGAGAAGTGAAGTGCTCAGCTCCAGGTTGGTCAGTCTTCTTCCTCACCAGGATCTCCATTCCCTGAAACGTCAAGGTGCAGGATGTTATGCATGCTGAATTGCAGACTGAACAGAGGGCATTATCATGTCAAAAGCTTGTTGCAGACCTAGAGGACTTTCACTGAAGCCATGCGTAGCAAATGCTTGCACACCCCATCAACGTGGCGTAGATACCCAGCGCAACGCAGTGCACCCCACCCCCTCAGCAAGCTGCAAAGTGCTTGCTGCAAACAAGGTCCGTTGCTTGTCAAACATAAGTCATGCCTCATGAGACGCCTTGTAGGCTCAGTTGCTCAATGAGTGTCAAGCAGAGCCTTCCATTTGACGCCTGACAGTGTAGACGTCTTGTGTCTTTGTCTGTTAATTCTTTGGATGCAAACATGCAAGCTGATTGAATTCTGACTTGTCTAGCAGTAGCTCACCTCAGGCTCTGCCAGTATCTGCCCCACCAGGTGACCAACTGCCCAATTGTTTGGGAAAGCTTTGCCGGGAATGCGCAAGACAAGGTGCCTGCTGAACTTGCCAGCATGAGAGGAGTCCAGCTCATACACCCAGTCTGGCTGCAAGTCGACCTCAAGCTGCTGTCTGAACACAAAGTTGACAAAGGATTGAACCACCAGTGTATGCTTACTAGGCAATTTTATGATCCAGTGGGGCATTCTGGGTGTCACATACAGCGTCACTCCGTGTTGTGAGCCCTTTCTTGAAGGGCGCAGATGTTTGTCAACAACTGCAGCCATTACAGAGCTGGCTGACTGGAAGGGTACATCTGCATCGCGGGGCACGAATGCTTTGCCAACTAGTAAGAACAGCCTCAATTATTAGAAAGTCAGCAATACAGGAAATGCTTTGTCAACCTTGCTTGACATCTGCACTGTTATTGGCTGCCAAAGTAGAGATATCAAAAATTGATGCAATTGTGAACAGGAAAAGCTGTTGTGATGGATTGCAGACCTGAACACTCTTTTGCAGGCCACCAGCAGCTTGTCCAGCAGTGCCTCCCCATCCGATCCTGGGTTGCACTCAGTTGCAAACTCGGTGTCAAAATACAGATGGCAGGGTGAGCCTCCCTTCACGACCTGTGGTCATGCATGCTTGCATGGCAACCATGTTCTGAGGAGCAGATGACTTGTTGTGCACAGCAGCATCAACAGCACATAGCTGTCAGACTGTTGTGTTGCGGCTTGACTTCAGATGTCAAAGTATCTGATTGAGTACAGCAGAACGTTGGCACTCTCAGGTCAGGGCGCAGCTGTCTCACTGCCTCTCTCATCCTGGATGCTAATGTTTCAGCAGCATGCGGCCTTGTCAAAACATGGACATGGAACAATACTGCATTAAAACTGAAAAGCTCTAGGACTGATCTGTAGGTACTATGTGCCGCAACAACGTGATCATCCTGTGGAATCCTTTGGAAGCTTTGGAATCTTATGCTATGTCGTATGACTGACCAGAAATTTGCCAATGAACGGCATGCAAACACTTGTCATTCTTTATGCAGGAGACAGCTGGCATTGAGAAAGGCAAGCAACAGCATCACAGAGCAGACCAGCCAAAGGCAGATCTGAACACAACAGCAACTGCCTGTTTGCATGAGGAACAGCAAGGCAATGTTGAATGGTAGTCGCATCAGCACAGTTTGAGGGTGAACATGGCATCAACAGCAATGGCCTAAGTGAATGACTCATTCATGCTGCGCATACAACGGCAGTCACAGCAGCACACCTCATAGCAATGTGGTCTTTGACCAAGGCGGGGGGCATAGCGTGCCCAGAAGCGGCCATACGAGGCAGCCACAAACTGGCGGAAGTAGCCGGCATCACTGCCTGCCTCCTCACAGAACACCTGCATTGCTGCAGCTATGCTGTTGCAGTCATGGTGATGCTTTTGCAGTCATGCAATGCTGCTGCATTTGTGCTGCTCTATGCACGAGCCGCCATGCAGAGCTTCACAGGTTGCAGTTCTGAATTCATGGTCTACAGATCATTCAAGACGAAGGCTCAACAACGGAGTTCAATGTTGGACCTTGGCATGCACTGAGCAAGAGATGTTGATTCTCAGCGGGCGGGTCTGACATCATGCATATTGTCCCTTGGAACAGATGCATGAGGCATCTGTCATCTTGCATGCGCACAATGTGTTCTTTGTACCTTGCTGATGCAAGATTTCAAGCATGAGTAGCTTGATTTGTGCACCTTCAGGATCTCAGGCAGGGTCTCTGTGCATTTCTGCGCTTGATCCCTGTCTTTTGTGCAGGGCTTTGCAGATGCTGCAGCGTCTGTCTGTTGAGCGAGAGCGGCTATGTGCTTGTTGCAGGCATCAGCAAAGTCTATGGCATCCTTCTGCCATTGGAATGCCTTGTACACATTCTGGGCTTGAGCCAGTGTACTAGGCAATGCAAGGCCCAGACGCTTTGCAACCTGCTCAGGCGACTGCTCTTGCATCTGCAGCGGCAGGTGATTGGGCAACTGCTGAGGAAGCTGAACAGGCAGCATATCAGTATTTGATTCAGCATCATCTTGATGGCTCTGATGCTGGAATGCTAGTAGAGGCTCTTGGTCAGAAGCCTGTGCCATGGATGCTGCACAAGGTCTGCCAAGGGCTGCTTGGTATGCAGACAAGGCCTGCTGCTGATTCAGCAATTGCTGCTGCTGATGCTGCCGCTGATGTTGTAGCTGATGCTGCTGCTGCTGATCTTGCTGCAGGCGCGTAATAGTGACACTGCGAGCAGTACATGGCTTCCCTTTGCAGGGCACGTTTGGTTGGAGAGCAGCAGCATACGCATCACATGCTGCCTGCATCTGAGCACTGTGGCTGACCGGCTGCTGCACATTTGACACGTGCTGCTGCTGCTGCTGCTGCTGCTGCTGGTAGTGAGATGCAGTAGGGAATGGTAGTATTGAAGATGCACTGTCATTGGCATGGCGCTGCTGATGTAACATGCTTGCATTGCAAGATTGCGAGGCTGGCTGATGCTGCCATGTGGCTGATGCTACATGTTGCTCAGAAGCACTTGAAGGTTGATCTTCCCTTCTGAACAGCTCTGCTGAAGGCATGTCCAGCAAAACATGCAGCCTCTTGGCAGAACTGACATTATCAACTTCTCTGTCATGACTGCGCGCTGTGGCACTGCTGTTGCGCTTGCTGCCAGGACTTACTTCCAAGTTTGGCAGAACAGTTGCAGTGCTATGCCTACCAGACACGTCTGGTACTAAGACATCTGCTTCCTGCACGCCACAGGCATTCAGTGAGACACAGCTGCCCCCAGCAGAGTCTTACTTTGATGGCAAGGAACACAGAGTAGTGGTGTCTGCATCATGCTCAAGAAGTTTGCTGCAACAGGAGATATGCAACACAAGCATGTAGGGCTAATCCTCACTTGACTGTCACACGACGAATGAGCAGGAAGGAGGTTCTTTCTCAAGCATCCTTGAAACAGATCTTTGGCACCGTCATCAGGATCTCTGAATGGGTCATGCTGTTGTTCATCTACAGCTTCAGTGTCTGCAAAGGTAGACTGGGATGGCGACAATTCAAGGTCCTCCATCCATTCACCACTGCCGTGAAGGCCATGCAAACATTTGTCCTCACCAGTGCTGCTAGATGATGCACTCAAGTCATCTGCCCAGGAGGTACTTGCAAGGCGAGACTTGGCATGGCTGCCTGTCAGTGCATGCTGAATGGCATCAAAGCCAAACTCCAGGTTTGCTGCCTGCATCTGTGAGTATGTGGGCAACGCTGCTGCAGGCATTTGCGCTGCTTCTGCAGGAGCAGTCTCTGGGGAGGCTTCCCATTGCAGCTGTTGTGGCGTGGCCCAAGTATCTGGACTGATACACATAGGTGAGTTGGTCTTGAAGACCCTACCAGATCTGTTGTGTTCAGACTTTGCATGTGCTGTGCCGCAGGACATTGGGAGAAGGGGACTGGCTTCTGAGCTGACAGGTTGTTGTCCACAGGCTGGAGTGGACATAGCCATGCTTTCTGGAGAGGCTGCAACAGAGTCTACAGCAGACTGAGCAAAAGCCTGAGAAGCATGTCGCGCTGGAGTTGAAACAGAGGCTGTTTCACAGATTGGGGAGGGCTTGACAGTCAACTCTACAGTTAATTGACCAGAGGTTTGAGACGTATATTGCGCTGGAGTTGATGCAGAAGCTGTTCCAGACAGCGGGGACGGCTTGACGGTCAACTCTGCTGTCGTAGTAGCTGTGGTGATGTGCCTAGCAGGCTGTGACACAGGACTGTCAACTTCACTGTCTGTGTTGCCGGCAGAATCAAATCTGGCGCAGTGTAGTCTGTGCTTGCTGAAGAGACTAGGCTTTTTGCGCAAATGCACAGGCTTGTTGCGCTGCGCTGGCAGAGGATCAAGAGCACTGCTTGAAGCAGGGGCCGCTGAAATCTTGCTGTTCAGGGTGAAGGACTGAAGTTGCTGCAAGACACGTGCTTGCTGCAGAGGCAAAGGAGCAAAGTTTGCTGATGCTGTTTTGCTGGCTTTGGCTTTGCTGGAAGCTTTTGGCGCTGCTGCTTTGGCCTGTCCAGTGATCCTTGTGCGCTGCTGCCCTTTTGCTCCTGTACGAGCCTGTCCTGACTGTCCAGATGTTGCCTCTGCTGCCTCCTTGGCTGTGGCAAAGTATGCACCTAGTTCACCTTTGCGCATGCTGAAGCTTTCCCCGGCCACATAACCTGCACGCTTGAGCAGTCTGGCATGCAGTGACAGACCGCTGCTGGCGGTTGTTGGCTTTGCGTGTCGGCCAGCGCAAGGGCGACAACGGCGAAGAAGATCTCGCTTCTGCAGCTAATGCTCGCTTGCTCAAGTTTCGACAGCGCGGTCGGAGTTGCACATGCGTCAATGCTTGCAAGCGTCGATTTTAAGTTTGACCATGCTGCGCATGCATGCTGGGCTTGTCAGATTCCGTTCACCACGGGAGCTGTGAGCAATTGTTTATCGTGTTTCAGGAGACGTTGCAGGCACCGTGGCTCGCGCAGACCTCACACAGCGCTGCTGACGCACTTTTGGGCTCCTCTTGTTGCTACCGCAGACATGGCCAGTCTTGAGCAGGATTCGGACGGTCCCGTACACGTCTCGTGCTTGCAAGGGGACCTCTTGCAAAGCGTCTTCAGATACCTCGACGTCAGGTCGATTTGCACCGCTATGCAGGTGATGTTTCTTGCTTGCTAACATACTCTCGTGTCTGCAAGGACTCGCCTGATCACTCACTTTCGTGCAGGTCAGTCGAGACTGGCGACAGACAGGTATGCATGCAAACTCAAGTACAGTGCAGCATTATCAGTATACCGAATAAACTACTCGAAGGCGGCGGACGTGTCAACATCTTCCACCCCTGCAGGGGCAGATGATGCGTTGTGGTACCAGTTGGCAGCAAAGAAGTGGCCCCTGAAAACGCTGAAACTCTGGCCATTCTACCAAACCTATAAGGTATACAGCCTTCCTCAAACTTGCACACTTGCTCAGTTGTAGCTCTCCTGGAAGCGCCCTAGTTCAGCGCAATGTATCCATCTAAGTTGAGCCAAGCAAACATTTGTCATCATGGCGCTCCTCAGCTCTTTTCTGCTTGCTGAGACAGGAATTGGTGGCAGCTGACAATGTAGCATCAGCTTGGCCAGTAATGGACCTTGCTGCTGCTGGAAAATGCAGCACCTGGAAGTACAACACGCCTCGCAGATTCTACCAGTGCAGACTGATCTCATTGCAGCTGGATAGAGTATCCCGCAGCATCAGGTGAGGCCACTTCATTCATTCATCCATTCATTCACCCATTCATTCATTCATTCATTCCAGACGTATGCTAGGCAGGCTCAGCAGGCCCAGCTAGATCCATACTGAAGCAATCGGTGAGATCCCTTGCCCTATGAGTGCTGCATGCTTTAGCACTCTGCAGCTGCAACAGCATCAGACTGTCAATCATTAGGCTGACAATGAATCCACTAAGCTCAATGTTCACGTGTATGCAAGTCGCACATGCCTTTGTCAGCCCTAGGCGTCAAACCTCTGTGATGCATCAGACTGTTTCTGTGTGCAGGAAGCGCGCATTCACAAATGCCTGGCATGTGTATTGCGCTGATTAGACTTGCTGAGTGCTGGCTGTCCTGCAAGAAACAGACAAACGTGCTTTGCCAAATGCATGCAGCTGCTATACATCAGTCATCACACAAACAAGATGCACGTCTGTACAGGATGTGTTTTGATGCAAGAGGAGAAATGGATCTGAGGCCCCCAATGCAAAGCTTCATTGCACTGATAGAAGACAAACCTGAGCATGATTACAACTGCCTGCCAGATGGAGGCTCACAACCAGAGCTGTCAGCACTGTTACGCACAGCGGCTGGACTCAACTTTCAGAACATCGTTCACAAACAAGGCCACTACAAGGTGAGTGTATTACCCAAATATTTGCTGCAGGAAGCCTTCAAGCATTGCACACATAATTGGCATGCAAAGCTTGTTTACGATCTGTTGTTTCTCAAATACTGCGTGATGCATTTAGTAACACTGACAGGCATTCTTTGCAAGCTTGGTATTTGAAGCAGTCAATTGCACAGCTAATGCTGACAACCATGAACATGCTGATTCATGCTTGTAGGGAACATTTACCTGGAGCTTGAGGGATCTCTTGCAGCAAAATGTGCCGAAACAAGTCTTCGCACTTGATGCAAGTTTGGTCTTCTGCTATGCCAATCCAGTTGTGCTAGCCCCTATACAAGAGTTCGAGGCTGACTATAGAGCCGTCGAGCTTTTCAAGATTCCTGCGGGAAAGTCGTTTGAACAGGCTATGCAGCAGCAATGTACCGCATTTGACCTGCCATATGAGCCAGAACACAGACTGCAGTCACAAACTCAAGCTGAAGAGCGAGCTTTGTGGCATTCCTTGCCTCCAGCTATTCAGACCAGAGTGGACAAGCAATTTGCTTTTGATTTCAGCTACCTATGAGCAAAGCTTTCAGCTCGCCAATGTAAATCAACCTGCTGCTTGTACAACTACTATTGCTACTAAAGACACGGCAGGGATAAGTAAGATGGTAACGGCCACGCGTGGGCGTACGATTTAACGCTTGCGACAAACGGTGTCGCCCTTATGATCTGACTCAAAGCGCAGCTCAGGTCACATATGCTGACGTGAACCCTGGGTTCCCGCTTGCGGTTGTACAACCGAGCGACATCACGCGCTTGTGAGAGAGACGGGTCAGACGTTTGCAAGTGAGAGCGTCAGCCTGTGGTCTTGCGACAGGTCGCAAGTCCGTTCTCATTTCAACAGTGCCCGCTGTCCTCGACATGGCCGACATCATCAGCATTGCTACTTTGCACGTCGATCCGTTGCAGCGCGTCTTGCAATTCCTCAACACTCAAGAATTGTGCACAGCCGTTCAGGTCGCATGCCGTCAGCTTATTTTGGTCGTGCCATTTCTTAGCTGCCGACGATCTTGCCGTCTCAAATGTCTCACAACGATTGTTTGCTGCAGGTGTGCAAGTTTTGGCGTGCAACAGGTCTGAGCTGCGACATGACCGACGCTCTAGACGTTGCTCTTCAGAGGTGATTTCTTTGCCACTGCCCTGCCCTGATCTCTTGATTTGTACAGGCTCTCAAGATGAGATTTGGCATGAGGTTGCAGCAAGACTATGGCCCCTGCAAACATTGAGGCTAGCGCCCTACTACACCTCTTACAGGGTATGTGCACGCCATTGCAACAATACTCAACCTGCTTAGTCTCACTAAACTGGTCAATGTGAACTTGCAGGAACTTGTCAAAGATGACAACAAATGTTCTGCCTGCCCCACAATAGATCTGACGTCGCTCAGCAAACACAGTGCATACAAATATAACAGGGCATCCTATTTCATGGAATGCAAACTGATAGCGCTGCAGTGGGATCGGTCTTCAAACTTGATCAGGCAAGGACCCCGAACTTCTGTTCACATAAACCTCTTTGACAACTCTCAGCACCCTTGCACAGACGCCATTCATGCTACAGACGCTCCAAGCAAGCTGCAACCCCAACTTTTCTGCATTTTGTTGTTGCTGACCATTGAGTTCAGCAAAGATCATTCTGTGCAATATTTCGGTCCATATGATGCAAGCAAGCCTACAATCCCCAGCTTCGCGCGCTGTGTTGTTTCTGAACGTTGAGTTCCACAGAATCAATTCTGTGCCATGTGTCTGTATAATGCAAGCAAGCCTACAATCCCCACCCTCCTGCATTGTGTTGTTTTTGAACATTGAGTTCTGTAGAGATCATTCTGTGCCATGTGTCTGTCTGCATGAGCTGTCTCTCTGGCAAACCCATCATTTGCTGGTGCGTTGCAGCTTGTGCTTTGATGCACAAGGGGATCTGGATCAGCGGCAGCCTGCCTCAAGCTTTATAGCTTTGGTGATTGATGCACCTCATTACAACTACCACCCTGAGGGATGCGTGCAGCCTGAATTGCATCATCTGATCCAAACGAGCAAAGCTGAAGCAGTGCATCTGTGGACAGATGAAACGCGGCACAAGCAGGTGTGTTTGCTACTGGCATGCCTGAAGAAGAATGCATTGGAACTGTGCCGACCTTTTGCCTAGTATACATGCATTGTCTGGCTAAAGTGCAAATGATCAGCAAAGCGATACTGATGCATTGTCCATGCATATCAAACCATATTCACAGCATGTGTGACTGCATGCCATGCTTGATAATTTGGCCAAACATGTTTGTGGTGAGGAGGGCTGTTGTATGAGGCAAATGTTAGTAAATGGTTTCTACTAGACATCCTAAAGCTATGAGTTTGCGGAGTGAACTGCATTTGCAAGAAGCTCGCGTGAAAATTGCACGCGTGGTGGCATTGCAAAGCTGGTATGCTTGGTTCGCAACTTGAAGGGCAATCACGCCTAGGACTGACACTGCCGTCACAATGGGTTGGAAGTAAGAGTTAGCCTGCCCATGTCTCGAGGCACAACATCGGCACATGTGCATGCTGCTGCTGCTGCCCATTGCCTGTACAGTCGTTTCTCTTCATAACAAATGCGTCGATTACTAAGACAGTTGTCTTTATACCGACTTGTGCTTCCTCACAGATACCCTTGCAGTCAGAATGCAGTGATTGGTGCCCAGTTGCCTCGTCCTTAAATTAAGCATGTTCTGATATAGAGTCCTCATGAAGAGAAAGTATTGTAACAGCTCAGTGCACTGATGAAACAAGCTCTAACGCTGGCTCCATGCATATCCAGCAACTGCCAGAGAGATTTGGCAAGAGTTGTTTTGGTGACCAACATTGGGCAGTTCAGATCAACGCCTGCCAACATGACTTGGCCACTTTCCAATGGTATGCACATTGCAGGGTTGTCTTGTGTGGGATGCTAAAGGGCTGTTCTGTTCACTGCTGAGGGGCTCTTTGGACCGGCCTGCCACTATGACGTGGCCCTTCCAGACAAGTCTCGTCTTCTGCTTTGCAAACCAGGTCGTGTCAGCGCCACACCACCTTGACCCAGACTGCAACTGCGTTGAGTTGCTGACAATGCCTGCTTTGCATGCTGCAGGATTCTCTTGTGTGGGATGCTAAGGGGCTGTTCCGGTCACCATTGAGGGGCTCTTTGGACCGGCCTGCCAACTTGACCTGGTTCTTCCAAAAAGATCTTGTCTTTTGCTTCGCAAACCAAGTTGTGTCGGCGCCACACTATCTTGATGCGGACAGCAATTGCGTTGAGTTGCTGACAATCCCTGCTTTGCATGCTGCAGGGTTGTCTTGTGTGGGATGCTAAAGGGCTGTTCCGTTCACCATTACGGGGCTCCTTGGACCGGCCCGCCAATATGACCTGGCCCTTCCAGACAAGTCTCGTCTTTTGCTTTGCAAACCAAGTTGTTTCAGCGCCGCACTACCTTGACGCAGACTGCAACTGCGTTGAGCTATTAACAATCCCTGCTCATGAAAGCTACCAAGATGTTTTCATGGCACAGTGCTCCTCTTATGAGCTGCCAGACTCCCTAGAACAGCAAATGAAAAGCAAGGATGAAGCTAGCAGCAAAGAGCTGTGGCAAGCTCTTCCCAATGCAGTCCGCAACAACCAACATCGGTGGTGATGAGACGCAACTTCATGAAGCCGTTTTCATGGCAAAGCGCTCCTCTTTTGAGCTGCCAGACTCCCTTGAACAGCAAATGCAAAGCAATGATGAAGGGAGCAGCAGAATGTTGTGGCAAGCATTGCCAGATGCAGTACGCAACAACCAGCATTGGTGTTGATTACACACACACGGGGGAAACAAACCATCAAGCCACATGACAGGTACTCTGTTTCTGCAAAGCGGCCTCAAGTGTGGAAGACATTGTGTTTTTGCTTCTGCTTTAGTTCTGAACGAAGATTGTAGTTCAACCATCACTGCATACCATTATGGTTACTGGAGTCAGCACAGTCTGAGTCAAGAAAAGGGCAGACATTGAAGACCCCCCTGTGCTGCATGGAACAGATGCCTTTGCATTGCGCTCAATTTGCGGGGTGCAAGGAATGTATAACTTGCTGTACATAAGCTGAACTAAAGTTGCCTCTGACACAATTTTTTAGGTGTTTCTAGACCATTTGTTTTCTGAGCTGTGAGATGAGATTCCTCTGATGAGCGTTTGCATGAAGTCATGAGACAGTTTCAAGTCCAAGTTTTCTTTGAGAATTGTATCTGAGCCTGTTTGAGATGTGTCTTGAACGCTATGGAGTTCTTGTTTACCACCTTAGGGTTGAGCCGTGCCCTACAGCGCTTTCATGGTAGGATTAGGCATGCAGCAGACTTGTCGCAGCTGTATTAGGTGTACGGTCAGATGGCAAATGCGAGGCTCGTGAGCCAGCCTTGCGTGTCTAGTTTAGCCTAGAAAGAACAGCGAAGTACTGTGAGCAGGCAAAGTGGTGAGTGGGGTTTTGCAGCATTTTGATTTTGAGACTGCAGTGCTGGTGCTTGCAAAACTGTATGTATTGTATAGACAGAGACACGAGCGCAGATAGTCGTACTGCTGTCTTATTGCAAGAACTTGATCATCATGATGCTTCTATTTCATTTGAAGCTTTACTGTGGATGGGTCAGACTGCAAGGTGTTACTTGCATGTGGCTGAATGTCCATCAGACCTGCGCTGCTCAGACTCATGAGTGTTACTGGGAAACAGTCTCTATTTTCTCCTCTATTGCTCTGGTGGACAGAACTCTCCAGATCCTCTGGCCAGTCCAGATGCGCAGTGATGACCTGTGCAACTGATGTCTGAGCAGAAGTCAAAGACTTCTGAGTCAACAATTTTGACCTAACCAAGCGCTAACTGTGCATGACGCAACGTTGGGGCACGCTTCAGGTCAAGCGCCCGCTTCTTCAGTCTCAATTGCGGAATGCACTTTCTGCAGTTTGGCCGCATGCGTGTATGAGCGCAGCCATGCGCCAACAAGACCTTCGCACCTGCATTAGCTGATGCATGGTTCCGAACAGACCGCATCAGCGGCCAAGTCCGTGTCTTAGTGTATAAGCGGGCTGTTGACGGCATCCTATAAGCAAAAGTCCTTTTTCCAGCTGGCGCGTGCTCAGCTGTTTCTGCTGATCTGACGATCACTCGGCTTCACTGCTTGCTAAACCAAGCCCGCAATAGCGCTGCATCGACAAGCGCAGCATGTCCGGACCTTCAGAACGCCAGGTACAAAAAGTTTACCGTAGCTTTCTGCGCAGCCGAGCTATCCTGAGTACACGCAGTGCTGACTGGCTGCTTGTTTGCAGATCCACCGATATCGCAGAGACTACGCCATCAAACAGCAAGAACAGGCAATTACTGATGCTGCAGTCTTGCAATCAAGCATTTGACAGGCAAATACCCTCAGTCACTCCTGACGGCAGTCCAGCTCTCACAGATCTTTGCACTGTGTTGCTCCAGGTGTTGGATTATTTCCTGGCAGTGGACAGGCTGCATTCATTGTCAGTCCCAGCGTTGCGCAAAGCAACTGTCAAGGTGGAGTATGAGTGGCGCATCACTATCCAGGGAGCCTATGCAGGCCAAACAGACTCAAAGGTCTGCTTTCGAAGCAATTCTGCTTTAGCAGCCATGCAGTGACATGCACTTCTGCTGCTCTGAAACGCTTCTGCATCAGACTTCTGCATGATGTGTGATATACAAGGTATCTCAAACATGAGGCTAACACAGCAAATGCTGCCATAACCCCCTGGGTTTGTGCACCAAGCTGCATTGCAGCATGGTTGCAACCTAGCTTTAGAGAGGCTTGTCCAAGTTGTGACAATGCCACAAATGCCCATAGATCATCATCGATGGATCATGCTGAACCATTTGCACACAATAAAAATGTCATAGGAACATCACACCACATGCAGGGCATTATGTGTGTTGTGTCACGCAGATGGCAGTGGTGGAGCTTCTGAAAGGCCTGCCTGTGCATCTGATGGCCTGCTTGCTGGCGCAGCAACCACAACCAGCAGGTACATGAGTGATGTGCCTGCTACATGTTTCGCGGCATCGGTTTGAGATGACTGATGAGGTAGCGAATCATAATGCGGTGAACTTCTTGTTTTCTATGCCCTCAGTGACAACCTGTCTGCAAAAGAATGCAACGCGCACTACATCAGCTCTACACTGGCAATGCTATACTTCCTGCAGCAGTGAATGCCCTGTGCTTCTTGCAGGCACAGATGGCAGTTGGCAGGAGCAGGTGACGCCCCACAAGCTGAGCCACCCCAACCTGTGGGCCTACCTCACCCAGGGCTTCACCCTGCTGGGCAACCTCTGTGGTGTCTCTGCCATCATCAAGGACATTGCAAGTGCTGCGGCTCAGGTAAGGAATTGCAAGTTTTGAATGCATCCTACCTGTGCAAAGGCTGAAATTGGGAATGAGCATCAGCGCATTGAGTACCTGATGCTCAGGCTGATTGCCTGACATCTCTGCCAACATTCAAGACATTGCAACTGCAGTGGCTTAAAAACGAGCAGCGCAAGTAATCTGGTGTGTGGCATTTCCATGGAATACTCAGTTTAGCTGTCTGCAGTCAGATGATGGATATGCAGAGTGCATGTTGCTGGGCAACCTGTGCGGGGTGTTTGCCATCATCAAAGACATTGCTGCTGCATTGGCTCAGCTCAGGACAGCCAAACATTGGCTGGAGGGCATATGCATGAAGCGTCAATCATCTATCTCAAGCCTGTATATGAAGCGTCAATCATCTATTTCAAGCCTGTGAAGTGATTCCACGACAAAGCTTGTTCATGAGGTTGATCATGCAGTGTGCTTGCTCTGATCAGCGGCATTGCAGGTTTTGTCAATTCAGCTGTCTGTGCTTTGACACAGGACTCAAGCTTCCAGGCCAGGGTGCTTGAAGCAGCAAACCTGGTGCTGGTGTGCATGGCGGGGCCTGAAGTCCAGAATAGCTTGGCATCTGCCGCAGACCCTGAAAGGGATCAGGTACAAATTGGACCCTGCTATGACCAACAGCATATGTGCATGAGACAGACGTCTTCAAGCCGTTGAGACACATTGAGTGAAGCACGCTGAGTGAGCCAGTATTGATCGTGTTGCTTTCTGAGTAGTGATCAATAAGGCAAGCAAGCATGTTGAGTGATGCATTGATCGAGGCTGGCTCACTCAACCGTTGAGTGTGGCAATTGATTAGTAACAGCCTCAGGCATACTTAGTGAAGCATGTCCTGGGATGCACTCTGGGCGAGGCATGTTGAACGGGACATGTGCGGCTGCATGTGTGGATGCAGGAGTGTCTGGACAGGGCAGCTTCTCTAACCGAAGCCCTAAATGCTGTTCTGTATGCCTTCCAGCCAGCAGCAGCCATTGCTGATACAGGCCTGCAGACCCTGTGCATGTTGAGCGAGTCATGTTCATTGGGGCATGTGCAACTGCAGGAGTGTTTAGACAGGGCAGCTCTGGTACCAGCAGCCCTCAATGCTGTTCTGTACGCCTTCCAGCCAGCAGCAGCCATTGCTGATGCAGACCTACAGAGTCTGTGCATGGACCTCTTCAAGCAGCCCGCTTCGCCTGTGTTTCTAGACGCCATGTTTGACACTGTGGCTGTTGTTATTGACATGGTGAGCCAATGCTGCACCCGTGCTAAGCATGTCTTTTCAAGCAGCTCTGTCATGCTGGGAACTCCTGTGCATTGACTGCAGCATTTGTTGTTGATACAATGGGCAATGGTGCATGTGACAATTGTGCGTGTTGCATCAGATGATCCCTGTGAAGATTGTATGCTGCTTTGGGCAAAGGTGGCGATGACAGAGCACGCCACAGCACTGCCAGTTTGGTCATTTGTGTCTGCCTTCAGCTGGTCTTAAAGCTGTTGAAGCAGAGACAATTGTGCTTGCATGCATACCGCTGTGCAGTACCATCAGCAGCTGCAAGCTGCAATGCCGGTACAAATTGAACACAGCTTCTGTACATTTCTGTTTGCACAGCTGTGGACAATGCAAGTACGAATGTGCAATGTCATCTGCGTCAATGTATGTTGATGCGAGTGCAGCAAACCATTTTTGACGTCGACTAGCAACATTTGTGTCCTGCATGTTAGCACTAATGTCATTCTTGTTGCATATCTGCTACAGAATAAGATGCGATTGTGTGCCCAAGTCAACATGTTGACTATGAGGCTGCAGCATAGGTGCGGTCAGCCTTGTCAGCCGGTAACAGCAGCTTGGACCCGTACATGCTGTCCTACGATGCTGACATGACCATGCTACCTGAAACAACATACTGACTCTTCAGCATAGATACAACACCCTCTGGCAACTTGACATAGCATTTGACCCAGAACGTTTGCTTGGCATCAGATCATGCTATCCCATGTTATCTGAGTCAACATGGTGACTGTGTGGTTGCAGCATAGGTGCGGTCAGCCTTGTTAGCCGGCAACAGCAGCTTGGACCTGTACATGCTTTCCTACCACGCTGGAGTGACCATGCAGCTTCTGGCAGAACTGGCCGCCACACCTCTCTTCTATCACAGGTCAGCTGTACCCATGCCATGAACAAAAAGCACAGAGCAGTAAAGGATTGCATATAACAACAAAAAACGGAAATGAACACAATAGGAAAGTAGAGAAGCAGATCAGATTAGACAGAAAGGGGATGACAACATGTGCTACCACGCTGGCGTGACCAAGCAGCTGCTGGCAGAACTGGCAGCAACACCTCTCTTTTAACACAGGTAAGCTGTTCTTTGTCGTAAACAAAGGACAGAAAGAAAACCCAGTACAAGCTCATTTGCGCTTTATGTCATGGGACATTGACAAACCCAGTACAAGTGAGAAGACCAGGAGAGAAGACAAGGCCAGGAAAACGAACCAAGGAACCTCAGGAAAACCAAGAAGAAAACAAGTGAACACAGGAGAGCAGGGAACTCAACAGATGAATTTACTTGGCCAAGGTTGTGGCACTGTCCCTAGAGTCTTGAAAGCTGGTGTTGAAAGTTGCATGTCCAGCGTTAATCTGGCAATGCCCCCAATGGATGGACAATTTATGCTGACTAATGCGCATTGATCAAGCTCAAGGGTCATGACGCAGCTCCTGGCCTAATTATCACACTGGCATTAGGTGCAAGTCTTAATACAAGTGGTGTGACAAGTACATAAAAACGTCAGTGACTGAGTTCTGGCCTGGCCTGTACAGGCTTGCCATACAGGAGCAGCCATTTGCCGCTCCTCTTCGCCTCATTGCTGCTGGCCTGAAGCTGCACACCCCACCCCTGGGTCTGCCCCCCTTCAAGCACGGGGCTGAGGGGTGCCAGGCATGTCAGCCCTTGGAGCCAGGCACAGACACTCACAGTACAGCTGCTGCACAAGGTGGTTGCCCAGCAGTGATGTTAGTGATGCGATCACACAAACATATGGTCATGCTTTCATGCAAAGACGCCCTCAGCTTATGTTGTTGGACATTATGCTTCAGCCAACCAGAAATGCGCTTGTCAATACGTTTGTCTGTATGACTGTCAAATCGATCACTTTGACAGTGATTGTCAACAGGGCTATCAATATGATTGCCAATGTGACAGTCAATGCGATTGCTGATGTAAGCGTCAATGTGGCAGTCAGAGGAGTTTTTGATGTCACTCACAACGAGAATCTTGTCATGATGCAGGTGCAGCAGAGCTGCTGTCAGCCCGAGCCATGGCCCTCATGCTGTGCCTCAGCGACTATGAAGCCACTGTTTTCTTGGACGAGGCAGCTAGCCACCTTGTCACCTCCAGCTTGCTCACCCAGTGTGCAGACCATGTCCTGGGATACGCAGGTCGGGCTTTTGACCTCTCAGATCTCTGATATCTACATCAAATCATCTGCATCAGCCAAACAATGTTAGAGTTGCTTGCATGAGGTTGTCAGTCACCTTGCCAGCTCCAGTCTGCTCAGCCAGGGTGCATATATGCCTCTTCCTTAAATGTAGTGTACTCTTCCCTAAAACCCTAAACCCTACAACCGCGCCTCTAAACCCGAAAGGGTGGGCCTAATATAAAAGTACTAAACACATTAGTAAAACCAATTTTTCAAAACCCTAAGCGCACCCTAAGCGTCAAGTGTACACTACAATCAAGGAACATGCATATCCTCTCCTCAGCCAGCGTGCACACCACGTCCTGGGGTGCGCAGGTGAGCTTTCTGAAAGTGCAGTAAGACAACTTCAGCAGTCATTCCTGTTCAGTTCCCAGCGGAGGGGCAGATGTTGTTGACCACCTAGCCTACAGGTGGTGGAATGTCGGCAGATGGTTCCAACCACCACTGTTCCAACTTCATTTCAGACATGCCTTTACTTGCTCAGGTCTGCTTGATTGCTTAAGTCTGAGCAATGGAAAGAATGCTGACAGCTGCTGTGCCGCAGGCTCGGCGCTTAGAGGCCGAGGTGGCAGCCATTTCTGTGGAGTCCACTGAAGAGGGCCAGATGCTGCTCAACAGCCCGCCAATGGTCGACTACCTTGAGTTTGTTCAGCACGTCTGCAGTGCCCAGCATCAATTGTGTAATGCAGGCCTGGCACTGCAAAGGCCCAAGGTGGCAACAATCGCTGTTGAGTTCACAGGAGAGGGCCAGGTGCTGTTAAACAGCCTACAGGTGGTAGAGGTTCTGGCAGACGATTCCAACTTCAGGCAAACTGCTATGGAGAGGCTAGCTGCCCCGCTGGCCCAGGCACTGTCCCTTCCCCCTGCAGACTTCGCTTCTGCCTGGCTAGCAGGTATTTGTCCAATCAATATTGCAAAAGCAATTGGTTTTCAGTCGATGTCAAGCGATTTCTCTTGTCTTATGCTCAAGGTCAAGGAAATGGCAGATGACTGCATTTTCAGGCAGGTTGCCGTAAAGAGGCTAGCTGCACCCCTGGCCTGTGCGCAATCCCTTCCCCACAGCAGACTTTGCTTCAGCCTGGCTAGCAGGTGTTGCCCTGGACACACTCTTGCTCACCTTCATCAATGTTTGCCTTGACTGGTCCTAGCTGCAAGTGTTGTGGTGTGCTTCTCCTGTGGCACATGCACTGTCTCTCCCGCCTGCAGACTTGGCTAGCAGGTAATTATCCCGCCAGCATTGCAGCTGAAACTGCTTCTGTGTTGGTGTTCAGCAACCCTGGGCTCGCCTGTGTTACCCTGAGCTGCCTTGTCCAGGTAAGGGAATGTTGACCCTTTCCCCTTTCTCTCCATTCCGTGTATTACGTTCACTAACATGGCTGATGACTCCAGCTTCAGGCAGACTGCCATGGAGAGGCTAGCTGACTCCCTGGGCCATGCACTGTCCCTTTCCCCTGCAGACTTTGCTTGTGCCTGGCTAGCAGGCATTGCCCTCATTAGAGGCGCACCTGCAAGTATCTGCACTCACATTCAGCGCAAGTACTGACCAGCCCGTACTACATCTCTGCAAGAACACACACCCTTGCCTTTTTATCTGCTGAAGCTTGACTCAAAGGCAACAATTTGGAATGCTGCAAACAGCGGCAACACAGCAGCAGCTGACAACTCAAGTAGTTCTTGCAGACTTGACCTAATATGTGTTAGGACGGAGACGTAGAAGGTTGCTGAGTATCAACGCCAACAGGGAATGCGGCTGTAGTCCTGATAAGGTTGACATCCGCTAGCTATGCAGACACTCTTTCTGCTGAGCTGGCAGGAATCATCTGCTGTGTCAGCAAGGCGACACAGCAGCAATTGTGTTTGCTCTTACAACTCTGCAAATTGTCAGCTTTCCACTCAGTCACAATTGGCCTGATGACTGCAAGGTCTGCAATGTTTATGATTTCAAAATCATCTATCATCTCTGCAGTAGATAAATTTAACGCCCAAAAAAGACTGATCTGAAGTATAGAAAGAGTTCTGGGTGACATGATCCAAAAAGAGACAAAAGAAAGAATTGCTGATGCTGCCATCAGACGTTACTTGACAATGTAATAAGACATTTGGCCTCTTGGTATCTTTCTCTCAAACAAGGATTCTGCTTGTGCATGGCCGACAGGTACACTGAGCAATGCAACATCAGAACTTATTGATCTTGTACAGCCTTTGGGTGCAACTCGGCAACACTGTGTCATCTGATTGCAATGGGCGTTTTCTTGGTGCCATTGTTTGGTATCAGGCTGCTATATGAGTCACATGGGATGCAGCTCCTGGAAGACCTCATTAACAAAAGCAGGATCAATCCTTTCTGTTTCTTTTTAAAAAGATACCAACAACTTTTAAGTTTCCATCTGCTCCCGGATCAGCGCACCAAGAAGGTGTCCATTGGTCGAGATGATCCATGTTGCACGCTGAGCCCAAAGGCTGCATGAGGATCTGGCAACAGCAGTATATTGTGGTGAGACAGCACAGCAACTTGTCATGATAGCTACAGAAGTGCAGTCCTTGCCATCAATCTAATGATGCTTTGCTGTTGCTGCACAGGTCAAGAGGCTTTTGAGCCGTACAGCAAGGACATGATCAACGACTCCACCTACCTGCTGCTGAGCAGCCTGTCTGTGCAAGCTGTGAGGACAGCAGACCTCATCCGATCTGTGGCCATCAAACTAGTTTGCTGTTGTGATGCAGGTCAGGAAGCTTTTGAGCTGCACAGCAAGGACATGATCAATGACTCCAACTACCTGCTGCTGAGCAGCCTATCAGTTGGCAATCTCAGGAGACCTTGCATCAGCAAGGCTGTTGCCATTCATCCAGTTTGCTGTTACTGCACTTGCCTCCAGGGCTCTGAATTTCTGTCCAGTCTGCTGTTGTTGCACAGGTCAGGAAGCTTTTGAGCTGCATAGCAAGGACATGATCAACGACTCCACCTACCTGCTGCTGAGCAGCCTGTCTGTGCAAGCTGTGAGGACAGCAGACCTCATCAGATCTGTGGCCATCAAACTAGTTTGCTGTTGTGATGCAGGTCAGGAAGCTTTTGAGCTGCACAGCAAGGACATGATCAACGACTCCACCTACCTGCTGCTGAGCAGCCTGTCAGTGCAAGCTTTGAGGACAGCAAACATCATCAAGGCTCTGGCCATCAACTTCCACCTGGCTCGCCCAGACAAAGATCCTGGCTCCTTTGTAAGCCCTCCTGACATGTCATGTCTTTCGACTGCAATCTACATGACCTTGTCTACAGTGCTTCACATAGTCTGTCAGCACTGCCTATAAGACAGCTAGTATCATCAAGGCTCGAGCCATCAGTTTTCACTTGGCACGCTCCCACAAAGATCCTGTCTCCTTTGTGAGCCCCCTGAAATGACGTCAGATTTGAAGTGATGTCACTGATGTCCCTGTCTGATAGCACTGGCCGGTGTGACTGAACTAATGTTCTCTCTGGCTTGAAGTTGAAGTCATGGCAGTTGTTCAGTGCCTTGCCTGCAAGTCAACAATTTGAAGCCAAACAGCCTATTTCGCTCAGATGCTTTGTGAAGATGCCCACACAAAGCCCCTGGCTCCTTTTCAAACACTTGTGACACTGTTCTGTCAGTTCATGTGGGCTTCATCCTTGCCTATTGGTCAAAGTTCAGTAGCCAGGCAGCAGCAAAACAATTGCACAAACCCTTCGTGTGTCAGAGTTGGAAAAGTTGGACATTGATTGCTGCTTCTGCGGAGCATGGCTCAAGAGCGCCAGGTGTTGAGCATTTTGCAAGTTGTGGAAATTTCTGTAGACAAAGCCAATTGCCCACTGCTGCAGAAGCACACATTGGCTCTGGAGGCAGTGGAGAGGTGCATCACCCTGTTCATGATCCTGGGCAACCTGCACTGCTTCACCCCGGACAAATGCCCCGCACACCTCGAGGTGATCACATCACTGGTGCTGTTGCCGTACTGTTTGCTCAATCTTCACTTCTTCTTGCTGTTGCATTGTCTGTAGATGACTACCCTGTTCATGATCCTGGATAATCTGCACTACTTCACCTCAGAAAATGCTCATCGCACCTCCAGGTGACAATAATCTCAAGCACCATTCTGTTTGCTCAAACTTTGCTTGCCCTAGTTGTAACAGACACCACAACTTTGCTTGCTCTCAAACATGTGTTGTCTGTAGTTATGACAAACCCAATGAGGTGACCATGTCACCATTGATGTTGCCTGCCTGTCTGCTGCACTTGCCCTGTCAACGGTACTGCTGCCAGTATTGACGCCAGTACTGCTGCCGAACTGTCTGCCCAAACTTCTGTTGCTCTGGATATTTATGACTATAACAAGACGGCGACAGAACATGAAAGGAAAAGGCTATAATGCTGGCGTTTTGCTGCAGCACTAGATGTTGCAAGCAGATCCTTTGCATTGTCTGTGTTTCATGACTCTGTTCATGATCCTGGGCAACTTGCATCCATCACCTCAGACACCTTCGTGTCCCACTTTGAGGTGACCATGTCAAAATCCACTATCTGTGTGCCCAGACTTTGCGGGCCTTCAAGCCCACAACGTTAGCCCGCAACGTGCATTGTTGGTATGTCGGCATGATCCTGGGCCTATCAGAACTCTTCCATTTCTAGCCTGCCGCATGTCACTCTGGGATGCTACGTCGGCAGCTTCTGTGCAATACCGTACAAACCATTGTACCGGTGTTCAGCTGGCAGCTGAGCACGTATATCTTTTTGTAAGCCAAGCAGACAGCTTTGCTAGCTGTAGGTAGAATATTGATGTGTTGACTGCTTCCCGCAAAAGGATGAAGCCACACAACCTGCAGAGTGCTGATGAACTGCAAGGCTCTGTTGAGTGATGCGCATGCCTCTCACAAACTGACTACCAGACTGACTGCAACTACACAGGCAGTCAAATCAATGTCTGTCCAACTTGCAGAACTACTTTGCGGGTCTTTTGGTGGACCAAGTGAAGCAGCAGGCCAAGGGGCACAGCTTGAAACCAGCACTACAATTGGTGCTGGCTAATCTGCAAAGTCTGTACCAGCATAATCAGCTCATCTTTCAGGTACGGTCGTCATGTTGCAAACCTGACAGGAGACCTTGACTTGATTAAGCTGAACCCCATTCTGTGCAACAGAGCACAGCAGTGGGTGCTGGCTTAGCTGCAAAGCCTGTACCAGCGCAATCAGCTCATCCTTCAGGTACGCTCTGCATGCTGCAAACCCAGCAGGGTACCTATCCTTGACCAAGCAAAGCCCCAAACTGTGTAAGGGCGCTCTGCAGCTGGTGCTGGCTCATTTGCAAGCCTATATTAGCATAATCAGCTCCTCTTTCAGGTACAGTCTGCATGTTACAGGGACAGGAACCTTGCCTTGACAGACCACAGCCTTGAACTGTCAGAAGGAACTGTAGCCAATGCATGGGCTGCATAGATGCAGCCTCATGTTGGCTTGTCCTTAGTCCTTGCAAGTCCTGACATGTTTGTGCCTCAGCCAAATGCGTGCAATAGAGTGTGACTGCTGTGAAATAGAGAAGATTGCCCAGTCATTCCCATGACCGCTGCCTTTTGCATGCAACAGTTTTCAAGATGAGTCATGCAAGTGCTTGCGGTGGCTGTTCAGCTATAATTGCCACTCAAACCTTTGACTGGCTTTGAGTGGTACAGGTGGCGTATCAGCATGTGATACAAGATGCCAATCTGGTGCTGAGTCAAGATGAGCTGAAGCTTGGGGAGCGGCTGATCTTGCATCTGCGGGGACTGCACTCAAGCCTGCCAGATCCTCAGCTGAGTGCTGGTGATGGTGCTGATGCCAGGGATGCTGATAGATCGTCTGTGCCCGCTGAGGGCTCAGTCAGCTGACATTTATCAGCGTTGTGAGCCAAGTCTACGAGTTGTGCTCTCAAGCCTGCCAGATCCTCAGCCAAGTGCTGGTGATGGTGCTGATGCCAGTGATGCTGACCGGTCATCTGTGCCCGCTGAGGGCTCAGTCAGCTGATAATCATTAGCATCATGAACCAACTACACCCAAGTAGCAAGCTGCAATGGCCGTGTCGTTCATTTGACAGGGTTGTGACACTGCTGATAGCATGCCGGCAAGGACTGGATGGCATGTAGTGGTGGCTTGCATCTACAAGTTGTGCGCTCTAGTCCTTGAGATTTTCAGCTGAATGCTAAACATGCCTTGCTGCTACAGCTTCTGCAGCGGCGATGTTGCGGCGACTCCTGTGGCCGCAGACGCAGTCAGTCATGTCCCTAACAGCATTGCCATCGCAGTTACACAATATTGTGTTGCTGTGTAGGGTCCAGTTCTTGCAAATGTTGTGATGGTGAATTCAATATTGACCAGATCAGTCCTGACATACTTTTTACATTGGAGTTGTACCTTGATGATTTCTGCGAGCACAAAGCTTTTGCATGGGGTTCCCCACCTACACGGACCTGCCTGCGCTGGGGCACGCTCTTTTTTGGTCGTTCGCTATCCACATACAGTGGGTAGCTACCCTTTGAGTACAGTACGCCCCCCTACAGGAAACTTGATCGTTACTGGCAGCACTTGATCGATACTGATAGCAGCACGAATTCAAAAACCTTCATGAATTGTCAGCTACTGTATCAGCACCATGCAATGAAGTAAGCACCACATAATCAACCACCAATTCAAGCCGCCATGGGCTGGCCGGCCCAGCAATTGGTACAATCACTGTCTTGCCGCCTAGTACATTGTGTAGGCTGTATCCTTCAGCGAGGTTGCTAATGAGCATTTGTATTAGCATGGCAGTGATACAGTATGCACAGCCAAATTCCATCGCACCGCCGAATTGTCTGAGCAACAGAAGGCTCTACTGCGTGCTCATTATGCAAACATGCACACAGGTTGAATCACTATGAAGATTACTCAAGCACATACTGTATTTGAACAGCTGACATTGCAAGTCACTTGAAATCTCAAAGTTGTGGACAAAGTAACGAGAACTTCTCTGTGGCTGTGCTCTAACAAAAGCTCAATGTCATGATAGACTCCAGCTGGTGTAGAAGCTCAGTACATAAACAACAAAGTTGTTTGCTGCAAAATGAAAGGCGCCCTCTCTCACCCACAGCCAGTACAACAGCATGTTACTGAAGAAAAACCAGTATGAAGTTTGTCCAGGTGTACACACACAACATTCCTGCTGAACTCCACATAGTACCCAACAGAGAAAGCTCTCAGACAAAGGCTGTAGGCGTTCAAGTGAGACTACAGACTTGGAGGTAATGTATCACCCACTTCTACCCTGCTAGCTGACTCATCACAGCTAATGTGATGTACCCATTTGGGCAACACTTCAGGGGAGCCATACCATGGCCGCCCAACTTTGCCATCAACAGCAATGACTGCACCAAGTGGTGAATGGTACACACCATCCAAAGTGACTTGATCAGCACCTGCAAAGCATGACAAACGACTTCTTGGGGTATTGACAGACCTTGTGTTTACAGATTCTGTTGCCTACTTGTGAGAGCATGCTGTAAGTACGACATCAAGGACTGGCAGATCGCACATGCTGACAGGTGAAACTCAAACTGCCACAACTCAGTGCGACAGCAACTTCTTGATATATGGACAGTTGATATAAGGGCATTGTCTTTACGAGAAAGGAGCAACTGGGAGTCATGTACTGCTGCGGTGGTGCTTCTGAGCCTGGGATCAGATTTCAGGACATCATCCTTGGAAGCAATCCAGTCGCTATACCGAGACATTACTGTACCTTCAAGGTGCGCTGACTCCATGGGAGTGATGCCATCCCCCCATACCCGCGGATTGCCACACACCTGCATCACACCAACCCTAGTGAGCACATCAAAATTTGTAGCTAGGGCAAGGCTTGGACCAGGATCAAAACGCATTGAGCACGCCAACTCCTGCTGTGCATGGTGGGGGTCTGCAAAGTTGCATATGTAACGTCATGGGTTGTTAGCAAGTTTATGCCTCAGCATATGCAGCTCGCATGCTGAGGTACCGTACATCCTTGAATTGATCTCGCACCCCAAATTTGGATTATTCGCGACACCCTTTTGCGCAGGGCCTTGAGGGCTTTCAAGACATCGCGCATTTGGCAAAACATGGCCCAAAACGTCCGAAAAACGTGAAATTTGAGCGTTTTGACCATCTGTGAGCCAAAGCAATTGTTAAATCACGTTGCGCAGGGCGCTTCGCGCAGGGGCACAATAACTGCTCGAGCTGATTGCTCAGGGCAGATTGAATTGTTCACAAGCGATCAATTTGAGGACGTATGGTATAGTTGGTTCAGCAAAGGATTTTGGCATCGGCAACAGCATCCAGAAGCTGCAGTGGCAGCTGTCACGACACCTTTGGCATGCAATGCATAGCTATGGCTGCAACGAAGGAGAACCAAGTGTACTTGCCAGCTTTGACTAGCAACCACAGTAACAGTCGAAACATTGCAAGCATTATGGCATCAGCAAGTACAATGATAAACATGATTGTAATTCGTGACAACATTACTTACAACGTTGTAAGCAATCAAGACGGCAGCAATGACTTTAACAAAGTCCTCAAACCTTTTGCAGGATTGTAATTTGACCTGTGACAGTGACAAAACTGACCAAAGTCACGTCATGTACAGGTTGAGTAGGTGTGCAACTCAAGTCTCATCTAGGGTTCTACAGGGGTTTCACAATTTGGAGAGTTGCCCACGTGCACAACTTTGTGGGGGCGGCAGGGCAACTTATGGGGGCTACACTGATTACGTATTGACGCTGAGACAACTTTGTGTGGGGGGTTTGGGTGGCCCCCCTGGCAGGGAAAGTGTGGGGTGCAGAAGCCTGGACTCAGCTCATACCTGCTGATAGCCTGCACCCACAATCTTCTGAGGGATGCTGGCTTCCTTATCCCGCAAGCCAGCACCCTTGATGTATTTGCCAGCAATTGTGACATACTCGATAGAGGAGTGGAACCTGCCAGGGCATTTCTGCTCAACATATGTCAAAATGCCTCTTGTCTGGTCCATCACTCCAGCTTCCTGCAAGCTGAGCCATGTTCACATTCATGGCAACCTTTTTCCTACAATCCTTGCAACATTCTGTGCAATTGATTTGTCTGATGTTTGGCCTCCCCACACACCATCACAAAAGCCTTGCATGCACTGCTAGTTCAAGTCTAGCGTGTAAGGGTCTCCCTCTTTCATTAATGTTAGAGATGGCAAGTTGTTTGGGTGCTGCTTGCATAATAAACCCAGCAGCTTCTACATACAGTACTAAAATACTCTTGATGTGAGGGCAATGCAACTCAAAGCCATCACTGTACTTTGCCTACAGTGGTAGTCAAGTGGAGAACATTCATGCTAGGACAACGAACTGGTGCCAGGAGAATGCTCCAATTCCAGCTGTGCAGTCTGATCTATGCCAGCATGATAGGACCTCTACATGTGGGGTTGTTTTATAAGTAGTTCAGCTTGCTTGAGCAGGTTAAACAGTACATGTTTGTTGCAAACTTCACGCACCAAACCCAAAGAGTGTGACTGCTGTCATCAAGCATGAGTCATTGTTGTCAATGCTATTTCCAAGGCATTTACAGCCAGTTTGCTTGCTTACATGTTTGGTGTAGATCTAGTCTGTGATTTTGTGCAAAGCAGACTGACCTGAGGTGGAGGAGAATGCGGTGAGCCAACAGTGACTAATCTATCAATGCCTGTCGTGCCTTTGGACAAAAGGTACACCCTGGACAACCATCCTCCCGCTGAATGGGCCAATAGCGTGATTGGGGCACCATCAGTTCTTGATTTTGCTGCGTTGACAGCATCGTCAATGCGCTTCAGGTACCTGCAATATACAGGACACCTCAAGGTTGTTAGCATCTATGATTACCATTATTATCATTAATGCGCAGGAAACACTCAGAGGGTGGGAGAAGACAAGCAAATTGTTCTGTCATAGTGAGCAAGATTGCAATCGCATGTGCGCAGCCACACTGCACCTGAGCCTACCAATTGACAGTTGGCTGAGGATTCAGGGTACCCTTCCAGTAATTGATGTCAACGACTCCCGCAGCATTTCTGAGCCAGTCAATTCTGTTGACACTTGCAATTTCAGTAGTGAGCCCCTCTTGCGTCAGTAGCTCCGCTAGTGCCTTGTAGTCATTTTTTGAATTTCCCAATCCAGGCATGATGACGACTGCCCTGTTCTGTTGCTTCCCGACTGCTGCTGCATCTGAGGCACTGCTGGCGACTCTGACTCGGCCTGCAAAGCACAGTGCACAGGCTGACTATGGGCACATACAAACACGGAGAGCACAGCAACGCTTGCGGTATACGCTGCGCTTTGCTTACCGAGTTCCCTGCCCGAAACATTTCTATGGTTGCTTGTTGCGTTCGAGACAAAGGGCTTGTGACAGTGGCAGCACCCGAGACGCTCGGCGAGCATGTGTGGCCCTCTTTGTCAAAGCACCACCAGCAGCGTCAAAGCAGATTGACCAAAAGCCGGAGCTGATTAGATGAGTACAAGGCTGTCGAGCCGATGGATACTTTGAGTTGATCTGAGCGCACAGGAAATCAACTCCCAAATTGCTGAAGCGAAACGTCGAAACAAGCCGATGCGCAAGCACTAGGGTGTCGCGTCAAGAAGACGTCTGGGGAAATTTTCCCATGCGCAATAGAGCGTGCCGTTCTTCGCACTTTGGCTTTGCGAGGTTGACCGCGACACAGGCCAAACAGCGAGCGTTACATCCATACATGCTCCGCAGTGCAGTCCGTACCTAAAGTTGCGGCACTGCATTGTTAGGTTGCAGAGAGAGGCCCGAAGGACGGCAATTCCTACAGCTTCAATTTACAAACAACACACATTATGCATGCATAGTGTTTGACAAGGTGGTGAAAGCTACCGTCAATGATTTGCAGCTATTCAGCTGGTCAAGCAGAGCCTCGAGAAATTTGCTTGCAGCAGGCAATGGCAAGTACTGCAGCTGTTCTTGGCTTGATCACCTGACAATGGGAAGCCGTGAGCAAGAGTGTTGCAGACTTGTCAGCTTGCACTAGGCAGGCAAGACGGTTACAATCAAGCTGGGTTTACCAGAAGCCTCTGCTTGCACCATCAGGCCTTTTGAGAAGCCCAGACACAATTGATAAATATAACACCCTCTGGCATCTGTGTACGTTTCATTGTAGTCATTACAAGCTGTAAGTGTCCTTAGACAGCACAAAGATTGCCCCGTTGTCACCTCTAGACACTCGTAGATCCTGCGGATGAAGACACAGCCCTCTCATTGCATTCATCAGCAACACAAAGGCTACCGCTGTAGGTCAGGAGTGTTGGTGAACATCTGCAACACGATGAATGTACACGCTGAATGTCTTGATCACAAAATGAGCATGCATGCAGCAGTGCATGCTGACGTCAGCAAGACATCACACCACTGTCACAGCTGAAAATTCACAATAAGCAGTGCAACATCTGCACAAATGGCAAGCTTGTATGGTAAATCATGTCAAGCGCTACCTTGACTCTTTATCATCTATGATTAAGAGCTGAGAACATTATCTCCATGATGTGCAATGCAGGACTTACATCATCAAGATAGGTAGTCAGAAGCCATGACTGAGCGCCCCTGCCACCAGGAATGGCCAGATCCAAATTTGGCTTGCTCTGTAGGTATCTTGATGCTCGTTCAGCTAAGCTCCTGACTGAGGCATTCAATGGCTGCAGTGCATCCTGTAAGACATGAAAATACACTGCATGTGAGCACAAGTGTACTGTGCAACACAAAGCAATCAGCTTCTCTGTTTCATATCAAACTGCACTACGGCTGTCTAGTTGGCAGTCTGAGCTTGTTGTTCATTGTGCAGTAAGTGAAGTATGCAAGGTCTCCTATGCCCTAACAGACGCCAGTAGCACACAACCTAAGCAGAAGCACACACCATTGCATCTATGCATAGACACCATGCGACTTTGCTGCTATGCAGACCAACACGCCTTCTTAGGCCCGATGCATGATGTTGGCAGTGATTGCACAGCGCAGCAAACACAACCATAAACATGCAATGCATGCCACAGGCGCGTTTCAGTAGATGATGTCACAAGCCAGAAGTTGAAGCATGCAAGCCCTGCTGGCGCTTTGGAAGTTACCTTGAGGTTTGTCAGATCTATTGGCTGACCCAGCAATGTAACAGATGATGGTAACTCTTTGTCTGTCAGTAGCTCGGGCGTCTCAATGATGCTCCTCTCAAACCTGACCTGCCCACACAGCCTGCTGTGAACATGCATACATGCATGTCCTTTGCATTAGTGAACACATGCTGAGTGATAATGACACAGCTCTTCTGCTATGCCTGCACAGTGTGAAACAGTGTGCTGATGAGGGGCAAGCTTTCCCATTTGCAAGACAAAAGGAGCTGTTGATGGTTGGTGTGCAGGGGTAGACTGCAACAAGGAACAGCTCATCTGGCAGAGACGGTGTGTGCTCTCAACACGACACAAAATGCAGCCAAAACACGTGCTGACATGCATGCATGAGAAACACGTTCTTCTGTTGTAGTCAGATCCTGCAGTCACATGCCATGTGTCTTGTTGAGCAAGAGAACAATGTTCAGCATGCATGAGGTTGAAGCCAGAGCTGACCTGAACCCTTTTTGGGCTTTGGACCTCCAATGCAGCTTTGGCACTAACAGTTGTGCGGGATAGTTGACCACCAATGGTGACACTATTAGTTGCACTGAGATTTGCAGCATTGATTGTCTGGCTGATCTCACCCACTTCCACTCCTGGAAGTCTACCAAGCCCCAACAAGCCTGAAAGTTCGCTATTCACAGTATACAGTAGCTTCCACTGTCCGCTGAGCTTGCCAATGGCCTGCAAAATCAGCTAGCGGCTTCAGCAGCGTCTGATTGCATTTGCTAGTCCTGATTGCACAAGCCGGACTGTCTACTGCTGCTGCTGAGACTGACCGTGGAAGCGTCAAGGTCTATTGACATGTCAAGATGGCATATACAGTAACTTCTCTTTGTAACAACAGCACTGGTTATTACAGAATTTGTCCTTACAATGAGTTGTTGTTAGTTTGAAGTAACGACATTTAGCTACTAATTGTCCTTACAAAGGAGTATGGCTGTAACATTGTCAATTTTTGGTCATTTGACATGAAAGTGGTGTCAAATGACTGCAAATAGGCATTCCTACCCTGTGAACTGTCATCCTGACTACTTCAAGCATTTGTGAACATTGCAAGACAGCTACTCTTGTGTAGCACTGAAGAATGCTGTGATGCTGCTTTGCTGACGGTGATTTGGACGGGAGACCAGCATCTTTGAAACCTTCTCAGCCATTCTTTGCAAGAACATTTCATCTTGTGCTGTGAGCTGTGGGTTGCCAGCAAACAGAACTGCAAAGCCCTTGAGCACTTTGTTGGCTGCAGTCTCTGTGATACTGAGCCATTTTGAAGCTTCTTTTACAATGCCAGCAACAGAAGATCGTTTGAGACCAGGTTTGCTCAGCTTTTCAGGAGCGAGAGCTGTTAGCTTCTCTTGAGACATGTCCCTTTTTGATCTCTGCAACTCACAGATCAGTCTACGGTCGGCGTTTGTGAGACTCGTCCAAGTTTTTGCACTCATTATTCTCTTTCTAACGACAACTGCACTGCTAGGCGGCATGATCGGCTGTCGTTAGAACGAGTGTCGGTGTCATTAGGTAGGGCGGGTTTCTAGTGCAGAAAAACCGTTCCCACCAATTTTGTCGTTACAGCGAGGTTGTCGGTATATCGAGTGTCGCTACAAAGAGAAGTTACTGTAGACACATTGCATGGGTATCACGCAAGTGCATGGGTGCGCACAAACTTTCTATTGCATCAAAACATCATTGCACATGTATGTACCTCTGTAGGGGCTGGAGTGGGGTTCTGAGCTTCTAATTGGGTTATCAACTCACTGATTTCTGCTCTGGCTTCACTTGTCACTGTCAATCCTCGATCTGTGCCGTAAAAGGAGTCCAGCAACACAGCCTGAAGCAGAATAAGCATATGGAGCAGTGCGTGACATTCCTGCGATGTAATACAGCGATCATGACATGACTTGTGTCATGCCTCCGCCATTGACCTTGACTTCTTCTGCATTCATGCCATCCTCTGCTTCATCTTGTAATGATGTCAAGGTGCTGCTCGACCGTGATTTGGCAGCTGCTTGTGTCTGCATTGAGATCTCATGTTGTGCAAGCCAAATGCGAGTTGCAGTCAGCAACTTGTGTGCACTACCTGACATCTGCACAGTCTGTGTGGCCAGTGCCAGATGGTTGCAGGTTGTTTACATTCTTGTCTTGCCTGCAACAGCGTAGTTCTTTCAAATACTTGCTAATTCTCGGTGGCTGCCAGCAATGCTGCTTGCTGACGCTGTGCGACTGACCAGCAGCTTTTGTGTTGCTGTATAGCTTGATCTGAACGCAAGCGTCGCCGGCCTGCACAGCAAGACTCGTTCCTCGAGGCCTTTCAGAGAAAGAGGCTTTGGCAAAGACAGGAACTACACCTAATGTGTGAGCGAGTCAGTGTTTGGTTGTGAACGGCAGCACCAAGACTTCGCATGCCGCAAATGTTGAAAGCAGCGTAGCTCTGTTGAAAAGCTCACGAACGCACAGTGATCAGTGACAAACCGCAAAACGTGGGAAGGCCGAGCCCAGCTGACTGATACAAGCGAGCAACAGACGACGCAAAGGTGATCAAAAAGCAAATTCGAGAACCTAGGCAACCTACAAGCTTGCTCAGAGGTGATCACTGGCTTGACCTAGCTTGCTCATGTGAAGCGTTGACGCGTCGCATCGCAAACCATGATCAGTAATCAAGAACGGTTCCGAGGAAGCTGATCCAGACTTTGTCAGTGGCGATGGGGACCTCGCACGATCGCATGGTGCTCACATTACACGCGCAGTCCGCTAGTAAATTGCGCCTGACTTCAGCTTCCTGCAGCAGGCGCACATCTTTGCAGACCTATCACAGCGAGTGTATGAGGAGACAAGCCTGTGCATGACACCCATACAGCTTGCTCCGATCCCTAATCCATTTAGCCCCCAGCAGGAGATAACGGGCCCCACAGCTACGCTGCTGGGATCTTCATATGTGTCTCACCCTTCATTGCTGGTGCATGCTGTCTGGGAGGTGGAGCACTTGGGCATTGTGCTGGTGTTCCGTGGCACCCAAACCACCAAGGATGCCTTGGTGCTAGGTTAGATGCAGCATTCACCCCAAAATCACTCAGCGCCTCAGGCATCAGCCTACATGGCCAAATTTTCAAATCAGTAGCCCCCTGCTTTGTGAACACGGGCGCAAACATGCCATTTCAGAAAGTCAGAGGAACATCACCGGATCTGCCCTTGTATATTACAGGTAGAAAAACCACACCTCCAAAGGCAAGGAGCAGAATTGCAAGGAAAAACCAGAGAAGCTAGAGAGCTTGGAGCACAAGAACCACTCCTTGCTGCATGAGATCGATGTAAAGATGTGCTGCCAGAACGTCTGTCTGTTTGTCCATCCGTCGGTCTGCCTGTCTGTGTATGTGTCTCTGTCTGTCTGTCTGGCTGTTTGTATCATGTCGCTCTTGCAAGATCATGTTGCATCATGATATAATGTGCTCATGCACATCAGCATTGATTGCTGTTTGGCTCAATTTTTGTGAAGTACTACCATGTGCAGTTGGCACACAGGCAGACCAGCCACACCTGCGCATATACGCAATACAAATTAAAATTTGAAAAGTGTTGTGCAGGTTGCAAGAGCAGAACCTGATAATGTCCTGTTGTCCTAGATACATGTTGAACAAATGCTTACAGATTTGGACAGCGACAGAGCAGAGAAGACTGCATTTGAAGACCAAGTCAGGGACACTCCTAACTACTTCTACTGGCTGCACGACAACCCATTTGTGTTTCACGTGGAGTCAGCCTATCCCATGTTGTCAACAAAAGTGACAGTGATCAATGAGACTCAAGACAAAGGTGACAAAATTTTTATCGAAAATGAAGGACCCTACAAGAGGAAAGTGATCATCATCGCCAAGTGCTTCACCTTTCAAGGAAAATTTGGGTAAGACTCTGTCTCTTGCTTGATGATGCATTGATGCTGCGGCTGGGATGTTGTGCAATGTGTGCATGTGTACATTGTGATTACTGGCTGAATGTTTAGGAGAAAGCTCGGTCGAAGGCCCTGTTTACCTATACCCACCCATAAGCAGACCTGGGCACTTCTGGGACAAATGTTGCATATGATACACAGCAAAAGTCTGCAAAACTCAAGCATGATTTTGATTTCAAACGCTGAGCAGCTTTTAATGCAAACCAATTCTGTTCAGGAATGGCGGCCTGTGATTTGTGATGATCATCATCTGCACTGACAACATGTCTTAACCTCTGCATTCCAACCCAATCAGCAAGTTTTTGCATATTGCATGACTGGCACCTACAGTTGCCTTATGCTGACAAGTACATATAGGACGCAAGTGTTGACAAGTGGATGTTCTGCAGGCGATGTGGTGTAACCTGTACACTGTATTCCAGAAGGAAAGACATCCATGGCCAAAAGATCAATGACAGCAAGAGTGGGTGGAATGACCTCTACAACAACCTGCAGAGCATTGAGACAAAGCTGTCAGAACTTCACAAACATCTACAAGCCGTCTCGCCTGCACTCAGGCAGGAAATTGATTCCCTGGAAGAAGACAATCACCGTCTGGATTCAGCATCAATGACATTAGCAGTTGCTGAGAGACGCCTGAAAACAGAAAAGGAAAGTCCATGCCGTCAGGCATCATAGCGGCATCCTCTATCTAAAGAGACAGCCCGGAATTGAGAGACGCCTGATGCAATAGCTGATGCTAGGCCAACACAACAAGCGCTCAAGGCTAGCTCGAGTGCAGTGGGTACGGCAGCAAGCGCACCCAATTCTGCTTACAGCTACACAATGCGCTTTCTGTAGGCCATGCACAGCAGTATAATTTGCCAGCAACAGTGGCTCAACACTGTGCGTATCAAGCTGTATTATATAGTACATATACGCTTTCAAGAGAGTCCTCATCAATGCTATTGTAGCATGCATGGCACAATAGCTCAATAAAAACTTTGGTGTCTAAATTCTACTTATTGTTCCGCTGGAGTGTTTTGGAATTTGGCTAGACATGGGATTAATGGAAGCCATTGCTTTGGTGAGATCTAATGTAGCATGCTTAGAGTAGCAGCACATCATAACATTGCGTTCTGAGTTCATTGGCGAAGTAGAGTATGCTTTCTGCCGTCTATAGAACAGGTGGATTGAACACACCAGACTTGCTCCAAGAGCGTTGTTCCTTTTTGCATATCTGGTTTGCTTTGCTGAACAATGTCTTGCATTTGTGTTGTCCAGCTGCTAAATTACCATATGCTAAACCAAATTGCATCTTAGCGATTGTAACATGTACATGTTGTGTGAAGGTGTGCGGCATATGCACAGCTTGAGTCGGACTTGTAACACGGGTACTCTCAGAGAGAGAGGTATTACACGCTTTGGCCAAAGCACTTTTGAGTCTGAAAAATTGCGACGGTTGTTACATGTTAGAGCTAGCTTCATGCTGGAATGCGAGTGTTGCAGCACGCTCCGGGACCACAGCATGAAATGACATTTGACTAGCATAGTCCGTTCGAGGCAATGTTGCGGTGCGTGTGGTGATAGGCACGGCGTTGACTTGTGAAGGCTGAACAGCAACGACCGCCTTTTCTTGTGTTGGGGGTGAACACACAAGACACCTATAAGGGCATGAGCCTTGGCCTAGCAAAGGAGCTTTCCGTGTGTGTGCTCCGTGTTGCACCGCGCACAGCGCTGAGAACCACTCGACTCGCCTGTTTGTCTGGTCAACAACGTGCTCGCGCTCATCGTTGGGCTCTGCAACCAAGACGTTCTGCGATCACTGTCCGGGGACATCCCTCGCGCTCAGCACGCGCTGGCCGTACTGTCATCATGAGCAGCAGCTATACCGATGAAATACAAGCTGCTTGTGAAGCCGTCAGGCTAGCCGCTCGTCTCTGCACTGTAGGCCCCTGTTGATAAATTTCTGCCTGCGTTCAAGCTCATACAGCAGGCGGTGCCCAGCATAGTAACAAATGGCTGGGGTGCAGAAACTTCAACTGCAGCTGAAAGCAGGCGAGAAACAGGACAAAGCTGACGACTCACCTGTCACAATTGCAGACTATGGTCAGCATATTAGCAGGCATACAGAATCTCTGCATTGAAAATGCTCATTGATCCTGACACATCAGCGTGAATTGGCATGGATTGTTGACCATGATGATTTGCAGGCAGTCAAGCATTGGTGGCATACAGCCTGCAGCAGTCTTTGCCAAATGCACCTTTTTCAATGGTGGCAGAAGAAGACTCTGCTGACTTGAGGTAAGATCTGCATCTGATCAGCTGCAGTGAACCTTGACATTGCACTAAGATGCACCTTGTACGATAAATCATTGCACTATTTAGCTGATTGTGTCTGCATGCTCTTCATGGTATCAACCTTGACTCCCTGTACTGTATGCAAATATGTTGCATACAGCTGCTTTTCAGTCGTTCATTCAAGACATTTGCCAGGCAGGCTTTGGAACGCAGTCACTAGGTGAGTACAGGCGCATTCAGCTGCCTCTATGCAAGTCTGTCAGAAGCTGCTTTAAACAACCAAATCGGACTTGCAAGGCAGCAGGCTCTTTTGGGTCATGTCTGCTGCATAGAATCCTCATGCTTTTGCATTTATTTTTTGGCTTAGGGGCTCAATTGGCACTGTAACATGTAGTTTGCAGTCTCAGTGGCAGCTGCAGAACAACGCATGTCATGGGTATCTTCACATGGAGTCTCCGCAACGTTGCGTTTACTGATCGGTAGCATTTGCAATGTGTCACATGCCAGGCACAACACAGCAACCAACCTCAGTAAAATGCGCTTGATCGCATCATTTGCAATACATCACCACTTCTGCTTCAATGACGATAACATATTGTGCAAGTTAGAGCGTAACCTGGGTCTCACTGATCAGCGTTCCACTTCCACAATTGCTCAAATCTTTGCATCTACTGTGTGTAAGTGCTTCACAGGGTGAATTGCTGATCACCTGCATTGCATTTCGAATGTGTGCAGGTCCCAAGAGAGTCAAATTATGGCTGACCGCATCACAGCTGAAGTGAACAGCGTTTTGAGTCAAGAGGGCGGCAAACACGCGCTGAGCAAGCAAGCAGTACTGGATTTGATAGACCAGGGAGCCTCTCAAGGGGGACCCCAGGCATGACATTTCTTATGTTGAAAACATGTTTGTGCAGTTCCTTTGTACCAAAACAGCCATAAATCATGAATCATTTGGCAGCAACAGGTTCTGTGTTTGTGCTGTATCGGCCTTCAGACGCTTGTTAGCGAGGGTCCATGACCTTCATAGGGCAGACAGCAGCAGCCCCCGCACGTTTTGCAATGCTTTCATGTGAACATCAACACTCTTGGCCGTGAAATGTTTCATCAGCTCAATTGCCATGCGTGGCAAAACTTTCATGTATTCGTGGTTCAGAGTTTGGATGCTTCAGCCATCTCATCCCATTGCAAACAAAACCCCAAAACCATGCGTCGCTTGCTTGTTGAAGCTGAAGACCCTTTTCTGCACAGAAACAAAAAGTTCTATCATTAAAGATGATCGACAGATCGACCAAAATCTTTTCTTTTGATGTAGTTAAATTAATTTCTGGTGGGCCGTGCAGGGGAGGCATTGGGTGCTGGACCCCATAGATGGAACAAGGGGCTTTGTGGGTCTGCGCCAGTATGCCATATGCTTAGGCCTGCTAGACAAAGGAGAGGTGAGCAAACAAACTACAGCATGCCTACCGTTGTGTACTGTGCAACCTTCGCTACCTTGCCTCCCAGTCAGTGACAGGACGTCGTACAAACACTGCTGACTCTTCAGTCATTAGTCAAGTTGCCTGAGCCTGCTTGACCAGCGCAAGGTAAGGCCAGTCTGCTGCAGCCAATGGCAGGACATGTTTACCATGACATGTTTACCATGCTGTTTTGGCCGCTCTCCAAAACAAGCATGTTTTTGTGGCTTGCGATGAAGGCTGTCACACAGCCCAGTCTGTCAAGGGGAGCCTATGAGTCTGTTGTGACTTGCACATACGCTTCCAATAAAGGCTTGAAGGTGTACAGGTAGGTAGTCATTCGGGACTGATTGTGCCCACATCAGGCGGAGAGCATGACTTACATTTATTCATTTATTATTCATTCGTTATAACACCTTTGAGTTCTGCTAGCTATTGCTGTTGAAGGGCAATCCAAGGCTGCTCTTGATATAGATGATCATGCTCAACTAGGCATGTCACTTTCCTTTTGTCCTCTTTACAAAGCCATATTGCATTAATTCATGCACTGCTTTCCACACTGTTCAGATTCAGAGCTTCCCAGAAGGATGCTGTGCTCAGGTGGCCCAATTTGTTCCACCCACTAACAAAGAAGAAGATGGGGGTGCAGAGAATTTCAATTGCGTTCAAAGGAATGCTGTGCTTAGGTGGTGCTGGGCGTGCTGGGCTGTCCAAACTTGCCTCAACATCCTATCAAAGAAGAAGATGGGGCAGCAGGGGTAGCAGAAACGGTGGGAAGTGACGGCATTGGCTGCCTGTTCACAGGGGTCAAAGGGCAGGGCGCTTTTGTTGGGCCCCTCATAGGTATCGCCTAGCCTACCCATACCCGACTGATAACAACTCATCACACGTTTGAATACAGGTGCTATATGTATGTAATTTAGGCCCTGTCTCACCAGGTCAGCTTATTTCCTATTTGAGTATCAGAGTAAGGACATGTAACCATTACAAGTCAGACTCTGCCTACTTACAAACTGATTTGAACATCGATCTTTTTGACTGATGTTTTGATGTTCCTGCAACTGTTTGACAGGACACATTCAATGGCCTCCACAGAATGTACAGCAGTACCATTGAGCTCTACAGATGGTGGCAACATGGCAGCAAGAATCAAGGAAACAGGCAGTTGCACCATCGGTAGTTCCATAAACAAGTAAGAAGTAGAAAGGATTGCACAAGCAGCATTAGACAAATGACATGTGCCGTCATTTGCAGGAGGCCAGCCTCCAATTAGACTGAGGCTGCAAGAGTCCTCAGTTGTGTACCAAACGCTTCTCATCCGGTCTGTTGAGAGCAAAAGAAAGTACTTTCACAAAAGCAACTTGGCATGAGATGCAGGTGGACAACCATCGACCAGACTGAAACTACAGGACCCCTCAGACTTTTCCCAGGCACGTTTCATGGAGTCCTTTGAGAGTAAACATTCTGACCAGGGCTTCACCGGGCAGCTGGCAAAAGCCCTGGGTGTAACAGCCCCTCCATTACGCCTTGACAGTCAAGCCAAATATGGTGAGTTGCTGGGCTGTAACCACAGCCAGCGCACAGCGCCAACTGATGGTTATGATTTCCTTCTTGAATTGATACATGTTCAAGCCTGAATTGTGTTCTGCTAATGCTGCACACGAAAGTGCATTATCTGCAGTCAAGCTGCTGAATACATAAATGAGTTGCCATATGAAAAGGATCACAGCAGTGCTGTACTTACTTGCTTTGTGCGGATGAAAGACTAATTGCCATGCCGTTTTATCCCACCAGCTACCACCAACTTTGTTTTAAATTTTGTGGTTTCACAGCAAGGTCATCTGGCTGAAAGCAATGTTGCATTCCTGCTGTTCTTTCCTCAGAAGGGCTTCAGACCTAGCATGTGCATTTGTGCTGGTCAGCATTTTGCTTTGCTTTTACAGTGTCCCAGAAACAAACTTGAAAACTAATGTGGCGCAATGTTAGTGCACTGTGAAATGCAGGTGCATTGGCACGGGACGTTGCTGCAGTCCTGCTTCGTTTCCTGCACAAAGGCTACAGCTACAGTGAGAGAGCACAAACACATGCTGCAGGGAGTATAACTACTTGAGCCACATTGCTCTGAAAAGTGAATTGTGCAGTGCAGGCGCTCTGGCACGGGGCGATGCTGCAATCCTTCTTCGTTTCCCGCACAAGGGATACAGGGAGAAGATTTGGGACCATGCCGCAGGAGCCTGCATCGTCCAAGAAGCTGGCGCTGTCATCACAGACGCATCTGGTATGCTTGACATATGCTGGAAATCTACTCATGTGGCAGACACAGCATTCAGCATCCAGCTGTGTGCCGGAGACCTAGCATCATTATCTAGTGAAATGATCACCAGCTTTGATCCAGCAACATGCTTTGAGTCAGCTGTGATGCTGATGACTGACAGTATTAAACGTCAGCTGTGTGTATGCATTGCGCTGCCTACTGTAGGCACTTCAATAAGACTTGCAATTTTCTGTTTTGAAGGTTTTGTCGCAGCTTTGGACATGACAACTGATTGCAATATAGGTGCCCAGCTAGAACTGGGGCGCAGCAGATGGCTTGACGTAGACAGAGGCATAGTCACAGCCACACCTCAAGTCCATGCCGCAATTCTCAAGGCCATTAGTAAATGACTCTGAAGCAAGCACAGATCTAGAGTCCATTTTGACATGCTCTGTGAGCTTAGCTCCAGCTGCAATATGCTGCGTGAGCTTTGCATTAAGCTGATCTTTTGCTACAAGCATTTGCATCATCAGCATGTAGACGAAGAAGACCGCAACACTGCGTCATACCTAGCTGGACATCAGCTGCCTGGACGCAGGTGGCATTCCAGATGAAATGCTGTCAGACTAGATCATAGAGGTGTAGAAATTTGTTGCTGAGGGCCATCTGCAAAGTGACACAATATACAGGCCAAGCATATGTTAACAACCACACAGAAGTACGAATGTGTACCTAAAGTGCCATCAGCATTGCTGCAGCCATCTTGTTTTGTCGCCTGCCCTAAAGTTTGCCCTAAAGGTACAAGACTCACTGCTTCTCCAGACCCTATTGTGCAGAAGATGTTGCTGCTGGATTGCAAATGTTCAACTGCAGTACTGCACACTACATCGTATAATCACATCTTGCTGGCCTGAGACATGGCTTGGTCCCCACTGACCAGTATGCAGTAGTCATGCACCACTGTCATGCTGTGCTCTTGACCAAAGCTGACTGCCTCATCAGACTCACTGCCTGGCTGCATCCAGATGCGTGTGATGCCAGCTGCATGAGCTTCTTGAACTATTTTGGTCGTGACAGCAGGGGGTGTGATGATGCTGACAGCGCAGGCAGCTGCATCGCTTGCACTGACTGTATCTGACAAACTTTTCACTGCGTTGATGCCCTCGATACTGGCAGCTTTTGGGTTGACGGGTGTCACGTTGAGTTTACGATCCTGATACCACCTCTGCGCTATACTTTGCGGTCAGCGTGTGCCAGTTTGGAGAGTGCGAATGCGCATCTCTGCTTGACATTGCAAACGTACCAATACTTTGTTGCCGTATTTGTTGCGGTCTGCACTGGCTCCGACAACAGCAAACCTTGACGCACCGTGAAAGAACTGCTGAGCAGATAGTGCCGCCGATTGCACAGACGACATGCGCAACAGAAACTTAGGCAAAAAAAACTATCGAGGCCACCAATGACAAAGCTTGAGTGGCCCGAGAAAGGCTGAGCAATGCAGTGGGTGTGTTCATTGAGCAATGCTCAAGCGTTGGCTCTGAAACCATTCCAAGCATTTCAAGAGACCAGATCCCGAACGAAATCGCCATTCGATTCGAATTGAATTGCCTCTCGTGAAAGCGACTATTTTTTCGCTTTCAGGAGATGAAATGGGTTTATTCGCCACGTGCACGCGAGATGTGAGCTCAGCAGAGTTGAGCTAGTACTCTAAAGTGCGACTCCCGGCCAATACAATGCTCAATGCTCAGTCGAGGGCTTGCGTCGTGTGGACAACGCTAGGCCTGAATTCGGTTTCAGTGAAGTGATTCTGACTCAACGGTGTAAATGCAATTCACTCGTATGGACGGGGCCTTTGACGTCAAGTGAGCACGGCCTCAGGCTTTTGAGCAATGTGCAGGCTCACAAGTCACTTGTTTCCTGAAAGCTGAATCAGCATGCTGCAGTAGTGCGGGCAAAGCAGACACAATTGAGCATGGCCCGTATCAGTGTTTCACAGTGATATAGCAGCATCCGACTGCCTGCCCGTGTCGTGAGGAACGGAATCAGAAGTCACGCAGGAGCTGACATACGTTCAGTTGCTCGCAAGACCTGATATTGAAAATGCAATTCATGCTGACAAAAGGTTCCAAACATATTCATATGGCACAAATGATTGAAACTTCAATCTGCAACTTGGCTAAAGGCCCATGTTCCTTGCCCCTTGGCAACTTTACTGGACCTGCTGTAGGTGACAGTCAGTGCTTCAATAGTGCCTTGCCCAGAGTATCTGAACTTCCTGCCCGCCTTGGACTGCATCATACAGACTCGAGTCAACTGCAGATCGTACTATTGAGTCAGTTCTTGGATGCAGACCTCTTATAGCTACACAGCAGCACAAATGTGCGTTGTACTGATCAACAGGCATTTGCTGCAGACATGCTGTTTGCACAGGCCTGCTTTCAGTTGATGCGTGACGGGGTGGCATGTTGCTGCATATGTGCAAGCCTGTACAGGATTGACTCTGTCAACAGGTTTGCAACCAACACATCCTCAGGCTGCAAACATGACACATGCAATGCAAACCATTGTGCAAGCGCAGCAAAAACTAAGTATGCCAACACAGACTGCCTGCAGCAAAGCCGTCATAGCTACAGATGTCACTCTCACCTTTCCAAATACTCGGAGCATGTCCTCCCTGTTCAGCTGTACAGTGACTGAATCATCTGGCAGCACTTTGCCCGGCTCCTGCTCACAACTGGGATTCTGCTTGCGAGTTGGCCTATGCCGTTTGCAGCCATCAAACGCCTTGGCAAAGACCTCTGGCTCTACATTGGTCTCAAACTCAACTTGTAGAATGCCGCCCCACTTGATGCCTGCAGATGAAAAGTCTGTCAGCCAGACAGCAATCTTACTGTATGCTGATTCAGTACAATAAAAAGATTCATGAAAGCAGCGCTGACTGTGGCCATAAACAGTGTTTCAGTCAAGTACCACACCTATGCTCAACAGATCTCTGCTGCATTTACAGAGCTGGGCAGTGCTGTTTGCATCCTGGAAGAAATTGGGTGTACGAAGAAAAAGACTTACAGCCTTTCATCTCATCGCTAGCAGCCTTCAGAAAAGCTTGTACTGATGTCTTGGCAACCTTGTACTGTGGTGTCTCTAGATCTTCATCTGCAGCTCTTTTCCTGCACCAAGCCATCACCAATGCATGCCATCAGTTTGATGGCTTGAGCTTTGCGACCTGTTTGGTCACAACAGTCCTTGCCACGTTGACAGGGATGTTAAAGGCTATACCTGTTGCTTGTTTCCCCTGGGGCCTTGGCAGAGTCAGGAGCAAGTGAGCGCTCTGCCAGAGCCTCTTCCAGAGTTTTGACTTTCTGTTTGAGATAGGCTATGATAGCATCTTTGGCTGCAAGCAAGTTCACAAGCACTATTTCATTGCCCGCAGGCGTACCTGTCGCTTTTAGCAACAGTGCAACGGAGCCGACTTCTTACCAGCTAAATCTCTTGTCTGCTCTTGACATACATCAATCAAGAAGTCAAAGCCGTGCTCCTCCTTCGGACCCTTCTGCACCGCGCTTCGTGGCAGCATCTCAGCCTGCACAAGATCTAGCAACTAGACGATGCTGCACCCTGGCACTGCCTGTCTAGTGAAGCAGAGTCGCGAGAAGGACCGTCAGTCGTAATCAGCGGTCGGTGCTGCAGTAACGGACGAAGTCGTCGCGCTTGCGATCGATGCTGCGCACATGAGTTTGACCATTTGAATTGGTGCTGACCTAATGCAGGGTGAAGAAGCATGCATCTGCATTGTGCTGGCAGGCCTGCAACCTGGCATGTTTCCCTCTGTAAATCGCGAATGAATTACGCCTCAGCTGGTGAGTTGCAGACGTGCAACCTGGCATGCTGGATGCTTGAATCTGAATATTTCTCGCATTGAAGGCAATCAAGGATTTACTGGTGCATAGTATAATGACCATGAGAGTCTGCATGCAGATTCACATAGTAAACAAGTCAGCATCAGTGCTGCCAATTGTGGACAGAACATGTGTACACGTTTAACAAGGGTAGATGAGGGTGTACAGGTCATGTGTACACAACTTGTTTCAGTTCAACTTCAAGCAACTAAGACCTCTGAGTCTCAAACAACTAAGACAGAGAATCCACTAGGGTGAATAATGAACCACACTGCGAGGCAACCCGGGATTTGTCAATCTTCATCCATCATCACAACTGGAGGCAGATCTTCGGGAGCCTCAACAACATTCTTGCCCACCCGGGACTGAACGTCCATGGCAGTCACGCCTGACTGTTTTTCGCCTCTTGACCTGCATGTGCACTTTGACGATCATGACTTATACACTCAGGTGCAATGCAAGTATGCCAATACAAAAAGCATCAAGAGCTTCAGATTGGCTTGTGCACAGGCATGAAACATGCCACTCAAGGCCCTACATCAGTTGAGTTGCAAGCGCATTTGCTGCTACTGCACAAAAGCTCAACCTCTAACAGGCTGTGGTCCATTTAATTGCCATCATGGTTGCTACTGCACACGCATAAAGGCTTCCTACCTTGATGCATCAAGCTCCCTAGTAATCTCAGGGGAGACCTTGTAGTGATACTGCACCTTGATCAGCTTCCGCAGAGCTTCCTTGTCTTCCTTACGGATCTCGTGCTTGTACCTGCAAATTGCATGAGCGCAGATGACACATGTTGTGAAACCTGTGGCTTTGCAATGACGACTGCAAGCACAGCAGCAGCTCGGAAGATTATGTGGCACTCTTTGAGACACCTTTCAGCCTTATCTGATACGAGTGTATTTTGAGTGCATGACATGCGGCAGTGCTGATTGTTTACATACTCAAATGCTCGTGACACATAGCACTTAGTGCTTGAATGTGATGATGAGCTGAGGTGCAAGCCAAATTTGCTGATTTGTTCGAGGACTGCGGTCATGACATGCGTGGTTTCTCTGCATAACATGATTATTTTGGGGTGTTTCACTATGTCGTAGACTGCCTGAACCTCTTTGACGTATAATCATTGCCACTGTGTGGCTCATGCGATGAGCCTTGTTGGCTGGCTGCAGCGTGTAAGATGTCTATTCCCTGTCTTTTGCAACTTGTGGGGAACCAATTGAAAGAAACGCTGCCAGTGCAAGGCAAAGCAGTTGTGCCAAAATTGAAGCAAATCAGCTTTGCCCAAATCAACCCCTGAGCTGGAAGCAAGTGATGCAGCAGCTTATTGGCTTTTGCTTGAAGGTGCAACAAATTCTCAAACTGACAATACCACACATGACATGACGATGCTCTCATGGTGAGGACAATACCTTGGAAGTAATCACTGCCGCCCCATTACAACGACCATCACTCGCTGCCTCTATGAACAGAGGCTCCCAACATGTTACGTAGCAGCGTTCGACTTTTCATTTCTTGGATAATTCAATGTAAGACATGTCTCCTGATATGCAATGCAGTCATTGAATGATCATGTGCTGTCAGCATACCTTTGTACAAAGCACAGCAGGGCTTGATGCCACACTACAGGCAGCATCCTCTCTTCACGCTGGAACTGCATAAAATGATCTACCAATCCATCAATCTGCACACATCAGCCTGCGCAGTTGACCTTTTGATCGAGAGATGCAAACATGTTTGGTGTGTGTTGTTGTCACATGTCATGCTCTTCATTGGCGGCATTCTGCGGCGCAGGAGGCAACAAGGGTTTTTACCAGAAAATGATGCATGCGAGTCGTTGATTGCTTCAGTACATACCTAGCTGGGCCTGCTGAGCCTGTGTAGCACACATTTAGAATAAACCGAAATAACATGAATGCATGCAAGTCTTCACAAACCCCAATTGAAAGAAAAGACTCAAGCTTTGAGCCTCAATCACGTAGAACCAGGGCAAATCACCTCAAGGGACAAATACGCTTTGCACTATGACTTGTACAGTAGTCTCTCGATACAACGACTGCATTGGATACCAAGAACAATGTCCTTACATCAAGTCTCCTTACTCAGATGTACCACTGTAGTCAGAATGCAGTGCTTGGTTCCAATTTGCATTGTCCTTATAGCAAGAATGTCCTAGTGTCCGTCTGTTGAGAGATCACTGTACTCTTGATGCCTTACAGCAAGAATGTCCTAATCTTGAGTGTCCTTGCATTGAGACATCACTGTACCCTCAATGCAGAGCAGAGAGCTCACCACTCTGTAAGGCAGGGCATATTTCTTGTCCAAGAGCACTCTGATGAAGAAGCTGTTGGTGCCAGAGTACGCCATGTCAGCGATGCGCAGCAAAGCTGCTGCCGAGTGCAACACCGGCAGCGAAACGCGGTTCAGCAAACTGCTGATGATGACAGCCTCTCGTAGTGTGCAGTCACCAGACTGACACAATGGCAGCAGCAAACCCTGCACAGCAAAGCAAAGCAAAGCTTACAGCTCCTTCTGGCATGTCCGGTCTTGCACGCACAAAACGTTGCTGAATGCAGCACTGATAGCGAAACGCGGTTCAGCACACTGCTGATGTTGACAGCCTCTCGTAGTGTGCAGTGACCAGACTGACACAGTGGCAGCAGCAAACCCTGCACAACAAAGCAAAGACCACAGCTCTTTCTGGCAGGTTTATTTGTGGCGTATTTAGACTGACACAATGGCAGCAGCAGACCCTGCACAGCAAAGTAAAGGCTGTAGCTCTTTCTGGCATGTTCAGATCTTGTGTGGGAACAATGTTGCTGAGTGCAGCAGCAAAACGCATTCCGGCACACTGCTCATGATGACAGCTTCTCTTAGGGTGCCTGACACAATGGCAGCAGATAACCCTGCACAGCAAAGCAAAGATCACAGCTCTTTCTGGCCTGTCAGGTGTTGCACGTGTAGACTGACACAGCGGTAGCAGCAGACCCTGCACAGCAGCAAAGTTTATAGCTCATTCTGGCATGTTCAGATCTTGCATGATTGACCTGTTGCTGAGTGCAGCACTGGCAATGAAACATGTTTCAGCACACTGCTCATGTTGACAGCTTCTGGCAAAGTACAGTCATCAAATTGACACAGCAGCAGCAGCAGTAGACCCTGCATGGCAAAGCACAAAGTCTTTGCATTTTCTCGCCTGCAGCATCAATTGTGAAGCACAGTTTGACATGCTGCTGATGATGACAGCTTCTTGTATATCGGTACAGTAACCTCGCTTTGGAACGATTGCTTTGGTTGCCAAACAATTTGTGCTTACATCAAGTTGTCTTTACCTACAGGGACGACTGCAGTGAGAATGCAGTGATTGGTTGCCAATGGCCTGGTCCTTACATCGACATTGTCCTTACGTCGAGTGTTGTTACAATGAGGATTTACTGTGTGAACAACACCTTGCAGCTATTGAGCCCTGCAGCTGCTGCCTGGTGATAGGCACCATCTCACTATTGGCAAAGGCTGAAACAATCAACATGCGACGAAGAATGACCAGCAACAAACGGCAAAAGAACTCCAAGCTAAGCATAACCACTGGTGACACTGAGTATGCTAGCAACTTAGCAACGTGAGTGATAGAGTAAAAGGAGGGGCAGCAGGCAAACCTTGAAGAAAGCATTTCTTGATTTGTCAAAGCAACAAGCCGTGCACAGTGACAGCAAACATAGCAGCAGCAGCACCTTGAAGAAGGCATCTGGTTTAGAAGTGGCTTTCTTCATGGCTTAGAACAAGGCAAAGAGACAGTTGAAGGAGCCTATTTGGTGCCAATGCATGACACTTGTGTGACACAGTGAGAGCAGGTGCAAAAGCAGAAGCGCCTTGGAGAAGGCACCTGATTTGTAGCTGGCTTTCTTCATGGCTTGGAACAAGGCAAAGAGACATTCAATGCAGGCTACTCAGTAACAACGCATGACACTTGAGTGCAAAGTGAGAGCAAATGCACAGCCAGAAGCGCCATGGAGAAGGCACCTGATATATAGCTGGCTTTCTTCATAGCTTGGAACAAGGCAAAGTGGCGCTTGGTGACATCAAGTCACCATGAATGACATTTTGTCATATGATCGCTTGTGGGTGACAGACGTCAAGCAGGCACAAAAGCAGAAACACCTTAAAGAAGGCATCTGACTGGTAGTAATCTTTCTTCACGTATGCGTGACCGTGAGTCGTAAAGTAACATGATCAGTCAGGTGACAAAAGGAGGGCAGGTGTGAGGGTAGCAGCACCTTAAAAAAGGCATCTGGCTTGTAAGTGGCTTTCTTCATGGCTTGGAACAAGGCAAAGTGACACCTTTTGTTCTCCTCAATGTCATGCCTCACATGCGGTAGCAGCACCATCGCAAGAAACCTCTGAGCCTGCACATGCACCACAGCCGTTTAAGACATGCAGATAATAATATATTGTATAGTACATGATACATATTACGTATTACACACTATACAGATCATACACTATATGTGAATATTCATTGAATGCAAAGTGTAATGGCTTGAGCCCACAGCTTGCTGCTATGGTTCATGCTCTGCTTATGCATAAGATGATGACACAGCGCAGCCTTTGTACAGTGAGAATGTGTACTTGAAAACTTGTGAGATTGTGTACTTCAGAAAAGTTAAGGCAGATGACAGTAAATCACCAGCAACCAACATGCACACAACGGCATCACATATGCGCAATGCACGGACAGGAACATCTGGCCAAAACGCCATTGACTACATCTTTAAGCACCTACCCACCATACAGACCTCCTGTTGGCTACATTGTTACATTGCAGCTACATTGTTGGTGTATAGGCCATGCAGACGTGTTGTGATGGTGATGTGACAATGCATCTGGCGCATCATGTGACGATCTGCCTTACCATTCTAGCGTTCAAATTTGAAATGAAAAGGCGGGTGGCTTGGTAAACAGCGTGAGGGCTCCAGTGCTCAGGGTCCGTCAGGAACAGAATTTCCTCCCAATTCTGTAAATTTGGAATAACCTTGAAGGCTTTCGGCACCTTGCCTGCCGTAAACCTACTCATGATTTTACCCACTGCCTGGTACACCTCAACCACTTTGGGGTCAAGCCCTTGTGGAATGACGGCTCCTCCATCTTGCCTGAAAAGTCAGTTTGGGCAGTCATTCTTTGTCATAAAATTCACCATATGCATAAGAAAAGCAGAAAGCAACAGAGAATGGCTTATGCCATTAGGTGTCATAGCAAGCGGTCTGGGACTGCAGAATGGAAAGACAACTTGCACCCCAACCCTGCAAAACCGAAACACTCTACAGGTTTCATGAAGTGCAGCAAAAGCTGTGTAATATACAAGCTGCAAGACTTGATGCAGTTCAAAGGAGATTTGTGTGTCACAGATGTAGAGCTTGTTCATGATAGCTCCTGATGGGAAGCAAGAGCTGCCAATCTATACAAGTTTCAGTCAGTCTGGCGAGTCTGCCATTCAGTAAGGCCAGGTAAAAACCCCTGGCCCTCTGTACACATTAGACCGCCATGTATGCATTTACATTTGTTTTCAGCAGAAAAAAGCCTTGAGGCTTGTTGCTGTGGAAGGGGTCCAAGTTTGTCACTCAGCATTCACATTTGTGCTTTATCAAAATCACATGTCGGAACTCAATTGCTGTGAAACTGAACCATGGCTGCCATTCAGTAAGGCCAGGTCAACACGCCTGGTCCTCTATACACATTAGACCGCCATGTATGCAGTTACATTTGTTTTCAGCAGAGATCACGTCTTGAGGCTTGTTGCTGTGGAAGGGGTCCAAGTTTGTCACTCAGTAAGGCCAGGCCATCACGACTGGCCCTGTGTACACATTAGACCGCCATGCATGCAATCACTTTCCTTTCCAGCCACAGAACACATCGTGAGTTTTGGGCTCAAAGTCTGACACATTTCTGATGCGGTGTTGACAGAATCTGCAGCTCTGCAGTGCCCCAGACAAGCTTTGACAGAGTCACCAAATCTACAATTTGAGCTAATGGGCTGCAAGTCCCAAATACGAGGCGCACAGCAGTATCTTCAATAAGCTCAACGATGCTACAGGCAAGCTTGTGAGATGCGCAACCCAAGCAGCGCGGTCCATGCTCTACATTGATACCAGCATCTGACACGTTGTTTTGTCTGACTTTTATTTGTTGAACATCAACAGTCCTTATTGTGACGCCCTGAACAAGCCGGCCTGCAGGATAGCATTTGGGCCACACACACCTAGCACATGTGCTGGTACATGTAACCAATTATTACTATAATCTGACACAAGCACTGATTCTGCAGGTCAAGTGGCTTGAGGGTGCACAGCAGGCCTTACCCTGAGGTAGAAGCTTGACCCTGAGCGCGCTCCTTGTCTTGTATCTTCTGCAGGATGATGTCTGCCAAGGTGCGCTGCTGGAAGCCGTTTGCATGAGGTGCCTGTCGCACATTACGATCATCACTATCCCTGTCATTTCGTAACAGACCCAGCTGGGCGTCATACAGACAAGATCAAGAACATGCACATTTGGGCAAAAGGACCTTGAAGAAACGTCTGACAAATATCTGATACCATCATGGACGTTCTTTGCTCACGTGCTTGCTGGTCAAGTTTGGTAATAGACATGCTTGTGCATCAGAGACACATATCAGGGCAGCAAGACAGAGAGGTGTCAATGTGCATGACGACGTACACAAGTAGCTAAACACGCCAAAGCAGGCTTTTGAAGATTTCTTGCAAGGCAAATGCAGCCTGTATGCCTATGTCGCAAAAGGATTAATGATCTCTTCCTTTCCAGCCATGCACGAGCGCCAAAACAAAGTTGATTGAAGACAGCTCGGCATGATTGCAAGGGTGATGCTCACCATGAATGCAGCCAAAGCTTGCTCATCATCTGGTGAAACCTCAATGTCATCAGCATCAAAGGCATCCAAGTCACTGTATTGCTCGTAGTCACTGTTGTCGTCACTGTCGCTGTCCACAGCTGATGGCGCAGTCTGCTGCCCAGCCTGCAGCACACAACATTGCAATTTAGTGCATATATCTTACAGTCAGGTTGACAAGCATGAGTGTGTTGCACTGTTAGGTCACAAGCTTCATTGATGCCCGTCTACGGTCACGTTCATGTAGTCAAATGCATTGCTCCTTGTACTCAGTCCTATAGGTATCCTGTGATGCGTGAAGCAGATGCATCACAGCAATTTGACATGCGTTGAGGTGACTTGAGCCACTCTGCACCTTCGGAATTGCTCCTGCAGGGGTGTCCTCAGCATCAAGTTCATCCTGCTGTGCACGCGCTTCCCGCAACACCTTATGGCTAAGGGCTTCTGACAAAGCCTACAGCATCAAATGTGTCATCAGTGTCTGCGTGCTAACGCCGAACATAGTAAGACAGACCATCAGTGTCTGCATGCTGATGCTTTATGCCAGCAAAGCTGGTGCAAGAGGATGCAGTGCTACCTCCTCTGTCTCTGCAGCTTCATCAGCTGCCGCTGCTGCTGCTGCCTTGCGCCTTTTGGCTGGCCTGACCTTCGTCTACATATACATCGTGATCAAATATCCGATCTGGCTCGCGTGGACCATAACAGGGCTGCGTCGCACGTATGCTTACCCTCACACCATACGTTTCCGGAGCGTCGAGCGTTTCTTCCAGCGATTGCTTGTGATGTTCGATGCCGCGTTTGGCTGATCGCTTCTTAGCGGCACCCATGCTGCACAACGGGACAGAACAGATGCAACAGCTGGCTGATTGTAAAGCGGCAGCACTTTGCTGAAAGAGGCTTCTGATCAGCCTGGCGGCAGGCGTTATTTGTCGAGCGTTATTTCGATCGACACACAATTTAGAGTCGCATCGCAAGGACCGTCGTGGCGTTTGCAGCCAAGTCCTCAGAGCGCGAGATCGCAGTTGGCGAGCGCTTTCGCGCACTCGTTGACGCATGGCCCATATTGATACGATCTTGCAAAGGGTGTCGACTAGAATTTTGGGTAGAGAAGTTCCAAAAGCTGATCGCTTGAAGTTTGTGTGGAGACTGCCCAACCGTCAAAATTTCCCTTCTTTGTACGCTCCTCAAAAGCATGACCAGAAGCAACAAAACGTGCAGCGCATGCTGTTTGCTCTAGAGCCACCGAGCAAGCAGCAGGACTTGAAAGGAAAGTCATACGAAGCCATCTTTATGCACAGGCCTTTTGACCTGCACATGCGGTCCTTCCCTGACTCATATTTACTTTGGTCGCATGACGACTTTGACAACAATATGACAGTTGGCTACAACCCAGCCTTGGCGAATGACCTACAGCTGTCAAAGTCTTTGCAAGAAGTGTATTGGACAAACAAGAAAGGGACTGAGAGGCGAATAGGCATGGTTGGATCTCTCGATCACAAGCGACCCTTTGGACAGTACAGAAAGCACGTTGAAGATTTATTTGAGGGCTCAGACGCAAGCAGAGCAAATGCAGTACCACATGTGACAAATGTAGCTGTCATGGGTGCATTCAATGCTGGTCTTCTACATCGTATGAAGTCCGAGCACAATGTTGATTTATACATCACTGGACAAGTCAGACCAGGTGCACTGGAGGTTGCCAAGGATTTGAACATTGCTGTGATAGCTGTTGGGCATCAGCGCTGTGAAGCTTATGGATTGAAGGCTTTGAGTGCAAGCCTACAAGATAACTCTTCTGAAACCATACAGTCCGAGCAATTGAGCAGATTGAGTGTAGATGTACTGATCTCTGACAAAGTTTCCTCTGTGCAATGACAATGATGGTGACACTGGCAGCAAATCCCATTGCTTACTGAACCCTTTGCTTGATATGTCAAGGCTTTCCAAGTATTGAATTTTTGGCACAAGTAGTCTGAAAGCTATGTGACTGCTCCAAAGTAGTATGTGTTGCAGGCGCTTAATTGTGTTCTGCATTGGCATCAAATTTTGGAATGCATATGCCTTACACTTTTGCGTTGTTTTAGTCTTGTGCTGTTGAAATTTTGACTTGAATTTTCTTGATGAAGCGTTTGCATTTTGTGCCATGGCCACTGCTATCATTCATGAAAACAATCATGAAAGAAGGCATTGCTCGTCATCTTGCACAACAGCTCTCATGGCATGAGTCAGCTGCAGTTGCACAGCGCACAAGACCCAAAAGAGATGGCTGTGTGATTGCACCCCTTACCTGGCAAGGTTGCCTGCCTGTCCTGACCATGAGAGCTATCAGGCAGCAGCTGCGCATCTCACATGCAACCTTTGCAGCCAATGCTCTACCTCTAACAGCGACCATGCCTTGCTGTCCTGATAGCGCTGTTGAAGCAGCTCTTGTACTGTAGATAGCTGCAGGCCGTCCAAGTCATAAGTAGATGCCAGACAGCCCCTGAGCTTGCAGAGACACTATCATAATGTGCACCACGCTTGTTGCAATTGCCGCAGAGCAACAAAAGACCTTCCCTTCAACAGCACCATATCTTGCCAAAGTCGATCATCACAACGTTAGTCGCCAGTGGGCGAATGTAATTCCCATCTCAACTTGCAAAAATGTGCAATTGCACCTCCAAACTCGATACACACGCTGTGATGCCTACATGGCATGTGTCTCTTTGGTCTTTTGTTGTATCTACATTCAATTGCAGACGTGTGACTAGACGTCGCGATTCAATGCCCATGCCGCTCTACTTTTGCGCTCCTGGCCGGTTGGGCCATCGCACGGCTCATACGGCATGGAATCGATCCCTTGCCACCATACCATGCAAGTTGTCACTTGTTATCAGAGAGAGAGAGAGTAATTTTACATGCTTCAGCTAGACAACAAGTCTAATCGCATGTGCCACAAGTGGCAAACTCTAATTCAATCAACTGAACTGTGTGATTGTATCATTGTAAGTCATGAGCGACAACAAAAACAAAACACGATAAGCAAAAAAGTTTGTGTCATAAAGAAATAACCGGAAAGCAACCTCAAGTGTTAGCATTGGAATCAACAGCCAGAACATGGTCCACGTGCGGCTTTCGCCAATGGGAAACCGAACGAAATCGCCTTTCGATTCGAATTGGCATTGGTGAAAGCGACTAGCGGGCCATATCTCGCTTTCAGGAGTTGAAATGGGTTTATTCGCCACGTGCCCGCGAGATGTGAGCTCATCAGAATTGAGCTAGTACTCTAAAGAGCGACTCCTGGCCAATGCATTGCTCAATGCTCAGTCGAGGGCTTGCGTCGTGCGGACAACAGTAGGCTTGAATCCGGTTTCAGCGAAGTGATTCTGACTCGATGGTGTGAATGCAATTCACTCGTGTGGACAAGGCCTCACCCTTTGGGTCTGCTGGTTTGAGATCTGTCAACAGAGTCAACTAAACAACTGCATACTGCTTGGATGTGACCTGCCAGCAAGGATGGCCTGACCGCGCCTCTAGACATTATTGCTAGCTTTGTGATGATCAATGTTGAGATGAGGCAGCAACCAAGGCACTGGCTGGTCCCATGATGATCTGAGTTGGTACGCCTTGCATGACATGAGAAATCGGACTGCTGCTTGCTTTGTGCAATGGGCAATCGCGCAGCTTATACATCCCATTGTTGTGCGTCTGCTTCAAGCTTATGTTGCGTCAGCGTTCCATGTTGCTTGACCTGTGACCTGTATCTTTCTACAGAGACTGGCATCTGTCCAAATTTGACTGGTGTCCAAGAAACAGTGCTGTACATGTTTACTTAGCCGTGACTTGCTTGCCACATGCAAGCTGTGCCACATGCATGCGCACAGTGCCCATGCTGCAAAGTTTTTGGTATGTATGTGCATTATACTTGGGATGTTCACGTGGATGGCAGTGCATGATGCCCTATCTAGCACTTTCCGCAGAATGGCAGCCTTGTAGCAAAAGAGGCTTTGCATTGCATTAGTTCTGCTTCCATGCAGTGATGTGGCCAGTGATCGCAATCAGTCTACAAAGCTATGACTTCCAGATACGATGAGCTTGCTTTCATGGGTGACGGCGTGCTGCTCGCAGTAAGGATACATGTGACCTGCAATTGCGGTCAGATGCAATCGCAACTGCAGATTGAACCTTGCAAATTGAACCGCTGTCCACGTGATCAGCAGCATAAGTTGCGTATGCAGCCGAGGCTACAAACAGGAGAATTACCTGAGGGTTGACTAGCGCTGCCGCAAGCTTTTTTTTGACATCTTATGTTACGTCGACTTCGTTCCTCGCGTTACTGTCTTGAGCTCTTGAAGCATCGCTTGGCTGACGCAAGCGGCTGGTACAGAACAAGACCTGCTTTGCCGTCACACAGTGTTTGAAAGGCGTTGATAAACGGATGGCCCATTTCTCGGCTGGGACCATCGCCTATATTGTGTTTGTTGGTGCTCTGCTTGCATTACAGGCCATCGGAGCAGCTCCTCTCCAGAGGTATACCGGCAGGTCTCGGGACCCGAGTCCACAGCTGTGTGCATGCAGTCATACGCTGTACACCCTACCTGCTCTGAACACAAATGTATGCGGCTGCAGACATCTGCTGCAGACTCCGACATCTGCAATCCCAGAGTGCGACGGACATAGGTGTACTGGACACTCCAGAAAGCTTGCGGTGAGTTTCTTGCTGCCCTACTGTAGATCTACTAGTTTGTCCCTACCTACTCTTTACGGTATACTAACTTGGCGACACCTGTGTAGGCGCATGGTTGGATCAATGCTGTAACGTGGGGCATCATCTTTCCTTTGGTGATACTGCTGGCTCACTCTCTCAGGTATGCTGAGGCATACAGTCATTACAGCTCATAGTCATGTGCCTCGTCATATCTCCTTCATGCACCTCTCTTCAAGGCTGTGCACAACCTCAAGTTGCAGATGATGCTGTTAGACTCAGCAACTCCAAACATCACAGCAGCAGGAAGCACTTGCATGCATGCATGGATCATTGCCAACCAGGAGTGTTTGTGCTGTTAAACGTCACAAAGAGAGCCTGTGTGAGGGGAAATAGCCTAGAACATACCTTTGTTGACATTCAGGAGGGAACTCAGTGCCTGGTGGTTTCAGTTGCATAGGGCTTTGGCTGGCCTAGGTCTTGTGTTAGCCATCGTTGGAGCGGCTACAGGCGGCAATCTTGCTAGTGATGATTACCACGGCAACAGCGCAGGCTCAGCGCACAAAGCCCTGGGCATCCTTGCTGTTGTTGCTGCAGCTGTGCAGGTTACCTGATTCTCATGTCCTAGTGATAGTGCATTGTGATGTCTTTGCTGTCTGTGCTGTGACTAGGCTGTTGGCTGGGCTAGGTCTTGTATTAGCCATAGCTGTGACAATTACAGGCAGTCTCGCTAGTGATGATTACCACGGCAACAGTGCAGGCTCAGCGCACAAAGCCCTAGGCATCCTTGCTGTTGTTGCTGCAGCTGTGCAGGTCAGCTGAGACTTGCGCCCTGGCAAGACTACCCTGCAATGCTTTTGTAACTGCAATATGCTGTGCGCCTCGAGATTGCTGCACTTACCAGTGTGGCAGCCCAGCTGTCAGTGTCCTACCAATGCACATCACTCATGCATATGCAGCTTGTATGTCTGAGAATACTGCAATGTGCTTGCTTTGTTATGTGCATTTGTACAGCCATGCTGGTTGCACCAAATGACCTGCTGTGGCTGCTGCCACTTGGTTGCATCAGTACTGTACCCTCTTTTATGTGCTCTCAACAGAGAAATATACATGAGTGCGATTCAAAGCTGACTGCCCATTGCCTGTTTTGCGCTGCAGGCTGTTTCTACTGTGATCTGGCGTCCGCTGAAGGCACACAGGTATAGAGGCCTGTGGGATGTTGGTCACCATTGGCTGGGCAGATTGGCAATGCTGCTATCCATTGCAGCCGTGTTCACTGGCATCTATATCTCAGCTGTTGGCTGGGGCTATTATGTGGCCTACGGTGCAACAATTGCAGCGTTTGCGCTGCTGATGGGATTGAAGGATATCGTTGACACCTTGACGGTAGGTCTAGAGTGCACTGTGGTCCATGCACCTGTTTTGGCAAGTGTTCAGAAGAAACCAGGAAATTGGTAGGACGTCTTGGTGCAGCATGTATTTGCTACAGCAAAGACTATTGCTTAGCAAGCCATGCAACTTGTCTGCTATGGCATCATTCCATAAGCTGTTGTACTGTACATGATTGCTTTGTTTTCAGCACGTTTTTTGTTTTCTGACTGTGCTGCTCACACGAAGTGTCAGACATTTGCTAGGTCCAATGTTTGTACCACATTGGTGACCTTGTCTCAACCCACTTCAATCAGCATATTGCTCGTTATGGCCTGTAGCCTTCTTGATGCATGACTTCTCTTTGGCTGACGATGATTGGCAGCAGCAGCAGCAGCGCCAGATGTTGCAGCATTGTCTTCACTCATGAATATTTTCGAACAGCTTTTCTGTGCCTTGCAGGGACATAAGATCAGGAGTGTCACAATGGAGCTGGCTGCTCAGCGTAAAGCTAAGACTAGAAGCAAGGACCCTGCCGTTGCTCAAACAACAGATGTGGTTGCATCACACACTGGGGACAAATGGACTGAGAACTCTGGTGGTTTGTACCCATATCTGAAGACCAAGCGAGGGAAAGTTAATAAAGGCAAAGACAACATACACTCTTCAGTGCAGTTGCCGGCACCAAACGGCAATGCCAGCTCAGGTGTTGAGATGACTCAGCCAGTGGCTGCAAATGGTGCAGAAAATGGCTTGCCAGCAGTTCCTGCAAACGGCATGTCCATTGTCTGAGCTTGCAAATGCAGAAGCTCCTGCAGACTAGCAACTTACTTGTTGCTGAGCGAGAGGGGCAGCGCTATGATGTGCTGTCATGTCTTTCAGAACAGTATATGACGCGGTATTCATGCCTTCACAATCATTTCAGTTTTTTTTGTTTTGCTGACGTTTGATGTTCCAGTGCTCTGTTTGGACCCTTGAGGGATTACTTTTGCCACTTCGCTTTGAGGTGCAGCATGATTGGCACACTTTTTGCCTGCATGCTGTACCTCACATTGAAGCAAAGTCGCTGATTTGAAGTATTGAATCGACTCATCAACATTGACCAAGTAACGGACAGTGGTTAGGACACAAGTTCAGGGCTGTGCCTGCAACACAAGATTCCCAAGCTTGTGACTCCTCATGCATGGGCTAGCATGCAACGAGTCTATGCAAGATATCTAGCGTTCATACGCAGCAGCAGTCATCAGACATGAGTGAAGAGAGTGCGCTGTCAGTGTGCTATTTGCTTTACATGGCACAGCAGCAGCAAGTTGCAATCCTGCCGCGGTCAAATGCATGTAGCAACTCGAGCATGCTTCTGCAAACGCAGGAAGGTCTGCTGAATGTGCCGCTGCAGCTACAATCTGAAGCAGTCTTTGGCCTCAGAATTGCCATTAAACAAGTCAAGCATTATTCATGTCAGCAGCTACTTGAAGCGCCTCTCGACCTCTGCATATCTTGGGATGTCAGCAATGTCTCCAAGAGCTGCTAGGGATGGTGGACTCTTCAACAGCTTGCTTACGGCTTCTGTGATATCTGATGTTGTCAGTTTTTCAATTGCCGACACATACTCACTGACTTGTTTCCTGCAAGCACACGCATCACTATGCATTCAGTAAAGGGAATTGCACTTTGCTTCTGCAATGCAAGGGTGACACATTCGCATCCACTTGTTTGATGCAAACACGCACAACAGTTTGCATTTAGTCATAAGCAGGCCACTTGCTCAGGCTTTGCTTCTGCGATGCAAGGCTGATACATACTCGTCCACTTGTTTCCTGCAAGCACACATATCAATTTGCACCAGTGAAAGGCATCCCACTTGATCAGGCTTTGCTTCTGCAAGCAAGGGTGACGCATGCTAGCCCGCTTGTGTCCTGCAAGCACACACATCGGTATGCATCTAGTGAAGAGCATGCCCCTTGCTCAGGCCTTGCTTCTGCACACAACAATACAAACATAAGTGACATCGACTGCAAGGTATGTCATTTGCTCACCCCTTGCATATGCAGTTGAGGGAGCCCTGCAACAAGTGAATAGCTTGCACGTACAGGTAACTCATAGACGTGTATTTGGTTTAGCCATGCCCCGCGCTAAGCATGGCAAATAGGCCACCATGGAAGTTTTGCTGCAAGATTATGCAACACAGCATGCGGGATCTGAGTCCAACAACAAGCCTAGGACACAAAGGCTTATTGTCAGACTTGACCCTGCATGCAGCGTTGTAGAATTGTCAACCAAACTTACCATGGTAGCTGACTTGCCATGCTTAGCACTGAAGCATGGATAAACCTGCTGAACACCAAGCTGGTCTCTGCAGACTCCCCCTGTTGCTCAAGATGCAGCTCAGCAGCTTGTTGTGTAGTGCTGGCATCTTGCTGATGCAGATCATGGAGCAGTGCATCATCACATTCTGCGGTTGAATGCTTGGATTTTGAAGACATTTGCAATTTGCGTATAAGGTACTGGTGCCAGTATGCTGCACAATTCACTAGTATTGTGAATATTACTGCCCACCAAAGGTGCATACCCTTGAATACTTGCATACTGCATGATCATGGATTGGGCACTGCAAAGTCCCTGTCACCATGTCCTGTGTCTTGAGCATCAAGATCAATCAACCAACATGAACAGATGCATTACCTATGGCTGTAGGTGAGCAACTAGCAGCCAATATTTGCAGCGTTGTTATGTATGGCTTATTGATTACTACACATCAATAACTGACTGTTAACAACAGATGCATAGATGAGCACTTGGGACAATTCTTAGCAGTGGCAATGGCTGGGCCTATTGAACAATCATGCTGCGGGACACCATCCTGTCATCCCTGTATAGCTGCTCAATGCAGAGACATGGCCCGTGCTTGCATCCTGCCAAAACAAATGTGAACAGGTGCAGTAGCTGACCGTGATTGAGCACTTGAGGTCCAATGTCCTCAGTGTCATAACATATTGCATAGTGAGTGAGATATCTGGTGATGCACTGTCATGCACAGGTGCACTAGGTCAAGAAAGCGTGCAGTACCTGTGGCCATAGGTGAGCACTTGGCGGCCAATGTCCTCAGCAACAACAGCTCTGCTCTCCAGGTTCATGAGCACACTGCTGATGGTGGCCTTCTTAGCTCGCGCTAGCTCTGCCTCGTCTACCTTGCTAGCTACCGCCTTGCAAGAGCAACACAGAATATGCTCAACATGTGCAGAGTCTGGGAGACCAGAACGCACTAGATTCATCACTAGATGTCACCATAGCTCTGTACACTTGATGCGTATGCAACAGATCCAACTAACAATTTCGCGACAACTGCTGATGGTAACATTCTTTGTGCGCACTAGCCCTGCTTCGTTTGCCTTGCTGGCCGTTGTCTTAGATGAAGAACCACAGAGCATGGTCAACATGAACAAACTCAAAAAGGGACTGCTGCGAGGAGAAGACTCTCGACAGGCAAAGACTGTCAGCAGGAGTAGACTGTGAAAGGACAGCCAGAATAAAGGAAAACGGGTTTCTGATTATGTGCCATGCCGGCTGGCTGTGCAGTGCAGCTTGCCTTGCCTATCTTGCTTGCCACCACTATAGAAAAAAAAGAAAAGAAAAGTCTACGCCGTTAGGCGCATAACAGGAGCCTCTGTCTAATGAGGCAGCCTGAGGCCCAACCTTACCATAGAGAAACAGAGCATCCAATAAGTCACTTACTTCCTTGACAGATAACTGCTCATCAAGTGCAGATGGGGTTCAGCTGCAACTGTTTGCACAGCACAGTCCTGCCGAAGATTGGCAACAGTCAGTATGGACACAGAGGTTGATGACGCTTTGCAACAGACCACCACCAGAGAAGCCAAGTAACAACGGTTGCCATCTGCATCTTTTCGCATAGGACACCCACCGCATACCAACAGCAGCGTGTAGACAGTAGCAATGCTGAAGATCATTGTTGTCATCAAAACTGAAAGGCTTTCTAGCAAACTTTCATGGCGCATACAGAAGCAATGAATTGCCCAAGCAACTCTGTCAGAGCTGCTTGTTACTCACGCAACTGTTTTGACTAGGCAGTTTTCTGCAAGTAGTAACATTTGCTAAGAGCGCAAAGATTCACCTGCAACTCTTTGCACAGGACGCTGACCATCTCGTCAGCGCTTGAAGACTCTGCTGAAGCAAAGATGCTGAAGATGCCGGTGTCATTGTACAGGCTGCTGATGGCAGTGCAGTTGACCATCCAGGGGAACTGGTTCAGAACCCTGGTGTACAACCGCGAGTGCATGCCTTTGCCTGCAAGCACAGGGACACAAGTTGATAGCAGTGCAGCTGACTGTTCAGGGGAACTGGTTGAGTACCCTGGTGTACAACCGCGAGTGCATGCCTTTTGCCTGCAGGCACAGGGCGTCATTCTATGACTGTCTGGGAAAAGGCGCACACAGTGTGCACATCAACGCTTTCTGTGCATGTGGCCAAGCATGACTGGTTGGCTCGCCAACTTGAAATGGGCTGATGTCTCGTGGGCAGTGCATCTGCAGGTCTGCTAGCTGACAGCATGGTCAAAACTCACAGGCCAATAGTCATTGCTTTCAAGATACGCTCTGCCTTGACAAGAAGTGAGAGAGAGGAGACAGCTATGCCCGTGGGCTGCATACGTGAACCTACTGCTGCAAAATCAACAACTTGGGAGCCAAAAAGGCCGTGTGGATGCTTCTGCTTTTATTGTACCTAGTCTGTAGCCTTACAAGTGACGAGCAGTGCATATCTGAGCTGTTGCAGCATCAGCAACAGACAACATGGAACAGTCACAAGCAGTGACAAGCCAACATGGCTATAGGCGACAGAACTTGAGCTATCATCATTATCAAGAAGAGTGAATACCTGGGCCGCCTGCAGAGAAAGAACCACCACCCCCCATTAGGTACTGCAAGCAGGTCATGATGACTGACCCCTTCACGTCCCTCCAGCCGCCTTCTACCTCAAACCCTAGCATGCAGTGCGTCATTGGCCCTGCCACAAATTGCCTGCAGAGCATACGCTGCTTCTGAGCTGCCTAAGCTTCAAGCGTAGACGCACAGCCGCAAGAGCATATTTGCATTGCTGCTTACAAACATGTCAATGCGTCTGCTCCACTGCTTGCATTCATTCCAATGCCGTTGCATCTGCCTGGCAAGTGCAGTGTCATCAAGCAAACCGATGTATCACACGGATGCAATTGTGGTGCTGTGCTTGAAGCTGCAGCCTGCTCATAGTGACTGCATCATGCACAGCACGACAGCAGCAGCACAATCAGAGCATTCATCGTCTTCACTCAGCTCAGCTGATGCCGTCTGGCTCTCACTGCCCAGACTGATGCAGTCATTTCAAGGCTGATGCCATGGCGTGGTGGCTCAGCAAGCTGCATCTTGACATGCAGCCAGAGATGAGATTGTACACACAGCATCATGCACCCAGTTCAGCAGGGTCACATTGACCTGCTCATGCAATCTGAGATACAGCAGAATTTGCATCTGACCAGCAGTGTGCAAGGAGTGCTGTACCTGAAGTCTCCTCCTGCATATTTGCTCTCAGGCTCTGGTGATCCTGACCCGCCCTGGGCAGTGTTCAGCATGGGCTCAGCCAAGTTCAGCAGCGCCTTGTGCTCCACTCCAGCGCCAGCTAGCACCATTTTGCCAGGCACAAAGTTGGCATGCACGAACTCGTGCAGAGTGTCTGCTGACAGGTTGCCAATGCCGCCCTCAGGGCAGATCAGGGGGCGGCCCAAAGCCCCTGTGAAGGCTACGCTGTGCAGCCCCTACAAGAAACATTCCATTGTGGAACAATCACACAGCCCCTGTGCAGACTTGTGCAGGCTTTCTGCTCACAGTTGCTAAGCCGCACTCAGGGCAGATCAGGGGCCGACCCAAAGCCCCTGTGAATGCTACACTGTGCAGCCCCTGCAGTGATCAGCAGGAAGCAGGTCATTGTGAATCTCCCAGAAAGTTCCATGTGCAAAGTTGTGCGGGGTGTCTGCTGACAGGTTGCTGGTGCCGCCCTCAGGGCAGATCAGGGGACGGCCCAAAGCCCCTGTGAGCACTACGCTGTGCAGCCCCTGCAACGAAAAGTGCATTGTCAGTCTGACCATCCATCTTCTGTATGTGTCCAAAGGACGGAGGCACGGATTGAGGTGCCTGTCAATCAGAGGCCACTCCAAGGCTCCTGTGAACACTATGCGGTCCGGCCCCTGCAACCAGCATCTCATTGTGTATCTGCCAATTTGTCTCTTGTATGTGCCCAATACAATATGCATACCAAGTGATGCTTGCTTCTGCTAACATGCTATTTCTGGTAGGTTTGCTGACATGCTTGGCTTTTGTAGGTCAAAATTTGCACGCCCTGCAACAAAAGTTTGTTGTTGAGTTCAATTAAACGTGCATTTCCTTTGAGCAGTTCTCATGTAGGTAACAGTTTGACATAACTGTCGACCACTCTATTGACAACTGCATTCAGCAAAGCATCCAAAAGTCTGTGTGCGGGTCTGGCTGCAATCAGGCCTTCCCCAGCGCACCACCTCAATTATCCTCAAAGAGCTGTTTGAGGATAATCAGACAGGCCTGCGTGAGCGATGCATTGGGGCTCACCTCAAGCAGGACAGTCTGAGGGTTCTCTTTCAAGCTTTTGATGTCCTGCTCAATCTTCTGAAGCTGCTCTGCGACCTCCCATGTTGTGAAGCGAGGGTTGAGCACAGCATCTGCTAGAATCTCCAGCGCCTCTGGTACATTTGACTTGGCCACATCAATGTTATACGCAATCTGCAAATGCAGGATGGATTTGAGCAGTTGCACTGATCACAGCAGGCACCAGATGCTGGGCACAGCATGCACAGCAACATTGCAGGATTGGGTTGAGGTGTCACATTCATTACAGCAGGCATAACAGACCGCAAGGAGTGGGTGCAACGTGCACAGTGATCTGAGGGATGTGGATCCACAGGGTAGCTGCAACTCGCGTCTTGCCAGGAGTTGGCTGCTAAAGGATGTTGATTCCACCCATGCAGCACTGAAAGCATACCCACCTCACAGCAACATGTAACGAATGACGCATGCACAGGGAGTTGTCGCAGTAGTCAGGGCCTCGTGCCTATTACTGGCCAAGGCTGGAACGCATGCATGCTCAAACTGCAAACAGCTGCTAAGATGCTGGCAATGACGTATTCGGAGCATAAATGCTTCAGGGCACACCTGTTCTCTGGAAGCAGATGCCATCACGTTTCCGCCCATGGCTTCAACCTGGGCAACAAGAGAGCAATTGAAAGCGTGTTCAACTCATTCAGAAGCTTTGCTTGAAATTGATTAAATTTGCATGCACATATGATAGAAATTGCATGAGGAGCTGAAGGTGTGCGCATGTACCTCGCGAACCAGTCGGAAATGGGATCGGTTCATGGAGGTCTTGAAAGCCATGTACTCCAGCAAGTGAGATGTACCTAGCAGTGCAAGTTACAGTGTAAGCATAAGCAACAACTGCAATGCCCATGCATTACCAATGAACAGCTCTAAAGTCAACAGGGGCAGGAAGAACATACCGCTCTGCATTGGCTTTTCATAGACACTACCAGCATCCACATAGATGCCAAGCGTAGCAGTTGGGCCCTGTCACCAACACAAACATCGTTAGCGAGGTGCACGAAACGCGTGAGGTGGTACGGAACAGGCAATGTTGATTGATGCTCACAACAGTGGCTTCTGACGCCACTTTGAAACCATTTCCTAGTGTTGTCAGCTCAGTTTGAGGTGCACTTGATGGTGGCGAGTCCATAAAAGTGCTGCTGACGCCTGGTAGGCTTTCTGTCATGGGAACAAGCGATCGCTGGGGCTGACCACCGAAAAGCTTGGAGAACCAATTGCTGGCTCCTGACTGCACATCACTAAGCGCTGGCACTGCTGCAGATGAGGATGCTGATGTTTGAAACTGCCTCAAATTCGTTGTCAGAGGCCGGAAGCCTCGACACCACCTCTGCGCCGACATCACGGCCGATCAAGATGCAATCAGCCTTCGATTCAGCGCTTTGACACAGCGATGGCTGGATCCAACAAGCAGTTTTTGTCATGCAAACGTCGTCCGTTCACGAAAGCACGCATCGCGCTTTTGCACGAAACCACTGTGCCATCGCATTTTTGCATCTTGATCAGCGCCAGGGCCGGAACGCGGCAGAAATACATCAGTAGACGGTCTCAATTGAGCGTGACCATCAGCGCAAGGGCTTGTGCACACAGTCACCTGTCAGCTCGTGGGTGCAGCTAACATTTTTGATCTTGGCTTGGTATGGAGAATCAAGGTTGGAAGGTGCGTCCGAGGTGCCTGCGCACGCTGAGCAGAGCCCCCTCTTGCAGCATAAACTGAGTGTGCTGTATAGGGGGGCAGTGCGCATTCAAGCTCGCCGGCACAGTCGCCCAGCCACACTAGCTATCAAGTACAAAGCACCTACTTCCCCTCAGAACAGCCTGAAAACCACTACATTCAGCAACCAACGGCAGACGATGACCCTTTCAACTTGCGTGGCTCTGACAATCCCTTTGCCAATTCGCTATCTGGCCAAGCTGAGGTTGTAGCTGTCCCTGATCATAGTTCAGTGACCATCAACACTGGTGACAGACAAGCAAATGTGGTGTTGCAATTCCAAGGTAAGTCAGTGTGCCACATTTGTCTTGCATGTGCAACTCATACAGCAGGCAATGTAGACGATCTCACTGCATGCAGACTCTCAGCTGCCTACACATGGCACAACTGGCAAGATGGGAGGGGACCAGGTTCCTCGTGGTGAGTGTGGTGACCACCTCACCTCTGATCTGGTGCTATTCTGGTTTGCTGCTGCCTGCTCAAGTGTTGCAACATAATTTGCTTTTGCTCGGTCATGGCCACCATCAGTGAAGCTGCTGTTTTTGCAAAGCCTTAAATGGCTGTGGTGCTGCAGTGGGCTCATATACTGAGAACAGCAACCTCAGATCAGGGGCAGCACAGCAGGGAGGTGGAGCTGACGGCGATGAAGATCCCAGCAAAAAGTACTGGTTTCTGAACATCAAGCGATATCGACGATTCTTCAATGTTGACACAGAGGTGAACCCTGGCTGCATGCAACAGCACACTTCTGGGACATCTGAAGCAGAACAGCATTGGCGTCATTCAGCCGCAGCAGTCAGTCTGAAGGCACTGAATGGTGTGCAGGACATTTTGATCAGGATACGAGATTCAGTAATTGGCTCATACAAGGCAGACTTCTTTGACAAGACCACTGACAATGCTGACTTGTACGTGAAACAGGACCTGTTTTTCCTTTGCTTGTGTATCACAACTGCTGTCGGTTGTGGATGCATCATGACTTGTTCAAGGTCATCCAGCAACATTGCTGCCATGTACCCTGCCTGATGTATTGGCCTGAGCGCTCAGCGACTGCATCTTAATTCTAGTGTTGTGTATAATATGGATGTTGGATTCATTGTCTTGATTGTGTGCAGGTATGGACCTTTCTGGGTCACAACAACGCTGATCTTTGTGATAGCTGCAACTGGCAACTATGCAAACTATGTCAGCTACAGAAAGAAGCATTCCTCAACAAGTGGAGACGTTGCAGCCTGGTACTCCAATGTAGACAAGGTGAAAGCCATCATAAGAAGGCCAGATTTTCGGCTCCAATATTTAAAGGACAGTACTGTACATGTCCTGAAATGCAATGCTGAATGTGACTAGCAATGCTGTAGGCACCAGTGCAAGCTGTGATGTTTGCATCACATCCACACAGTTTGCCATGCTGCATGCTTAGAACCTTGGTCAGAAGCTAGCACAGCAGCCATGGCCACAGCTCAAACATTGACATGCATCTTGAAAAGGTTGAGTGCATAAAAACGCGTGTTCATGTCAAAGACCATGACCAAGATGTATACATGCATGCTGCAGGTTGGGTACTCTGCCATTCTTTTCTACGGGTATGTTGGAGTCATAGGTGTCATGCTGTATGCTTGCTTGCGATGGTGGTTCAAGTCCAAAGTCAGTCTGGCGCAGGTCTGGTGCATATATGGTGAGCATGCATGCTTTGCGCAAAGAGTAATCTACTTGTCGTCTGTGTCAACAAAGACAAGGCAGCATGAACTGCTGTCACTTTTGCATCTCGCATTCTGTTTTGTGCAAGCACAGCCCCGCTACAGACTGCTGTCATCAGCATCAATCCTGGTGTATCAGCTTGCAATGCAAGACAGTGAATGCCTGGATTGTCTGTATGCCATGATAGCCTTTGTGCATGAAGTGATTTGCTTGCTTGCATTGCAGGTTATGCTTTGAGTATATTTGTGCCAATATCCTTTGTGTGCATTCTTCCATATGAGTGGCTAAGATGGCTTCTAGTTGCCATCGCCACCACCACTTCAGGGCTGTTCCTGCTGACAAACTTCAAGGCTCCAATCTTTGATGTGGCTGGCGCCAAGTAAGATTCTTGTCACAGCTTTTTGTGTCATGGCAAACCTGATCTGCTATCATTAAGCGCTGTTGCTTATGAGGGTGACAAATCTCACGTACCTGGCGCCATGTCTCAGCATGCTCTGATAGTCCGCGCATCATCATTCAGGCATCCAAAACGTCTTTTGAAAAATGCAGTCTTGTTGCAGCACAAACGAACAGCATGTCCTGTCTTACCTCAACAACTGCACAAAAAAGTCATCAGAGATTGACATCTCACGTTGCTTGATGCCAACCTTAGCAACTGTACGATTGTCTGCTCTCCAAGACAAACACTGACTTGCTCCAATTCCTGTGTCCATACACTGCTGCCTTCAAATCAGAAAACCCTGTAAGTGCATCACAGGCAGCAAATTCTGATGACTTGGCATGAGGAATTGCAACTTGCACCAAAGCTGAGGCTTCTTTCTTCTGCAGGGCCTCACCTATCTTTGTGGCTGTCGGATTAGCTCATGTTGCGCTAGGACTGGTACTGAAACTCTACTTCTTCCAGTACTGGTCATAGAGCAGCAATCATGTGTCAATGATGCCGAAATGGGTATCACAATTGCATGATGGGACATTACATGTCAATTTGTAGGCACGCGTTAGCGCTAGGTGTTACTTCATGATTGTGGCTGAATTTTTATGTATCACACTCGGCAGTGCGGACACAGCCACACGCGAAAGCTTGCAGCAGCGTTAAGAGAAGCTTCACGACAAGACAACAATCATTCTGATGGGGGTCCAATGCTGGGTTCATGCTAGAGGCAAAAGCTCCAACAGGTGTTACAGGCCAATCTTAGCTGCATTGCACTTGCTGCGTCCTCAGAGCAACTGCATACATGACTGAAACGAAGGACCGCACTGAAAAATGGCTTCAGAGGCCAAAAGCTTCTTCTCAAAGCTGGGTCGACATTCAGGAAACTAGGTTCACACTTTCTACCTAATCTAGTTCAGGCTGCATTGCCTAAAGGAAGGGGCCAAACTGCCTACACACTGCATATACAAGCACTAACACAAGTTGGCAATGCATACTGCTCTAGCAACCAATGAAATTGCTGATTGTCAAACAGCACGGGTCTTGAGAGGTCTTGTACAGTTGCCCAGCATCAACCCAACTAGTCATAGTATCTGCGTGGTGGGCTACGACTGCGTGCTCTATAGCGATCTCTGCCATAGTCACCCCTGTAAGGTGGCGGCTCCCTGTATGGCTCTCTGTAGTACGGCTCTCTGGATGGAGGAGGTCCTCTATATCCATCCCTATAGTAGGGCTCCCTGCAACAGCACAGCAGCTCTGAGACAACAGGCACCACCAATCAAGATTGCTGTTGACACAGTATTGCAGCAACAGTGGGTTTGTACCAGGTAACCATAGGAAGCATTTGATATGCAGCCTCACAACTTGAGATTTGCGGCCACACTGCAATGGCTTGTCATTGGCCGGTTTGCTGACAATGAAGCTGAGCAAGCAGTAGACAATGCATGAGACAGTTGCTGAGTTAGGGCATTGAGCCTCAGCATACCTGCCACGAGGAGGGCCATCCCTGTCCATCAAAGGCTTAGACCCTCTGTACTGCCCAGGTGTTGGTGTCCTTGGCCGAGCACGCTTTGCCTACAATACAAAGACGATGGTGAGGGATGTTTCGCCTGAGGGAGCAAGCAAGCGCTGCATGTGACACAGACAACAAGCATGTCTTGACTATGCGTCAGCATGACATTGCAGGCATTTCAGTACCACATGCATTTGAGTATGCTGCCTGCGTCAGCTACTGACATGTGGCCTAAGGTACGCTGCAAGACAGGCTGTGCTCTCACCTCACCTGGCCAATGCAGTCAAGTGGGCTGGTTATGCGTAAAGCTGAGAGGGTCAGGTGGAAGCAGTGTGGAAGTGGGAAAAGAGTGAGAGGCTATCTACGGGTGTGGCTCCAGACGTGCGAGCTGGATTGTGGAAAGGGCCAGTAAAAGTGAAGAGGCTGTGTGACGCAGCTGATACTGGAAGTTGCGCTGGGTTTGGTGAGGTGAAGAGGAGTATGGGTAAGGGCTTTGGGGAGCGAAGGTCATGCAGTCTGGGAAGCAAGGTGTGGCACTGGCATTTGGAGAGGGATGATTGTGTGAAGGGCTGCGGTTGTGGACGAGGAGAGGCGCCATAGACTGCAGATGGGAGGAGGCTGCGGTACCTTTTCCACTCTAATGGCGCGGCCTTGCAGGTTTGAGTCGTCCAGGTATTTGATGGCGTCATCTTGCTCCTATAGCAGCAAAGAGTCTCGTGTCAAGCTGTCGCGTATCAAAAATCAGAGGCTGACTTGCGCACATGTCTGAGTGTCGATCGCATCAATTGTAGCGACAACTGAGTACCTGCTCAGTTGCGTAGCCAATAAAGCCAAACCCTCGCGACTCATATGTTCGTGGGTCTGAAACAATCCTGGACTCTGTAACCTGCAGCATAATCACGACGCACAAGTTGCAGAGTCTGTCGCCAGCTGTGTTTGCGAATAAGGGAAGGCTTTGCGGTCTTGAACCAACAGGTAGGTGCCTGTCAGTTGCACTGTCACGGGTACACAGCGCTGTCACGAAAGAGCCTCGCAGCAGCCGTGCAACGGCGGCACGCATGATGGCAGCAGCAGATTGATGTGATCTCAACAGAGTTGCAATATCGTGAGACATACGCACAAAAACAAGGCGGCACATGGAAGACAGGTATACCTTGCCCTCTTTGGCAAAATGCTCATACAGATCATCCTCCGTCACCTTGGGTGACAAGCCGCTGACATACAAGCTGTATCTAGTATCTTTGCTGTGGGCAGGTCTGGTTGGTGACCTCGCAGGCCTTCGCTGAGGTCTCTCTAGGGACATGGATCTGGGCCTGTTCTCATCTTGCCTCGGGCTAGGCGATCTGCTGCCTGTATATCGGCCCGGTGGAGATCGCGACGCCGACATGCTTCGCCAGGCAGGTCAGAGGGATCGCCTGCGTTGCGAAATGAGTCGTCCGCAGGACAGCATGCATCCGAAGTTAGCGAAGTTGGGCCAAAAGCGTTGGACCAGTGGACCTTCCCCCAAATTAGGTCATGTTTGTCAGACAATTTATGGAAATTCGCCTCTGGCCGAGGTGTCCCTTGCCTGTACCAGGCAAAAGATGCATGCAGAATAGTGTAACGAGCCATGCTGTCAGCTAAACAACACACGCATTGTCAGCTGTGCAGAAACGATGCCGTGCATGAGACGGGTGCCTTGCATCAGATGCTGATAAGCTATTTGCAAAGCAGCCTTGCTGTGCTGCAATGCCGATACTTGCAGCAGGGAAGCAAAAACAGCTGTTTAGCAGGTGACTGCTAATGCCGGAAGGTCCCTCAACTTACATGCTCATGTAGCATCTCAGCTCCTAATGGAAAGCCAATACTGTCAATCTAAACGCCAATTGCGCATGCAAAATTGGTGTGCAAGGCCATCAATCCTAGGTCACTGACCCAAGGGACAACGCTGCTGTAGGGTGCCATAGGTGGCCAAGTTGAACAAGCCGATGAAAAAATTCACAATGCACCACTCAAAACCCTGAGCGGACATACAAATGATGGCTGAAAGGAAATCAATCTGCAGATGAGCATGTAAAGCAGAGAGCGCAGTTGCATGACATGAAGCACAGTATGCTTGTTCAACAGGGTTACCAAATCAGGGCTGCAACAAACAAGGTGAATTGATGCTGTTCCAGTCAGATAACCACGTAGCTTGTCTTGCATATTATGCTTGCAGCTGCCTAGCCTGTGCGGCATAGTTTCACTGCACATTCCTGACTGCCAACAACACAGCCTTGACCATGTCATGAAAGGGCACTAGCCATGTCTATCTATTCAATGCCGGCTCCGCTCAAACTGCACTGATGATCTAGAGGAGCCGCCAGCGTAGTCTTCATACTTGCCACCGCCACCGCCGGCACGCATGGCGCCACCGCCACCAATGCCATCCAAAGCATTCTTCTTTCTACTGCCACTGCGTACATCGCCCACAAACTTCTCCAGACCAAAGGGATCAGCCTCAACTTCTTCCCTTTCAAACTGCACAGGTCCTGTGTCTTGTCTGCTTGCAGCGCCATAGTCAACGCCGCTGAAGCCCTTGTCGGGCTTGAACCTACGCCCATCTTTGTCGGCATCGACAGGCTCATCATCGTCGACTTGCTTGTTGGGTTTGTACAAGCCTGAGCCCTTGTCAACGAACAGCGCCTTATCATAGACATTGTATGTGTCGTCGGCTCCCAAACCAGATGCAACCCCAGTGTCTTGGTTGAAGAGCCTCTGGTCGTACATAGGCTGACCAGTAGCGCCCACATTGGCTTGACCCAATGCGATCTTCTCTGAAATGTCCCTGTCCCTGTCTCTTGTCAGCTTGCTCTTCTTCACTCCATGAGCATCCTTGGCATCTAGACGACGCTCCCTTTCTCTCTCACGCTTGCGTTCCTGCAGAACAATTGTCACATTTTGGGTGGTGAGTCAGCAGCTTGGTGTGCACACATGAGCAGCGCTGGCTGATGTGCTGATGTGCAACAAAGCAGGAGCTGAAATACTTGTCTAACATGGATGCACAGGCTAGATTTCGAGCTCTAAATGCCAGTCAATCAGCTTATGTATGCTATGCAGCTACAGACCTCCAAGGATCAGATTGCTCTGCATATCTCATTCAATCAGTGCTGAAGCGCACAGCCTAGCACACCGCAAGCAAAGCCCAGCATACCACAAACATGATCAGCAGCGAATGTCCACAAAGCAGGATGTCATACAGAGCGACGAATGAAGCCAGCTGCACATTTCGCCACCTTGACCAAGACTTATCTCACATGACAGAGCATTGCCATGTACAAGAAGGGAGGATGTTGATACGTGCAGCAGTAACATGACATACCCCTCTGATCTCATCTCGCCGTCTTCTTTCCGCCCTCTCCTCAGCAGTCTCACGCTCGCCAGCAGGGCCTCTACTGGGGGGCCCAGGCAAGGGGGCATCAACCCCTCTTGCAGGAGGGGGTGGGTACTGGGACCCAGAAGGGCCCACATCCCTGTCTCCTCCACCAACAGCAATACCAGCACCCCTGCAAGTTGTTACATCAGTGTTGAGGTGCATGTATGAATTGATAGGCTTTCACAAGACAGGGGGCTGTTGCCCCTCCTTGTAGGTGGGGGTTGGTACTGTGACCTAGAAGGGCGGATATCCCTGTCTCCGCCATCAGCAACTCCAGCACCCCTTTGAAATAGTGAATTTGTGGTAAGAAGCCTGTATAAATTGCCTGGCTTTCACAAGGCAGGGAGTTGTCCCCCCTTTTTTGCAGGATGAAGATCTTGCACCAGCATGGAAAAGTCAAGATGGATGGAGTGCCTGCTTCAAGGCAGAGTGCAATGCCAGCAGTAGGGTCAGCTGCAGAGGCCGCTGCTTGAAGGACACAAACTCTAGACATGCAATCAAGCCGCAGACATGCTTCGTGTTGGCAATTCATACTCAAGTTTCAGTCAGGATCTGTCAGTTGAGTTGGCAGATGTGTACCTGGCAGCAGCAGGGGGAGGTGCGTATGAACCAGCCCCGCCCCTTTCCATGCGAGCTCTCATGGCCAGGTCGCGCAGCTCCTGCTCCTTCTTCTCCTTCTCTCTGGCTTGCAGCTCACGCGCCACTCTGTTCCTTGTCTCAACTGCACAGCATGCCTTGTGTCAATTGACTAAACAGCAACAGCAAGAATGTGTGGTGATGAGGTCTGTGGCAAGTCAGGCGCCACTCCGTCCCTTGTCTCAAGTGCACAGCAATGCTGGTGTCACCAATGCTAGTGTCACTTGACAAAGCTAATGTTGAAGATGCTTGTTGCCCTGTGTCCACAATGGAGGATGAGTCATGCATGTGTTGCATTGCGGAAACAGTATAGTGTTGCAGTCTGGCAATGTGGCATGCAACATGCAGTCCTAAAGACTTTCAGGTGTCACAAACCTTGTGACAAAAGGCACAGAGACAGTGATGACTGCTGCATTGTTGATGCAAGCTGTGAGCAGAGCCTAGTGCAACAGGCCAATGACTGTTGCACAAGGCAAGCAGCCTCTACATGCCCATTCAAAATGTAATCACCGAACTACAATCCAGAATGACATCCAGAGGCTGATCTCCTGCACCTTAGCTGCACGACAAAATTGCAGCACTTCATTCAAGAATGTGCTGCAAGCTGTCTTTTGGGCTGGCACCAGGCTTGCTTGCACTGGCCATTGCAACTGAGGCCATGCAGAAGAAGTGCTTTGGCCAAAAGGCCAGCTCAGCAAGCTAATAACATGTCAGTAATGAAATCATATACTCCTTGTTGCAGAGCTGTCATCTCTGCTAACAGCAGTACCCTGCAAGCTACATATATGCCTCAGCCTGTAAGTGCACTGCTGCTAGTGCTGCTAGTGCAAATACGTAATTTGCAGCCAAGGAAACACGCAGAAGAAGTTGAAACACACGATCATGTGCTATGCTTTGCGTCTTCAGCGACAATGTCAGCAAATCAACACACAAGACAGCAAAGAGGGCTGGCCGCATTGACATGCACAGCATAACACTGCAAGAGTCGTGAGTAGGCTGCTGACTCACTTGCTTGTCTCGCTGAGCTCTCAGCCATGTACAGCGCCTCAGTAAACTTGGCAAAGCTGTCATTGATGGCCGTCTCCTGCAGGCCTCGCCCATCAGCTGCCAAACGCTTGTCCAGGGGGATTGTGTACCCCTTGGGATTCTTCCAGTTGGATATGCTGGGAGGGATCTTCCAGTCCTGCTGATCCTTGACACTGACTGGGCGTGGAGGGGAGTGCATGATGGGGACAGGCGGGGAGCCAGCACCTCTAGGGACCTGCAAGCAGGTAACTCACTTGTCTGTTGTGAATAGAAACCGCTTGTCTGATGAGACGGTGGACCCTTTGGAACTCAGAAACCCAAAAGACCAAGACAGCAAGCAGCTTCTGCTTTGATCCTTTTTGAAATGTCAGATTCTGACCCTTGTAGACATGAGCAGCTTGATACAGAGATAGCATGCAACAAGTGTTTGGTGACAGCACAAGTGTCGAGTGTCACTGCAGTATTACAGTGATCCGTACTGGATGCTTTCTGATGTCTCGTGCTTTCGTGCATGAAGCCCAGCATTGCATGCAGACAGCACTTGCTGCATGCATATCCAAAGGCACCGCTCAGGCATGACAGGAGAGGACCAGACCAGAAACATGCCTTTTTGTGGCGGAACTTTGGAGGTTCCATTGGGTCAACAGGCATGTCCTGCATCTTGATGGTTCGCTCGCGCGCTCCTGATGCATACTGGGATCCCTGCTGACTGGGTGTGTACTTGATGAAGGTAGGGGCACCTGGCTGCTTGGGAACTGTCTTAGGCTGTGCGGCCTGCAACTTGTTGCTGACCACCAAGTTCAGTGCTGCTGCTGTGTCCTTCATGGTCTGCTCAATCTCTTCTTCATCTGGCTTCTCAAAGTTGCCCTGCAACAGCGAATACTCTGCTGAGTGCTCAGAAGGATGTTGAAGCCATGCATACATATGAAGAAAGATGGTCATATTTGCAGCTGAGCTGACAAGTGCATACAGCTAATAGATAAACAAGGGAATGTCACAGACAGGTCATGATTGCTGAGTCAGTCCTACCTCTCGCAGAGCATCAACCTTGGGAACCAGTGATTTGTGATCTGAGTAGATGATTTTGTCCTTGTTGCGGCCCTGCCTCAGTATGGAGTCATAGTTGACATCCCCTTCAGCGTTCACAGTCACTGCTAGAGTCGTATCCCTGCCGCTGCTACTTCCAACGCCGCTTTGCTGCCCCTTCTTGCCCATATCCAGCGGGAACTGCGCAACTTGTATCTCTGGAAAGGCACCTCCGTCTCCGAAGTCTTCTTGTCGCCTAGGTACATACCTAGCTCGCTCTTGCGAGCCATAGGGCGGAGGCTCCTTTCTAGTCTGTGACATTAAGGCTGTACTACTCGCTACAGGTGCTTGCGGGGGAGCATACTCCCTGGTTGGTGCCGGCAAACTAGCCAGCATCATGGTGACTGAGCTATAAGAAGTGCAGCTTAAATTCCAGCAGCACGGTCAAGGCTTTCAGACACAATCGCAGCTACCAGCACGTCCGATGCGCTCCTTGCTGGGTGCACGCTAAGCAATGATCCAACGTTTAAGCGTAGAGCAGCGTGCATGCAGAGGCACGAAGGGTTTCTGCATACCCTACATAAGACTATGCCACCTGGCTTTGGCAGATGCTTGGCAGAAGGCTGGTGATTGGAAAACATGTAGTCTACAAGATCACAAGCGGTGCAGTGAGTGGAGAGAGAGCATGCGAACCTGTTTTCACACTGTCTCGGTAGGATGTCACAGCTGCACAACATATCCATTCACAATGCCTTCCACTACATGTCATTGTATGAACAGCAGCTTGCAAGCCAGCAGGTTTTGAGTTTGTTGGTCAGTATGCTCATACTAGCAGTCAGCGTGCTACAGCAAATTGCATTTACGCCGCTGAAATGTAAAGCAGATTTAGTAAGGTTCAGTCCAGCAACATCAAATTGCACAGTTCAAAGTACACATGCCATTTGTCTAACACAGAAGTCAAGTACAGTACATCATGTCGCAAAGCGTACAGCAAGTCATACCCAAGCAAACCTTAGAGCAAAGTTAGACAACACATACAAGGGAGACTACCAGCTAAATTCCTTGTACATAAGAAGCGCTGGATCTGCGCCAGATGCTGCGTGGGTTTTAAAGGGCTTTTCAATGACGAGTCTGGCGGAGATGTCATCAATGACGTGTCGCAATGTGACCAGCAGTGTCAGCTATCTGATATGAGGGACACTGCTTTTGGGGCCACAAGCAGCATTATAGGCACCTTGTCACATTGAGTTGGTGTAGTCCCCTTGATCATTATCCAACATACTGCAAGTGAACAGCACTGTTTAGTTGCATCTGTCCACACTGCCTAGTTGTATCTGTCCACAGTGACAACTTCAGCTGTATGCTTGTGCAGTGTGAAAGCATCCAATTTCACCTTTTTGAATGCCTTACAATTGCTCGGCCAATAGAGTTGATCCAGTCTTCTTTTTCCTGCAAAGCAAGAGACCATGCAGCTTGGCAAGTCATTATCAATATCAGGACTGCAAGTGAGCTGCTGTCAAGGTATGGCAGAGCTGACAGCGATGTAGGCAAGTGAAGTCAACCTGTTGCCAATCAGCAAGATATTGATGTCGAGCCCAGATTGCGTGTGAAGAATTTTGTAAAGGAGATGGCAGATGCAGTGACGGATGATCTCTTGTGTGCACGTGACCAGGTGAAGTTCGGTATTGCAAAGCAGCATGTGCAATTTGTGATGCATTTCAGACAGATTGCAAACATCATGCGTACCTTGTCTTTCTCAGCGATGAAATACATGCTGTTTTCAGTTGTGCTGATTTCAAATGCAAAGGGCTTGTTTATTACGTCTTCAGCTCCTTTGATGGACAGGCACCTGTTGACCTGCAGCAGCATGACGTTTTGGTCAGCCCATAGCATTGTGAATGCACGCAAACTATTCTTGCACCGTTCAGCAATGTCAAACAACGCTTCAAGACCAACCTCAATCACTCCTCGAGGAATTGAGTCCTGCAGAAACCCAAAGGATTAGAGCCATGGGAACTTGATGAATTTTGCAACTTGATCAAGCCGCTCATTATTGCAACTGGGTTGCACAATTACTCACTGGCGTTATCACATCAGATTTGAACCAGAAAATCTTGCCCTGCTTCAAGACAAAGTACCTGCACAGCAATTCAGCATGGCAGCTGCAGCATGGGTGATGCTTGCTAGTGCCAGGACCAGCATCTGGATATAATGCATGAGCAGCCATCTGCGTAAGGCCCTCACCTCCTGCGCCAGGTCTTGATGAATTCACCTGTGCAAAAGGGCAGGTGGTCAGCTTGTCTGCCTCAGTAGTTACATGTGGGTTACAAACGCGCATCAGCACCTTGCTTGTTGAGCCAGCCTGCTCGCTCGTGACCATGCCAGAACTCAACATCGCCAACCTGCTGCTTCCCCTTGCCGAACAAGGAGTTCAGCATCGCCATGCTGGCAGGTGCTCACGAGGTCGCAGCCAGTCAAAACAACTCCTTCAGCACTGCCCCAAACACAACACAATCTGATGGGTGATTCGGAGTGACGGTGTTCTGTATTCGGCAGTGGCAGGCACAGCACAGTCCAATGCTGCAGAAAAGTCCAGGCAGGCATAGTCGCTTTTGTGAGCGTTACGTGGCGTTTTGCCGTGCGGTCAGTGGCACCATACTCAGCATGTCGTGCCGGGCGCTGAGCTCATAGAGCGTATCCCTGTGTCTGCCAAGATCTGCTGTGACACGTCTCGTCAGAACTTCGGTGGTTTTGGTCGTCCTGATGCCCTGTGGATTTCTGATCAGTACTTGGGCGGTCTCGATAAGCGACTAGGCTCTCAGATTGTTTGGTGTACATGATTGACAATGGTAACGTAGATAGCACAGGCAGGTTCGCCGTACTGCACACAGAGGCAGAACCTCAGCTGGCTTGGGAGGACAGTGCAAAACCTACTAAGCGCCAAAGGCGCAAAAGCGCCAAGGGCAAGCTACAAAATGGAGGCAGCACCAACAGCTCCTCTTCTTCAGCTTCAAATCAGAGCAGCAGCTCAACCTTCCACTCCATGGCACCCCTTTTGCCCATAAGTGAGGCAGCAGTTCTGCGCAGCAATTCAGCTGAACCTAGCAGCAGTCCTGACACTTTCAGCTTGCAGCATCCCAGCACCACAAGGCCGCACAGGCAGACCGCTGATGAAGTTACCTCACATACGCCACGGCGGCCTTTGTCTTCTTTGTCCTTCCAGGAGCTCAGACCCAGCCGTGATGGTGAGAAGCTGCAATCCTCATGGTCATGCTGTCTGTCCTGACACTCTCTGCTGTGACCTTGATGCTGATGCTGATGCTGATGCTGATGCTGATGCTGATGCTGATGACAACATGAGTGGGGTTGATCAAGCCTGTCTAATTGCAGACAATTTTGTTATGACCCCATCTTGAGTCCATATGAAAGCACACATAGATAGTGTGACTGCATACCATCATGGGAAGACTGTCCGCCCTCACACTGTCTGCTCTCACGTTGATGTTGATAAAGACTCGATGTTGCAGACTTTGTCTGCATGATCTTCTGTTGGGTCCATATAACAGCAGCTATATACTCATTGACTGCATTCTTGGAGTCTGATTCAGCACAAACTGCGTATCAAGCCAGCTCACTTACAGCTGTCTGGTTTGTCAGAATCACATACGGCACAGCCACCGCTACCACCGCCAGGAGGCACACCAGTTTCACACAATGAAGGCATGTACCTCTAAGCCCTCTTTGCTTGCAGCTGAACTGTTTTGCTGGCTCAACTTGACTTCATACTGCTGATGTTTGCTCTTTGATTGCATACATCCGTCTGTGCTGCCCCCAGGACTTTTTAAGCACCTGAATTGCGGTGCTGACACCAATTATTTGCTTATGAATGTTTTTGAGTGAAATGTCTGCCGCACAGACAAGTGCTACAACAGGGCATGATGTTTGCCACCTCATCTCACCTATGCATCGCAAAATTTTCTTGTCTTGGTATGCCTTTTCAAAGCAGACATATCGAGCTTTTGTTATCTATATGTCGCAGATAGGGAGCCTCAGTCCTTCCTTGCTTATTTGCAAGCTGAGTTGTACCCAGAAGCTGTCTACCCGACTGCTGACATCATCTTCCGCCAAACTGAGCGTGACAGAGTGTAAGCATGCCGCAGTGTTTTTGACTTGCCATGTGTTGTGCATAGCAAACTTTTGCTGCTGATGAGTGTAATAGAGCTTGTGCATGCCTGAGTGCATGCAACTTGCTGTCACTTGTTGCGCATAGCAAGCTTTTGCTGCTGATGACTATGATGGAGCTGAAGCATGCCTCAGTGCATGTGACTTGCTGCCATTTGATGTGAATACTAAGCTCATGCTGAGACTGTGACAGAATGTATGCATGCCTGAGTGCATGTGACTTGCCGTCACTTGTTGTGCATAGCAAGCTTTTGCTGCTCATGAGCGTAACACAGCTTAGGCATGCCCTAGTGCTATCCAGCTCATGCTGCTACGAGTGTGACAGCATGTATGCACGCCTGAGTGCATTGAAATTGCTGCCATTGGCACTGCATAGCAGGCTCTGGGTCTTGCTGAGCTTGACAGAGTCCAATTACGCCTGAGTGCTTGTGACTTGCGATTGTGCATTGCAGAATAAACGCATCCTGCTGATGCTTGGTGCTCATGTTGTATTGCAGGTACAATGCAATTGCTTACGTGCCATATCAGCTGGAGCGATTGCTGTGGTTTGGTCTTCTGCTGTGTTGCAACTCATTTCTGGTGAGAGCGTCTTGGCTTGCTTGCTGTCACTCATTGACACAGCCACTGTTGTACTTGAAGATACTGAAGCTGGTGTGCAATCTGCATGCTGGTTGGCAAGTGACCTGTGCAACTGCCTTCCATTCAGATGTATGGGTGCAGAGGGTCATGTCGGTTTTGTGTGCATGCAATCTCCTTGCCAGGAAAATCTAACAGTGCATTGTCCACATGGCATTGCATCCAGAAAATGTGTCTGAGCTTCCAGCCTGTTGCAATTGGCAGCGTGGGCATATAACAAAGACGTTGCATCAGTCAAAAGTCCAGCACGTCTGCTTGGAGCTGATACGGCCCTGTAGCTGACATCACATTGTTGGTAGCTATGCTGTTTGTTTCCTACGCCACCAGGACACATGCAACAGGCAGCTCTATGCTGTGTATGTGCTTTAAGCTATAGCTCATGACAAATGATGACCTGTGCTGCTGCAGGCAACTTTCACGCTGTTGCCCTTGCGTTTTGCAAAGGCAGTCAGCTGCGTAGTGCGTCAGCAGCTCAGAAAAGGCAGTTGCAGCCTGAAAGGGGATCAGCTATTTGATATCATATGTGTTGGCATATTTGCCTGCACTGTGTTGTTCCTGAGGCACCTGAACGCGGGGGCTATCTACTTCTGGATCAAAGACCTGACCCAAGAGTTCCTGAAGCTGCAAGTCATCTATACTGCTGTTGAGCTGTTTGACAAGGTGAGAGCTTTGTCATAGAAGCAGTGTCTGAGGCTGCCGACTTGAGCAGCATGCTCATGACTTGAAGCTGTGTAGGAAAGTACACCGTAGCTGTCATGGTGACAACATCTGTGTTGTCGTCTTTGCCTGCACTGTGCTGTTCCTGAGGCACCTGAAGGGCGCGCAAGCTATCTACTTCTGGGTCAAGGATCTGACTCACAAGTTCCTGACGCTGCTAATCATCTACACTGCTGTTGAGCTGTTTGACCAGGTACTAAACAGCAAGGTCTGGGGTTGCAGATGCTGTTTGTCCCTGACATGCACCAGGCCCTGAATTTGTCTAAGCAGATCTAGGCTTGGCTATATCATGCTGGCCTTTGCAAATAAATCAGCACCCAAGTCAAGAGGTTTGAGCCAAGACTGTTTTTGATCGTGCCTGTACTGACAGCATTTGGTTGTTATCCCTCTGTTTGGCATGCCTTATCATTCATGCTGTTGCAGCGCTGCTCTCTGCAGAATGCATTAATTTGAGGCACATGTTCAGCTCAGCCGGCGTCCTGCGCTACCCATGTATGCACCTAACAGTCAGGCCTATCTTCACACAGCTCAAAACACAAGCCATCACAGCAGCTCACAATTTCAGAGAGCTTACATATCATGCTGGAGAAGCTGAGCACATGCTTTGTGTCATCGCCATTGCCTTGGCGCATCACTCGGCTTGTGCTGTGTACAAGTTGTAGCAAAACAGGGAGCCCAAGCTTTGCACTCTGTATGTTTATTGCATCACAACTTGGAGACTGATGACATGCAAGGCTGCCCTGTTCTGCAAGACATTAGTGAGGTTGCTGTGCAGATTCTGTGTTCCTTTGGGGTGGACACCTTGGAGGCGTTGTCAGGCACCTGCACCCTGTATGTCAGCAGCACCTCAAACAGCAGGTCAGATTTGCGACTGTAACTGCACCATACCATTCCAGACATTGTGATTGCTGTATAAAATCAAGTCTTTATGTACTCAGGAACTGTGTTTGCACCACACACTGATGTCTGAAACGTCTGGAAACTGTCAACTTTGCATGTGTTGAGCCTCATTAGTGCTTGTCTGCTGCATAATCAATCTTACACATGCGCTGTCTGTCAGGCTGGGACTACAGGTCTGCAATGCCTTGACTGCGATCTCTTCTGTCATGTGATGCTGTACATGTCAAGCTGTATTTGCAGCTGTTTGAGAGTGTCAAGACTGCTTAAGGATGACAGGATTGTCGCTGCCCATCTGTGCCCATGTACTATCATATACGTCAAGCCGCTGTGTGACGCTTTCGGAAACTATGAGTGTATGCCTTCATGAAGAATCACTCATTGCAATAAACAGTCATCGCAGTGTGACTCTACTGCAGGCGTCAGCTGAGGCATCTGGTATCAGACTCTCTAGTTGCACTGGTTGTGGTGGTCATGCACGGCACCATCATCATGTGCCAGGGCATGGCTTACAGCGTGGCTATGAACAGTAAGCGCAGCAGCGCTCTGGTGGCCCTTCTCATTGCAACCAACTTTGTAGAGATCAAAGGTAAGGCTTTCAGATTGGTAGACGTCAGAAATGATGTTATCACTGATGCTCTACCAAGTTTCTAGGTGATGTTGGTGTTGTTGGTCATGCATGGCACCATCATCATGTGTAAGGGCATGGCCTACAGCGTGGCATGGCCTACAGCGTGGCCATGAACAGTAAGCGCAGCAGCGCTCTGGTGGCCCTTCTAATTGCTACCAGTTTCATAGAAATCAAGGGTGCAGGCACAATTTGAGTAAACGATAAAGTCGGCCCTCCTCAATGCTAGCAACAGGATCAATGGTGCAACTACCGACTTAGACGTACAACATGATATTAACACTGATGCTATCAAGTATTGAGGGCCAAGGTGGGGTTGAGAATGGTAATTATGAAACTGTGTGCCTGGGCTTGGCCCACAGCGCGGCCATGAACAGCAAGCGTAGCAGCGCTTTGGTGTTCCTCATCGTAGCTACCAATTTTGCAGGACTCAAAGGTGAGGGTGCTGACTTGGACGACACCCAACATCCTGCCAACAGCTTTGTGGAAAGACAGCTGAGGCAATCCACCAGACAGAGCCTGAAAGTGTTTGCATTGGGACGTGTACATCATTTGGCGGCTTCCAACCTCCCCTCCCTACATAGCTGACACTATCATTCAAAGTATCGCTTGAGTGTCAAGGAAACCAAGGTGCTTTGATGATACTGTCAAGTACGCAGGAAGGCAGCAGGCCATATTATCAAACTTGTACGGTATCCCACGTGATGCTGATAGCTGCGTGAGAAGTCAGAGCTGTTGCTTTGTGCTTGAAGCAAGAACAAGGGACAAAAAGCATCAGCAGCAGAGGGTAAAGCCTCGCGAAACAATGAGGAGGCTTTTGAGATTGCAGCGATGCAGGCCCCAGAGCCGGCATTGGTACCTAGACTGCATGGAGATACGACCCTGATGTCATTGCATGTCAGCAGCAAATTCTGAAGCATCCTTGGAATGCTTCTGGCTAGACATGCCAGTTTGAGAACCCTTGTCAGCAACCAGGCCGTTGAACTGAAGCTGGAGCTGACACAGCATGCACTACTTTACCAATACTTAGGCCCATGTTCAGTGTCTGAGAATTGACTATGCAGCCAAGTTTTGGTGAAACAGTGCATGCTGCACCAGCTGTAGCTTCAGTAATCATGCATGAGGCTGCTGACCATTCTTAGTCACGATCCTGGTCTCAGTCTCATTGTCAATGTCAGTCTCAGTCAGCCTTGATCTAGTGAGCCCGGTTTGAGTTGTCCACAGGATGATGACATGAAGGTTGCACGCTCGGAGAACCCTGGCCAATCCAGATTCTACAGGTGGCTGATACAAACATTGTGACCTCATGGACAAGTTTTAGTGAGTGCTTGCATGCTGCAGCAGCTCTAGCTTAGTATAGACTTAGAGCTGCATCTATGCAAGGCTGTTGACCATTCTCAGTCCCAGTCCTAATCTCAGTCTCAGTTTCAATGTCAATCTGAGTCAGCCTCAATCTAGCAAGCCTGGTCAAAGTTGTCTACACGGTGGCGATCGACCACTTGGAGAACCCTGTTCAATCAAGGTTCTCAAAGAGGTCGATCGCCACCATGTGGACAAAGGTCAGTGAGTGCTTGCTGGCCGCATCAGCTATACATTATATCAAGGCTGCTGCCCAGTCTCAGTCCGGATCCTAGTCTCAGTCTCAGACCCAATGTCCATCAGTCAGTCTCACTCTAGCGCGTCTTGTCAAAGCTGTCTACATGGTCAGGATGTGAAGCTTGAATGCTTGGAGGACCCTGTCCGGTCAAGGTTCTCAAGGCATTCAATCCTCAAATTGTGACCACATGGACAGATTTTGCTAAAATCATGCATGCTGCATCAGCTGTATTTTGGTGACCATGGTCAAGGCTGTTGACTAGCCTCAGTCACAATTGTAGTCGCTATTTACTTTTAGTGTCAATCTTGGTCAGCCTCAATCTAGCAAGTACGCTCAAAGCTGTCTATATGGTCATGATGTGAGATTTGAACGCCTGAAGGACCCTGTTTAATCAAATTCTCAAGATGGTCGATTCTCAGATGGTGACCAGGTGGACAAGCTTCAGTGAGTTGCTTGCATGCAGCACCAGCTCTAGCTTCCTTTGTGTAGGCCAGGCTGTTGGTCAGTCTCTGCCCAAAATTCGGTTCCAGGCTGGTCTTGCAAACTTCTCTTGTATACTGATTTCCAAGGGTTGAGACTGCAAACTCGACTTCCAGTGTGAGTCAGACAGCTGTCTGGCAAGTCCACCTGAACCTGTTCTGTAAACATTCAGCGGGCCCCAGCAGCAGCTGTTCAGAGGTTTTGCTGTGAAACAATGTACAAGAAAAGACTGACTGTGTGCGCTATGCTGTGCCCAGTGCATACTGGCTCTGTCGCCCGCTGTGTGTCCTGCTCACATATGTTCACTAGGCATCACTAGGCGTGTGGTATTGACGTTGTGAAGAGCAAGAGGTGTGCTCATCACAATCATGATAAGAACTGTTATACGCAACATTATCAGTACAGTAATGTCAACAAGAACTTTACATACTGACCATTGCTGTTACAGCCATCATCATTACGGCTACAGCAGTAACAGTGCAAAGTCATTTCCTGACATGGTGATTGTTGTTGTTGCAGGAACTGTGATGAAGCGTTTTGACAGCTCCAAGCTGTTCAAGCTGGCTTGCCAGGATGTTGTGGAGCGCTTCCACCTCTTGATATCCATGCTGTTTGTGCTGGTAAGCATCCACCCTTTTGCACTATACAATTGCAAAATCTGTCTTCATTTCTGGCAATGAGTTGCTGTGCAATTGCATGCTTCACAACTGTTTGTGGGTGTCAGGATGCTCTGTTGAGCGCTTCCTCCTTGTGATGTCTGTGCTGTTTGTGCTGGCATGCAATTACCCCCTCCTATCTACTCTTTCTTACAGCCTATCTGCAGACGCTGCACTATGTTGCTGTCAGCTTGCATGCCCAAAGTCAAACTTCATGGGCTATTCGATTGCATTGTGCAGCGCTTCCACCTCTTGATCTCTGGGTCGTCTATGCTGTTGCATGCCCAACTTCCTATGTTGTATACTTGGACTGTTTGCTCATCCTGATGACTGTGGCTGTGCATGTGAATTGTCATGTTGAAATTCGTGTGGTGCATGATTTGTCTTATTACAAGGCATTTTATGGCTTGAATTGTTGCTTACATATTTAGTCTCAGGCTGCTTCTACTCACAGAGGCTCTGGTCATGGTGCCTCATAGCTCCTGCTTTTCTTGCCTTCTTGTATATCTACTTTGTCGTATTTTCATATGTCAAGAAAATGTGGGGGTTTTTGACATGAGCCAGCATGTTGTGTGTAACAACAGGTAGAGGAGATGGGTAATAGTGGGCACTGGTTCTCAATCAGGACTTGCTGTGGCAGTATGGCCAGATCTTCCTGGCTGAATTGACTGTTGATGTGGCCAAGCTTACAAGTTGTGTGCATCAACAGGTGGAGGAAATGGACAGCAGTGGGCACTGGTTGCCCGACCACGACCTTCTGCAGTGTGGCCAGATCTTTCTGGCAGGATTGGGTGTTGATGCAGCCAAGCTAACATCTTGCGCGTGACAACAGGTAGAGGAGATGCATAACAGTGGGCACTGGTTGCCTAATCAGGACCTGCTGTGGCAGTGTGGCCAGATCTTCCTGGCTGAATTGGCCATTGATGTGGCCAAGCTTACAAGTTGTGTGCATCAACAGGTGGAGCAAATGGACAGCAGTGGGCACTGGTTGCCCGACCACGATCTTCTGCAGTGTGGCCAGATCTTTCTGGCAGGATTGGGTGTTGATGTAGCCAAGCTAACATCTTGCGTGTGACAACAGGTAGAGGAGATGGATAACAGTGGGCACTGGTTGCCTAATCAGGACCTGCTGTGGCAGTGTGGCCAGATCTTTCTGGCAGAATTGGCCATTGATGTAGCCAAGCATGCTGTCGTGGGCAAGTTCAATGAGATTAGGCCAGGAGTATATAGAGAATTTATGAAGGTAAAATGCATTTGCCCGTCCCTTTGTGGACAAAGGTGATATTTGATGTTCAGAAGACACATGCCATTTGTTGGACTTCCTGATTTGAAGCATCTAGACTCCTAGTCAATTAATGCTGATGCCTGCAGGATGCCTTTAGGCACATCACGCAGAGTGATCACATTTTTGCTGCACCTATGCACTTTGTCAAGAGCCTGAGTGACAGCCACTAGAGCAATGCGCAGTACTGAGCACTACATGCTGCCTTGCTCAATGCAGCAGATCTTTTGGCTGTCATCCACAGTCTTTCATCAACTTTATTGCATTACAACTTGCACAGATTCTTCTGTGCAAGCTATCCATTGCTGTGGTGTGCAAGCTGCAGTGATGACATGTCTGCATACATGCACTGAGCTTCAACAAAGTCTACTGTGCATTGCAGGATGTATGTGAGCGAGTCATTGCAAGTCAGAGCCACAATGTACATTCTATCATGGATTTCGAACCTTTTGGGCCTGCTGGTCTCTTCCTGCGAGTCACCTTGACATTCATTGTAATCAGAAGCGAGCCACTCTCAGAGTTAACGTTGTATCAGTGGCTGTTCAGATGCTTCGCATGTCTAGCCAGCTGGGGCGTTTTGTGTTCTATTTGTGCTGTTCTGGGTTTCTTGCTTAAATGCCTTGCTCATTTGTACATGCAGCACTATGATATCTGGTACAATGTCAAGTCTGCGAGAGGACTGAATCGTTCTGAACGCTTGGGATCTGAAAACAATCTGAGTAAACAAGAATAGCAATTGAGTCATGTAGATGCATGCATTACCCCGGGAATGTTATCTCCAACTCTTACTGCACTACATCACCACATGTACAGTAGACATCTGAACTTGTTCATCATCAGCAACATGCGTCATGACCAACAAAAATCTGAGCACCTACGTTCACACTGAGTGTGAGAGAGAGAGAGATAGTGATTTTATATGCTTGAGCCAGCCAACAAGGCTGATCACATGTGCCACACTGTGGCAATGACTATATGTCCATGAAATTNNTCCATGAAATTCAGGCAGTCTATGACATAGTGAAACACCCCCAAATGATCATGTTGCGCAAAAAATGCGTGCATGTTATGAGCAAGTATACATCATGATTGATTGATTTGTCATGACTAAGCCCATCACAGCAGCATAAGTGCTACTGGAACGTTGTGGCCCATCCACACATAGCTGAGGCACACTTTCAGCATGTGCTCCTTGAACTCTTCTTCACAGTGGCAAGCAATCTTCAACAGAGCGTATTCGGCTGCACTCTCCACCAAAAGCCGGCTTTTCTCGCAAATTGGCTCAAGCTCATTCCCCTCGGAATCATAATGCACCACAGTGCGCCTGCAGCCTCCTGTTAGCATGTGAAGAAGCGCTGCAACAGGATCATGGCGTGACAGCTGCATTTGAGTGACCTGATCACTGCACAGTCTGCCCAACAATCTAGCTGCTGCTGACTTGCTGCAAGCACAGTAGCAGTGTGCTGTTTTGACGCCAGTCTGTTGACATCCACAAGGGCTGAAAGCTGTCTTCAAGTGCTGCACGATATTTGCAACTGCACCAGCCTGAACAATTGACACCTGCATGAGCAGTTGCGTTTGATGATGCTATTGTATGCTGGTCACTGTGGTGCTTTTGGCGGCACATTGATGGTCAATTTGCTTGCGGTAAGGGATATTGCCAGGGGGTATGCGTCAAGACTTCCACGACGCAATCAGGCTTTTGCAATCAGGCTATGATTGCGTCATGGACAGAAACAATGTTTTTGAGTGATATTTGCTTGCTGCTTAAATTTGCTTGCTGCTTAAAATTGCTTGCCTTACACGGCCTGAATTCTGGTCAGTCTTGAACCAGGTCAGGAACGCAATCACTAGACACATAAGGCAGACTTGGTTCCACTCTGATTGCGTCATTTTGAACCGGCAAAACAGTATTTGCATGGCTTGCAGAGACTGCAGTTTCAAAGGGAGGCAAAGTTGCATGTTGCATGCATTTGTCAGATCTCAGCTTGGGTCCAAATCTGAGTCATGAAGCAGCCCATATTTGGGGACATTACAGCATACGGCAGCTGTTCAGCAGCATTCTCACTGCAGAGCGTGTTCCGAGGAAGCTGTGCGCCAGCTAAAGTGTAAGGTGCTAATTGCTTAGAAAGCTGCCACTATTTACAGCATTTGTTGAAATCACCTTCAGGCCTACTAACTTGGCCATGTGCAGCAAGCTCTGTGCGGCGTGTATACATCCTTCTTACACATGCTATATCAATGGCAAGATGCAAACTTTTCACGTTGCCACAAGCGTTTGCAAGCACCTTGAGGTCTGGGGCCTTAAGCATGTGCAGTGTGCAGACTACCTTCTGCTGATCTACAATCTCAATGGCAAGGTGCTTGTTTCTCACAATGCTGCAGGCATTTGCAATTACCTTGAGATCTGGGAGCTTAGCCATGTGCAGCAGCGTCTGCGCGGCGTGCATGCTACCTTCTGCCGACCTGCCGCTCACCACACACACCAGAGCTGGGATGGCACCTGCCCTGCTGATTGCTTTCTTCCTGTACAGCACCAGAAGCTGCTCGCAGATTTGCAGAAAAGTGATTGACATCTACCTTTTGCCCAATCTGCCGCTCACCACACATACTAGGGCTGGAAATAGGCCCTGCCCTGCTAATTGCTTTCTTCCTGTACAGCACCATAGCCTGCTTGCAGATCTGTCAACAGTCAGAACAGATGATTTTTGATTGTGTTCAAACCAGGAGTCAGGTTATGTTGTGATTGAAGTGTCAGGCTGACATATGATGTGAACCTGTCACTGCAAACCTGCTGCAGACGCACAGAAGGACACAGGTGCTCTGTTGCTGAAGTAGATGTGAGCTGTCAATGCGTGTAGCAAAGCTGCTGCAGCTGATGCACAAATGGCAATGTCCAGCATGGGCACGGGACCCTGACGAAGCAAACAATCATGACGTATGCTATTGCAGATTACGCAGAGAGCTTTTGTAGTCAAGAGCAGCCCAGCTTTTCTTCTCTGGAAAAGGGGAACAATAAGGCTCAGTGCCTTTAAGATCTGCAACAGGGGAGGAGGGGAGATGGGACCAGGGATTCAAGGGCAAAGGAGACTGAAGCACGACCAGATACAGCAACTTCTGTTTGGAAGGACACGCAATGTAATGACATTGTCAATGTAAGGACCGTGCTTTTGATGCCCAATCACTGTGTTCTGACTGCAATGGCACCTGTGAGTAGACAGTTCAAGATCAGGACAGCTTTCTTTGGAACCAAAGCAGTCATTACAAAGATAAGTCACTGTACCTGCTGATGTTGGTGGCAGCAGCCAACACATGAAGAAGAGCAGCAGCTGCAGCCTGACACTCAGCATGCCCCCCTTTCAGCATTGCCACCAAGGCAGAAATCGCCCCACATGCACAAGCCTCCCCCTGCACAGTCAAATCTAGAATTTTCTTAGTAATTGTGAGTCATCATGCAGTAATGGGCTCCCTGGGCATACTGCATTTGTGATCTCTGCACTGCAAGTGCAGTGTCTGGCCGTCAAGCTGCAGATACTTGGGCATCACACCAAGACCCTCATTTCTTTTCTTTGTGCATGTAGCATTCAAAAGGTAGCAGGCATTCAGGCTGAAGACTGCAGGCAGTGGGAGAGAGCCATCTTGCTTACCTCCAGTCAGCGCTGCCCAGAGATGCTCAATGACAAACTGAAAACAGACGAACGCAACATGCTCGATAAACTTGCACAGGGCTTGCTTACCAGGTAGTCTTGGCTGTGTAAGATCTGTCTGAGGGCTGCAGCCGCATTCCTGCCACACAAGTGATACGGCCAGTGGCGGATCAGCCCTACCAGCCATGGAATGGCCCCTGCCCTGGCAAAGACGGCAGCATGGCGTGTCTCTGATGCCGCCATCGCATGCATGGCATTGCAAGCCAACGCCTGGGCGTTTACGCTCCCTGAACCCACATTTTGTTTTTGTCAGGGTTGGGGCTAGTCACAGCAGCATAGCCTTGATGCTAGCACGATGAGCATGGAGTTGCAGACCAGCAATTGAGCAGTTACGCTCCAATGAACAGTCCAATCATACATGAGCTGACTCACCCTGCTGCAAGTCTCAAGGTCTTACTGCTTTAGAGTGTAGCAACCAGGGCTAGTACCACACCCTCATTGAACAGGCGGAAGTGGATGTCTGGATTGCTGGTCAGGCTAGCCAGTGAAGCAAAAGCTGATAAACGACTAGAATCAAGCATGACCAATGAGACAGGAGCTGACATCATGATGCAAGGTCAAAAGCCTATCTATTCCAAAGCATTGCAACAAAGGCTGATGAATCACCTTCTCAAGTCAGACAAGCGACCCCACTGCCAGGCCTGAGCGTTCTGCAGCGTGACAACTAGAGCTGGTGCAGCGTCTTTGTTGATCAGGCAGAAATCAGTTTCCACATTGCCAGCCAGGCTGACCAGTGGAGCAGAAGCTGATGAAGATCTAGCATGCAAGTACCTCCAGCGAGGCAAGCTTGATGCTATTGCCGTAACACACAGTCAATTTTTCTGTCACTCAGTATGCATCATGGCAGATGCAGACATGGTGCGTGTATTGCTGAATGCAACAGCTATTCTGCATCTGCCCTACCGTTCTGCAGCACAGCAACCAGGGCTGGTGCAGCGCCCTCGTTGATCAGGCGAAAATGAGTGTCAGGATTGCTGGCCAGGCTGACCAGCGCAGCAGAGGCAGCCACTAGCAACCGGTCTCTCATGAGTGCCGTCTGAGCCCTGGCACTTTGGCTGCTGCTAGACAGCCCTGCAACAACCAGCAGGACTCTCATGCCTGCACATGGCGTTGAGTATCTAGGGCAACAGTTGGACTTGTAGCGGTGATGCTCGACATCAAGCTGATGACTCAACCTCACAGAGCATGTGGCTAGCCGTCGTATGAACTAGTCTGCACATAACATGCAGAGTCTCAAGCACAAGCGTGAGCACAAATATCTCACCTGCCATCCCATGCTCCTGAGCCTCAGAGATACTCTGTTTTGCTTGTGTTGAGGCCGCTGCACGTGCTGCTTGCAGCAACCTGCTGTGAATTGACGATGCAGGAGCAATGCTGTTGCCCACCCCAATACCAAAACTAGATATTCTGGTGCTGCTGCTGGCATTCAAGCCACTGCTGTGACTGCTGCTTGGCCTGCTGTGCACGCTGTGCATGCTATGCTCTGTAGCACCACTGCCAGCAGGATTTGAGTCTGAATTCCCTCCATCCTTGCTGCCGTTCTCTTCACTGCACGAGCTAGCACTGCTGGTTGTATCTGCTCTGGACTCGCCACTGCTGGCGTGTGCTGTACCTAAGATTGCAACAGAGTGGCTTTGCGCTGAAACTATGTTGCTGATGTGCTTAAGATCATGATTGCTGGCTGCAATTGCTGTGCTGTGGTCCCCACTGCTACCTGCTGTCCTGCCACTGCTGTCTACTGTGCTGGCAGAGGCATCTGCTGCACCGCCACCGCTGCCTTTAGCCCTGCCACTGCCACCAACGACACTGTGTAGACCATCCTTTGCAACAGCACTTTCAGACGTCTCACCGCTGGCACTTCCTCCTGTCGTGCTGGAGCTGTCAATTGCTTCAGTGTCAGCATCCTCAGCATTGCTGTGAGTTGACAAACGAGTCTCATCACCTTTCTGTGGTGTATCTTCACAAGGCTGTGTGGTGCTGGCGGGAAAGCTGTCAACTGTCCCTACAGTAGCTATGCTTGATATTTTCATACTGTCTGTGTTTGCGCCTTCTGACACAGCAACTCTTGCAGAGTTTGCCGCTCTCAGCTTGGCTGCTGGGGAGACAAGCACAGGCTCAAAATTCAAATTCAAACTTGAACTTGAACGTGGCGCATCCAGAGTTTGAGAAAGCGTGCTGGTGCGGGCTTGGCAGGTGGCGTGCACCGTCTGTAGCAATGCTGCAACGCTGTCGTGGTGTAGAAGAAGCTGATGGGTGCAGGCGTTTTCGGCAAGCACTGCCATCAAATAGCTGGACTGCAACCACAAGCCATTGTCAGCTCTGTTGCGTTGATGATATCCTGCATCAACACTGCTAGGCTGCCTTTGCTCTTTTGGTGAGTTGGCAAGTCCAAAGGCTTTGCCAATTCAAGGCAGCCTGTCTTGACAATAAGGTGTAAATGTTGTGGATCATAGACAAGTATGTGCTGAGATTATGTCAAGAGTCCGTCACCGCATGCCTGACAGCTTCAAGCAGCCGATGACTGCTGCCTATCATGTGTAAACATCCCTGTCCATTTAATTGCTATTCTTTTCTGCCGGTTTTGATCTACAATTGCAGACACTTGGTAAGTGGTTGCCCCCTTTCTGGCCCTACGTCATCTAAAGCAGGATTGACGTTGTCAGCGGCACAGGGGTTTGGGTACAGGGTATTGCTCTGCAAAGAGTCTTGCACAAATCACACAGGCACGCAATTAGCTGTGCATTGGTAGCATGCATGCAGTCCTCATGCAGTATGTACACAATACATCTGGATGTAGCATCTATGCAGTATGGATGCAGCTATACTTGTGAAAACAAACATGCTCAAGCAGTACCTCAGTAGCTGATGCTGTGAACTCAGACCCTTTGAGAGCGGCCTGCACCATGACCACAGCTGGGGCCACCACTCCAGCCTTAGTCACCTCCAGCTTGGCCTTGTCACAGTCAGTTGCTATCCTCCAAAGCACCCCAGCAGCTTCACCAGCAGCTGCCGTGGCGCTTGCCTTGTCACCTGCCATGCAACATTACTTGGTCATGCATCCTCCAGCAAAATTGATCTTTAGTCAGCAACGGAACAGCTCAGCATGGCAGCAACTTCACCAGCAGCTGCTGTTGCAGTTGCCTTGTTACTCAGCAGTCCAATATCATTTAGCCAGGCAGTTGTGACTTGTGTTCAAGGAGATTGAAGTCTCAGAAAGAGACTCAAATGATCAGCACTCGAGCAACTGCACATGTAAGAGCGGTTGCAGTTCTTGTATCATCTTGTTGTCTGAGCCATGTGTTCAGACATTTGAATTATCACTGTCTTTCACAAAGGTACAAAGATGCATGTTGGCATGCCACCTACTCGTCACAGTAGACCTGGTTGTGTGGAACAAATGGGTGATCCAGCGGTTGCTCGGGAGCTTGTGGTGACTGACTATATCATCCTCATACAAAAGCTTGGAAACACACATGTTTCATGACCACATTGCCATGTTGTCTGCCTGAAATGATCAAAACTGCCAATGCTCAGGAAACAGCTCTGACCTGACTGCATGTGAGACAGAAGTGCCTCAAGGGTTGTGCTCTCCAGAAAAGCATCCTTGCACTGCTGCTCTTTTGCCAAGACAAACAGCAGGTCTGCAGCACCGCTGTGGTGTCCCATCAAGCCAATCAGAACTGGTATGGCCTGCGCATCCAGCATCTGCAGCACAAATGGCACATATGAAATGCATGGGCATCAATGAATGCTTTACAAGTGCTGTCAATGCAGCACTGGAACTGGGTGTTGCAAGTTCAGACAGCAACAGTAGACAAATCAACTTCTGCTATTACAAGCAATGCAACTATGGCAATCTCGTTCTGTATTGATCACTGCGCTGATCCAAAACAATCATATGACTTCATGCAAGCACAGGCCTGCAGCTTTGACACAAACATGCAGACACCCAACAAGTTTGCTGTTGGCATGCAGCAGCTTTCAGCGTGTGTCAATGGGCAACATGCATTTCTACTGATGCGGAGCATGTTTTGTGCAACCTCTGACACACCTGATGCAGGACCAGGGGATCTGCGGCCCCACGAGTCATCACCAGCTGAGTCAGCACACCCAAGGCAGCTGTGACTACACTGTGCGCCTGCCCAGCACACAGCAAATGCTGTAAGCCTCTGCTGCAGCCTTCTTCTTCCCTGGAGGACCCACCCACAGGACCCCAGCCCCTGGACTGCACCCTGATCCAGTCTTCTTCGTCCCTGGGGGACCCGTCCTCAGAAACCCCAACCCCCAAGTGCCCACCCCCTTGTTGTGTCATGTTCAGCAGCTGTGGCACAAGTGGTGACAGCAGCAATACATGTCTGCAATGAGGTGCCTTGGCCAGTATGACTTGCACAGAAGCTGCCAGGTAGGTGCTGGCTGCAGTGTTGGACATGAGTGAGCGGGGTGAAGAAGCGAAAGGATGGCTGTTCAGGCTGGCTGCGAGGATTTTGAGATGCTGAGCTGTCAAGGTGCCAGGTGGCAGGGGCCCAGGGAAGCTGCTCAGGCAGCTGCAGAAGCAGCACACTTTGTCACAATCATGTAAATGGTGCATTTGATTGGTATGTCTGTCTGATGCTTGCTAGGCAAGAGCAATATAAGAGTATAAATGACGTATGAATCACACAGGATTGTTGCAGATACAGAGCAGATCGGCACGTGCTGCTTTTTGCTGACTGTTCACTTGTACTGTGTGTAGCATTGCTGCAGGCTATACTTGTTTAACGGCAACCTTGCAGCATGTTTCAATACACCAAAATTCCACGGCATTTACACGTTTGCAAACTTGCAGGCATGAGCTCTCTGCCTTGCTCCATCATGGCAGTCTGTTTTCAGAAGCTGACCTGAACAAAGCGCCTGCCACAAGCAACTTCATTTCCTCAGTTGCTGTTGCCAACAACGACAGCATGAGAAGCAGCACCTCTTGCTTTGCAGCGGTCTCTTTGTCTTGCAGCACAGCTGTCTGCATCTGAGCTGACTGCCTACTGCTGTCACTGCTGCTGCTGTTGCTGATGCTGCTGCTGCTGCTGCTGCTGATGATGCTGCCTTTGTCTGTCTCAGTGTCAGCTGCTTGCTGAGGTTGTTGTCTCACATTCTGGCCGCGCAGGAATTGTGGTGCAACTGCACTGAGACCCACCAAGGCTTTGATCATGGCATCTTTGTCTCCGTACCTGTTGCACAGTGCACAGCATCACATCAGGTCTGGGTGGGTCAACATTGAAGCATCAGTCAGGCTGCTCAACTTTGCAAACGCCTGCTCTGCACAATCAGGATTGCAAGCGCCTTCTGCATTTGCTGAAGACTGCATTCAGTAACAGGCATGCTCACCTGATACTGAGAACCAACCTTGTCCACAGTGAGGTTTCTTCCACTTGTGGGATGTCCTCAGCAGCAAGCTTCTTCTGCAAGGCGGTTTTCCACATCGTAGTGTTTCTGCCAGCCATGCAGGGTCGGAGACGCATCGCTGCCAGTGCAGGCTGGTGGGAGCGTAAGCCAGACGATCGCAACAAGTCGGTTGTAAGGATGTTCCTCCGAGCCACCCTCCTCAGCTTGAGAGGCCAGCATGCTGGTTGAGCGCAGGCGGATTGGACGCGGAGTGCCATCGGTGTATGATGCCTAGATATACTGCAAGGTGTGGTCACTGCTCAAATGCGACACAGTTCGCAGCTGCGCAATAAGTCGTGGACCCAACCCTGACCTAACGAGAGTCAGATGGTCTAGCAGAAGCTGTTCGAAACAACGGCATTTCGTCACGAGAAGGACAATACAACCTGCCCTGACCTCACGCGTTGGTGTGCGTCAGGCTTCTTCCGCACAGTCTGCGCGTTCATGTATGAACACTTTATATATGCTTTGACCGGTTTCGAGCAATCTAAAACCTGTTTTCGTTCGTGTTCTCAACAATCCCATGAGTCATGACCTTCCCTGGTCACTGCTGACTCGAGTTCAACTCTGCCACCTGCAGCATGAGCATGCAAGCAAGCCTTGCTATGCAATCATGGGTCTGGACTATGCTATGTCAAGTCAATGTGCTTTGTTGCTGCTTGTATGGCACTAGCTTGTAAGCTGTCATCAGCCTTTCTGCAGCAGCTTTACGGCCTAGGCAGCTGCAGATGAGCATTGCCATGCGTCAGCGGTTCATGAAGAAACGGCAGAGCTTCCCACAGGCGCTGTGCAAAAGCCACGCGCGTGATGTGACGTGAGGGCAAAGCTGTATTCAGCGCAAAACGCGTGATTACGGTAGTGGCTCACCACTTGGCCAATTGGTATTTCCCAGAATCTTGCAACGCTGTTATGGGAGGCCTCAACGCGCAGCACACGTGGACCCTGAAGCACTTTGATGATCACCGATTCTGCTGAAAGCAGGGATAAGCTGTTCACTTTCCCGCCAGCAAAACGACGCTCACGACGCAACTATCTCAAGTTACACAATATGCATACGCTGCTTCAGAAGGTTGCGCTGCAAGTAAACGACCTGCGCGTGTCAGCAAACAGCAGACCACAAGACGTTGTTGCCCGGTGCTGTGCTTGTAGCAGTGCTGCAGAGTCGGCCAAGGCCACACGCAGGATAGCTGCGGAAGGTTTAGGTCGGCAACGGCAGAAAGCCGTCGAAGGCCTGCAGGCGGCTGTCGATAGCAGCAGATATCGCACAGGTCAGTACACGCCTGGATGACAGCTGCGCTTCATTGCTGTGCGCCTGGGCATTTGCAGAAGTGCAACGTGCCGGACGTTGCTTTGCAAGCCACTGCTATCGGCTCGCCCGCACTGTCAGCCCTCGACGTTCCGGACGTCCGCCAGTCAACTCTGTGCATCTGCAGGCCAGATCTAGAGTTGAGCAGCTGCAGAGGGTCACAGATCTTAGCTGCTCAGGTCTTGTTCACTTCTTGTCTGTCGAATCACTGTTGCAGCATAGTCAAGGACCAACTGTTCAACTGAACGGTTCATCTACTTGTTGCAGGTGTTACAGTGCTGCTACCATGTACGCTGCTAGCAGAGGTAGGCACAGTGCTGCAAGAGGGCAGGGCAGATTTGGCAACGACAGTGGCTTTTCAGGTGTGTCACAATCACTCTGCTGAAGTGTCAGTGCTGTATCACACATCTCTGCATGCGCAACACAAGGCACGGTTTCTGCAGTCCTCTGCCAACTCAGTGTCATAGCTTGATGAGTTTCTGCCAACACCCATACGCTGTGCTCCTGCTGTACAAGCTGATTTGCTGAGCTAGACATAGTGTTTGCAGGCGCTGGGAGAGGCAGACAACCCAGATTTGGTGGTGCTGGCATGTGCTGGCCATTGCCGATGTCAATGTCAATGCCAAAGCCAAATTTGACGCCTCCTATGAAGCGTCCAAGCACTCCTAATCCTGCTTCTGCTGCACCTGATGCAGCAGGCACAGCACAGCAACCCATCATGCCTGACTCACCTGACGCTGATGCAACAGCAGCACAGCAATCAGACACACCCAGTACCCCTGAGCCTGTTGCACCGGTAGAACAGCAAATCCACCCGCCAGTCAGTCCTCAAGCTGCTGTCACTGCAGCACAGCTGTCGAACACGCCCAGTACTCCTGAACTTGCTGCAGCTGTGGAACAGCAACCAAACACGACCAACAATCCTCAATCTGAAGTTACTGTAGCACAGCCAGCAAGCACACCAAATGCAGAGACTGCATCACCCACTGCTGCTGAAGTTGCCACACCCACAGCACAGATTGTTCCTGAGGTTGTCAGCAAGCGCAAGAAGAAGTCCAAAGCCAGAAAGGGCAAACTCGATCTGGCTCCTGACTCCGTCATGGACTGTTTGCCCTTAGGTCCCTTCAGAAGTGTGAACAAAGCAGTTGCAGCTGCCCTAAGGGCTAATCTGCGTCAACGCTATGCCCGCAGCAAGCAGCTTTCCACACCAGTCAAAGCAGCAGAACCAGCACCAAAAGCTGCAACAGCATCACCCCCAGCTTCAGACCCATCACCAGAAGCGGGTAAGCAAGACCTGGATGACAAGGCAGTTGATGCATTTGATGCATTACCCACAGCAAACGCCAATGCCAACACTGATGCGTCACTGCCTTCAAACCCACCTCACTCTGATCATGCTGAAACAGCCCGACAGCCTGCCAAAGCACAACCCAAGCCAGCTGCAACAAAGCGCAAGGCAAGCAAGCAGACTCGCAAAGCCACAGTTGCAGCTCGCATTGTCAAGCCGGCCATGGTTGCAAAGGCCCAGAAGGCTCATGCAACTGATGGGCCCGCTAAACCATCTGGCATTACAAAAGTCCACAGAGCTATCGCCCATCATGTGCGCAGTAGCATGTTGCCACAGAATCGCATGAACAGACAGCATAGGGCGCTTCCAGTGCGCAGAGCTACAGCCCCTCATTTGCGCGCTCACTCACCAGGCAGAACTTTCAGAGCTGGCAGAACAATGAGACCCAATGCACCCCCTCCCCCTCCTCATCACACCCACCCTTTGCCGGCCCACCCTGCTGCCTTTTGGGCTGACTTGCAGTCTGACCAGGCCCATGCTTACTACCCACCTCCAGACACTCAGCCTGGCTACTTTGCTGGACAGCAGGACCCTCAAGGACCCCAACAGAGACCCGCCCATGGGGCCCCTGCTCCTCCGCCTCTTCCTCCCTACCCCAATCAACCCGTCTGGGGTGACCCCAATGGAACTCCCCAGGGACCCCCTGCCCCTCCCCCTCCCTCTCCCTACCCCAATCAAGCTGCCTGGAGTGAGCCCAATGGACCCCCTCAGGGCCCCCCTTCCCCTCCACCTCCCCGTCTCTACCCCAACCAAGCCACCTGGAGTGACCCCTATGCAACCCCCCAAGGGCCTACTCAGGGGCCCCCGGCCCCTCCACCTCCTGCTCCCTTACCCAATCAGCCTGCTTGGGGTGAACCCAATGAACCCCAACCGAGGGCCCCTGCCCATCCACTGCCTCCTCCCTACCCCAGCCAAACCTTCTGGGGTGAGGCCAATGAACCCCACCAGCTCACCCCTCCTTCTGAGGCCAGCTTTTGGGGTGCTGCTCCACCAGTTGCTCAGGACCATTCAGGCAACCCACACTGGCGTGGTGCGCCACCCCCACCAGATTTCAATGTGCATCCCCAACTCCAAACACACCCCCCAGTCGCTGAGGAGCATCCAGGCAACCCACACTGGCACAGCGCACCACCACAAGATTTTAATGTGCCTCCCCAACCCCAACCACACCCCACAATCGCTGAGGAGCATTCAGGCAACCCACACTGGCATAGGGCACCACCAGAACATCATTTCAATGTATACACTCCACCCCGACGCCAAACCCCACCCCAGCCTCAAACCCAGCCTTACCCCCAGCCCCAGGGCAACCCACATAGGGGTGCTGTGAGGCCACAGCAGCGTCTGCAGAAGCCGCACAACAGCCAGCCAGCCCGATCAGCGCCTCTTATTCAGCAAGTGCCATTGAAACCCCTGCAGTGCCACAATGCCAGCGCTCGCAAATTTGTGAAGTCTTTGCCCCGCCCCAAAGAGACCCACCCTCAGCAACCCCAGCAAACCTACTCCCAACCCCCCTTGATGAAGCCTCTGGAGCATACACCATTTGAGCAATCCTATGACCACCCATATGAGACCCAGGTTGAGGATCCCCAGGCTTACAACACGCAGCACTCAGCAAGGCCTGCGCCAAATCCACAACCAAGGACAGAACTGCAAATTCACCATGGACAGTCAAGGGAAAAAGTGCAGATCCCCCATGAACAGCCCCCTGATCAGCACTTCTTCAGCCCCAATGCAAATGCAACAGTCAGCAATGCCTTTGTTGGAGGCCTGGTTGACTATGGCTCTGAGGATGATTCAGAGGATGATCTTCCCCCTGGTGCTGAGGACGACCTGCCCTCCAAGACTCACTTTGCCAAACCACACACCCCTGTCACATACCAACACAAAGGTGATAGTTGCGTTGAAGCTCAGTTTGACAAAGCTCACCCCTCTGTCACTTACCAGCACAATGACAACCGTCCTGCTGAAGCTCATTTTGCCGAACGCCGTCCCTCTGTCACATACCAGCTCAAGGATCACCGCCATGCTGCTCATGCCATACAGCCAAATCCCTTTGCTGACGAATTGAGCCCCTACAGAACCCCAGGCAATGCAACAGCTCAGGCTGCTTTCTTAGGAGTAGACAAGTCATCTTTCACCCCTCAGAATCGCCCCTCCAGGCGCCCCAGGGACTCAACCCCTGATCCCCACTCAACCCACTCTTCAAGGCCGCTAGGGTACCAGGGTTCAACTCAGACTCATGACCGCAACAGCATGGCAGCAAACCAACACGGTGGGATGCAAGGTAGCGCTATTCCTGACTATTTCAAATGCTTGCTTATAGTACTACATTGTTGCTTAAAGCCTTTCACACATGTGGGTATGCACATGTGCACTGTCTGTTGACTCTGAATGATCTGGACTTTGCGATCTTGAGCAGATGTAGTGAATGTCTATTTCGATGTAGGTCATGCGCATGAAGTCCAGTTTTCTGTAACATAGGTCCACTCTGTGCTCTGCAACTTCTGTGTTAATGTTGTTACAGTCAAACATGTGGTGTCACAATAGTCAATTTCCTGTGTCTGCTGCAACTTAGCACACTGCAGCGGCAGTATTCACTGCATTAATATCAGTCATATATAGCTGTACACCCGCCAAGCATATGTGTCAATCAGTCATCAGTGATGGAAGCAGAAAGTCAGGCATTTGGCTCCATTGTTCCTGCCCTGCCTTTGTTACTGTTTCTGCCCTGCCCTTCATTCCAGGTGCTGATCAGGAAATGAGTGATTCATGATGCATGCAGATGATCAGAAGTATGGCCCTAGTGGTGGTTCAGCTATGCCTTTTGTCCCTGGTGCTGAGCAGAAAATGAATGATTCATGATGCATGCAGGTAATCAGGATTACAGCGCTCATGCTGGTTCAGCCATGCCCTTTGTCCCTGGTGCTGAGCAGCCAATGGTAGGGCGTGATGGTAGGCTGCCACATCTGCAGGTAAGCTTGCCCAGGGCTTATGGTCTAGGGCATAGAAGGCACACAAACTCCCACACATGTCCAAGACAAGGCAGCTGCTCTGGCGTGCTATGCAGCAATGGCATATTGATCAGCCTGGCATCTCTACAGCAACAAGACAAGTGCTGTATGCAGCGCTGTATATGGTTGTGACCATTGCTGTTGGTCACAGTTGCTGTGGCTTGTCAAGAAAGCCAAAATGCCTGGTGCAGAAAATGGCTGTTCTTTCTGCCATGCCCTGTTGGCCTGCATTTGGAGGTATCATGACTGATGTACAGATACCAGGTGCAGGTCAACATGGCATGGCAGAAAGAACAGTTGCCGTCAGCACAATGCTGTTTGGGCTTTCTGCATGGACCACATCAAACAGCAAGTGCTGAAATCACATGCAGTGCGTGACTATTATTGTGAATGTTGATCCTGATTAGCTCAGTCTGTATTGCCAAAGCATGTTCAAACTGTATGACATGTCTTTGCAATGTCATTACAGAGGGCATAAGAGAAGCTTGGGAGGGTCATCTGTTGGCTGTGTCTTGGTTCAGTCTGTATGACAGATCTGTGCTGAAATTGACAAGAATCTGTGGTAAAACTGTGCCGATACAGAAAGGCTTACCAAACTTGTTATCTGAAATGAGGACAAAGCAGATCAGCAGCTAGAGTGGACACTGCTGATCCAGCTGGCAAACTGTCTCCTGTTCCTGATTACATCTGTCTAGCCAAGTTTCCTGACCTGGCATTGCACCCACCCAAGCTTGCACAAGTGTCTTGACTTGTTGGTTGGGTTTGTGGCTGTAGACAGTGAGGGCCAGGGGTTGCAGGTTGGCTTCAATTTCAAGCTGCGGAGTCTGTGGCTTAAGCAAACTCAGTCTGCAGTGAAATGATTAGCTTGCAACTTTATTCTAAGATTTATCAATAACATGCAGATTTATATTTGAGTGCAAGTCTTAGTGATCACAGTTGAGGTGGTGGGTGCAGGGAGGATTTTGGCAGGCTGGAGTGGGCGCATACAGATCTGTAAATTTACCTGCTAAATTCACGATTCTGTTCTATAGGCCATAGCCTCTGCTGTCACCTGTATAATTTGAACCCTAAATCTACTAAATTTTAACACAGTTGTGCAGCGGACGCTCAGGGCACACCACTAGTCTCTCTGTACATTTGATCAGAGCTCAAAGCTGCCTGATCTGTGACTGGATTAACTCATGACTAACAGTGCAGGAGATAAAGGAGAAGGATTTCAGGCTGATCAGGCGCTGTGCCAGCTGTTGCGCTGTGACTGTCCTTATTAAATTGTTGTCTGTTTCAATGTGTTTCATTTATAATTGCAGGAGGCAAGAGAGGGGGATGGGAGGCTGGAGTGGGCGCTGAGCCAATGAACCAATCTGCAACTTCAGCTGTCAAACTTTGCTGCTGAAGCTGCAAACTTCAATGATTCCATGCAATCTGTCTCTAAGCTGCTGTTGAGTGTTCTTTGCGCATGACCACAGGAGGTGAGGTAGAAAAATGGGAGGCGGGAGTGGGCGCTGAAGCAGTTGAATAGGTTGGAGAACCGTGCGCACAGCTCAATCCCGACCCTCCTCACCATTGTTGTCATTTGCCTAACCTGCTGGTTGTAATTGCAGGAGGCGAGGGAAGGAGATGGGCGGTCGGAATGGGCGCTGAACCAGTTGGGCAGGTTGGAGGACCTTCTGCACCGCATGCACCACTCCACTGGTCAGCCTCCCTGCACATCTTATGCATGCTTGATACAACTGTACATCTGATCATATGATTGCAATTCCGTTTGTCAGTCTGACTCTGATCTCTTTGTGGGAGTGATGATGGAGTGACTCTTGGCCCTGCAGAACAAATTTGCAAAGTTGCTTGAACCTTCAGGTCAGCCTCCATGCTCATGTTCTGCATGCTTGAACCAGTGCTAATTCTGGTTTCAATCCCGTCTTTCAGTCTGGCATTGATCTCTTCATGGGAGGGATGGAGGGAACTCTGCCTCCAGAACATACAGACTGCTATGCAGTTGCTGAGCCCTTAGGTTAGCCTCCCTGCTCATCCGTTATGTGTCCCAGTGCAGTCTGGGCAGTTCACTTGAGGCTGCTGCATATGTGGGGTGCTGAATGTCAATGTCACTGAAGACGAAAGGTCAGCCTCTTTGCCATGCACCTGACCCCCTCCTTGCTCGGGCATATGCTGTTACTACACCCATCGGATGCGTCTGATGGGCTGTTGATGAGCATGCCAGAGGGAATTATGCCCCTCATGCATTGCTCTGCAGCAGCCCACCTCTTTGATCAGGCCCCATGCACATCTGGTATGCATTCAGCGCTTGTGGCAATTGATCAGCCATTTGTGGAGATGTTTGTATGCTGGGGGATGCATCACCAATATCCAGTGCTTGGTCAGAGCCTGAGACAATCACCGGCCAGCAGGCATTCTGGTCACGTCTGCTAGCTTGTGGTTGATCTGCTCTCTGAGCCATCATTCATGCCAGACAGAAGTATGCCCGTCACGTACTGCTCTGCAGCAGCCCGCCTCTCTGATCAGGCCCCTTGCACATCTGGTATGCATTCAGGGCTTGTGGCAATTGATCAGCCATTTGTGGGGATGTTTGTATGCTGGGGATACTGCATCAACAATATGCAGTGCTTGGTCAGAGCCTGAGATGGTCACCGGGCAGCAAGCACCTTGGTCACGTTTGCTAGCTTGTGGTTGAACTGGTTTCTGAGCCATCGTTTGCACATCTGCTAACATGCATGCGCTGCTGTTTCCAGACCTCCAACTGCCTATACTTTGAGGCATCAGTGAATATGTGCAAGCCCTGGGAGGCGTGCATCATACAGATGAAGAATATGATCAGAGCCTACTCCCATCATCAGCCAGCAGACAGCCTGGTCATGTCTGCTGGTGAATCTTGGGAGTAGGCTCTGAGTCATCATTCATGCATCTGCTGACGTGCATGCTCACCTGCTTGAAGACCAACACCTGCATATGCTTCCAGCCATCAATCAAATCTTAGTGTTCAAGCCCTGGGAGGCATGCATCATACAGATGGAAGAACATGATCAGAGCCTATGCCCATCACCAGCCAGCAAGCACCCTGGTCAAAGCTGCCAGCCAGTCTTTGGATTGGGCTTTGAGTCATCACTCATGCGTCACTGACATGCATACTCAGCTGTTTTGAGACCCCACCTGCATGTGTTTCCAAGCATCAATCAAGATGTGAAAGTGCCTGGTCCCATCAATAGCTAGCAGAATGAACAAGATGTCCGCTGGCTGGCAAGTGAACTGGACCAAGCTCTCGACGCAAGGCACGCCTCACGGGGGGGTGGGGTCATGGTCCCGTCCAATCCACTGTAAATGGTTGTGAAGCTGTTGGTTCATGCACTGCATGGCACAAACATGCTAGAGGCATAGTGTTCCTAGTTTGTAAGCACTGATGGCCTATTGCCTGGCATCCTTATCACTGCATAAGCCTCTTTTGCTCATGGATGGTATTGTTGCCTGTACTCAACATCTGTCACTCTGTCTGCAAGTGGTAAGACCCCTCACCACTTTCAGGTTGGGTTTCAGATGGTGAGTGTGGATATGTCACACTGGCAACGCTCAAAAGGCTGCTGATGCAGTGACTGCATTGCACAAGCGCGCCACAGCGTTCCTAACTTGCAAGCACAGCATGTCCTTTGTCTTTACAATCTGATCAATGCCTCAGCACCCTTTTGTACCGCATGCGGCATGCGTCAACAGCAAACAACATCTCTCAGGAAACCCTGCATGCGCGTGTGGTCAGAGACTCTCCACCTACATGGTGCGGTGAAGATGATGTTTATTTGCAAGACACTCTGTACACATTCAAGAAGCTGCTGATGTGTTTACTGCATTGCTTGAAGGCGCCAGAGGTATGCAGCATTCATATACAGCATTCACAGCTTGCAAGCACAGGGTGGTCTTTGACCTTGCAGACTGCTCAATGCGGCAGCAACATTCTGCACATGATCGGTAGGGATTGCCTACACTCAGCATCTCCCATCATCTGCTTGACGTGGTCAGGCTCTCACCACTGCAGGCTGTGCGGTAGATGCTGAGTGCACACAGTTCACGCTGCCACTGATCAGACAACTGCTGATGCATTCACTGCAATGCACAAGCACGCTAGAGGCACAGCATTTCTGGCTTGCAAGCACAGGGGTGCCCTTTGCGCATGAGATCTTGTCAATGGCCCAGCATGCTATTGCACGCTTGCAGCACAAGTCACCTACACTCAGCATCTTCCCGCACATGCTAGTAGTGGTCAGACTCCCGCCACTGCAGGTGAGAGTCTGACCACTGCCAGGCTGTGCTGTGGATACTCAGTGCAGGCTGTTCAAACTGCCACTGATCAGACAACTGCTGATGCATTTTCTGCAATGCCCAAACACATCAGAGGCGTGGCATTGATGGCTTGCAGGCACAGGATGGCCTTTGACTTTGCAATCTGATCAATACACTAGCAAGCCTTTGCAGATGATCAGTAGGGGCTGCCTGCACTCAGCATCTCCAATATGTCCTTGTAGTGGTCAGACTCTTGCCACTGCCAGGCTGTGCTGTAGATGCTTGGGTGCACACAGTTCACACTGCCACTGATCAGACAACCGCTGATGTGTTCAGTGCAATGTACAAGCACGCTAGAGGCACAGCACTTCTGGCTTGCAAGCACAGCGGTGCCCTTTGCGCATGAGATCTGATCAATGGACCAGCATGCTAACGCACGCTTGCAGCACAAGGCACCTACACTCATTGTTTTCTGCGACCTCCTGTTCATTGTCAGACTCTCACCACTTACACGCTGTGCTGAAGATGATACGTGTAGGTGGCTGAGCACAACAAGTATCCAGTTAATGCAATCTGGTCAACACACGATCAGCAATATGTTGCACATGAGCGGTAGGGGCTGCCTGCATTCAGCATTCTTCACCGTAGCCTGCATCTGGCCAGACTCTCACCAGTTACAGGCTGTGCTGAAGATGATGAGAGTAGGCAACACACACTGCCAAAGTTGCATAAGCTGTTTGCCCATGCAATGCATTACAAAGGGACGCCAGCGTCTATGACACCGGCGTAGACATCTTCCTTTTCCTTTCACTGCATTGCAAGAACTTGCCAGAGGCATAGCACAGCATCCTTCCACAGGCAAGGATTGTGACTGGAATGCAAGTCATGACTGCCTACTATCAGGTCTTGGGGTTGCATGCAGCGGCATGAGCTTGTGGCATGTCCAAAGCTCATGCAGCTGGGTCCAACTCCAAGACCCAGCATCATGTCTGTGCAGTAGCCACTGACTGCACCAAGAGCCAGCATGAGCTATTTGCATCTGTGCTTATTCATCTGATTATGGGCAGTCTTGTAGTCTTCCCATCAACTGACAGTTTGCTGCAGTGTAACATAGTCAGCAATACTAGATGTTGTGTGCTTGCCCGTGCTGAACATTGCTGTAACTGAGATCTGCGTTGCTTCTGTCAGTCATGCTTGCTGCATGACGCCGATCCTGTCCCAAGAGCTAGTGCTGTGTGCAAAACTACCTTGACAAAATCGCAGTGGCAAACAGCTGCGTGAAAAGGTTTTGCAACTCTTGCATATAAGCTCGTCAAAGAGGATGGTTTTCTGCATTGGCCTCCCTTGTATGTTTTCATCCTGTTGATGCAGCCCACTCTTCCAGCTGATCGTCACCTCAGTAAGAGTAGGCAATCAGTTCTCAGACTGAGCTATGGCAAGCTCAGGAACATGCAAACATGCCGACGCAACAAACTATTCTGCTTTTGCCAACCCCTGCAGAGAAGCACTGACCATGCTGTGCACACCAGATTGTTCACCTTGTTGAGATGCACTTGCCATGCTGCATTGGCTTGTCATGTATGCTGTTGCGCCTCAGTTGCAGCTCAGAGTATGGATCCTGTCGACTCAGCATTAAGTTGAGTTTTGAGGGGTGCATACATCTGAGCTGTGGCAAGCTCAGGAACACACAGCCACGCCAATGCAACAAGCCATTCTGCTTTTGCCGACTCCTGCAGAGAAGCACTGACCATGTTGTGCACAAGAGCTTGTTCACGTTGTTGAGATGCAGTTGCCATGCTGCATTGGCTTGTCATGTATGCTGCTGTGCTTCAGTTGCAGCTCAGTCCAAGTTAAGTCGTGAAAGGCTCAATGGACTGAGCTGTAACATGCAAGAACATGCAGAAATGCCAAAGCACTAAGTCATTCAAATCTTGGAAGGCTTCTAGACATGAGTTAGCCTGCATGGCTTTACATGAGCTCAAGTCACTGAGGTAACTTGATGGACAAAGGCAGACAATCATCTGAGCTCACTAGAGACGGACAGTGACTTCTCTCTGTGACAACTGCTTTGGTTGCCAAGGAATCTGTCCCTACATCAACTTGTCCTTCCTCAAAAGGACCACTGCAATGAGAGTGCAGTGATTGGCTTCCAACTGCACTGTTTTTGCATCAAGAATGCTCTTACATCGAGTGTCCTTGCAAAGAGAAGTTACAGTACTAGGCAATCTTGTGTGATGTGGCAAATGGCTGCAGTACAGCTTGTCAATATGAACATTGTGGCGTCACTGTCTTCTCATCTTGTTATCTGAGGATGTGCAGCTGCTCAAGCAGTGTTTCAGAAGCCTTTGGTACAAATGCTTTTGGAAATGCCTGCTTCAGCAGCTAAGGACTCTTGAATACAAGGGGTGAGGTGCTGCTGCTGAAGGCAGTGCTGCTGACAGACTTCGGGCCAAGAATCATAGAACTCAAGCAAACTTGTGGTACAATGCGTCATATGGGCAATTACAGACCTAGGGGCATTTTGGTGCAAACTGATGATGCAACAGTGTCTCAGCAGGACTGAAGAAATGATGTCAACCATTCAAGGTTGTCACAATGTGCCACATCTGAGCACACTCTTCCCATAATGCATCAAAAGGACCTGGTGCCAGAAGCAGTTTTGAGGTAAATCGATCTTGCAGCAGATCTGCGTTCATGATCTCAAACAATTGAGGCTGTCCAGGCTGCCGCACTCTATCTCAGCTGCTGAAGCAGCTGCCTATGAGGGCTTATGTACCAAAGATGCTCATGAGGAACTGCCTCAGCAGCTGAGGACTCTTGAGTACAAGAAGAAGTGAATGTGATGCTGGCAGATTCAGCCGAAGTTTGACGAAACACAAGCAAATGTATGTCAGAATGTGTCACATGGGACATGCTGCACCCAAGGCTAGTCTGGACATAAGCTGAGCTTGCAGGACTGCAGGAATGGTGTCCAGCATTGAAAAATGCATGCTGCAACAGACTCTTGACACCACAACCCTTCACAAGTACAGCTTGTTTGAGCTTTATTTGTGAGGCACACATGGTAGGTCATGCATGGTGGAATGTGATTGGTTTTGGAGCACATATGAAGTTGTCCGGCCTGCTGCATTCCACCTCACTTGCTTGAGCAGCAGCCTGTGACATTTTTTGTGCAAAAGGTACAAAAGCTCTCGCAGGGTATTTATTGCTCAAGCAGCTCAAGACCTTGAGTGAGGTGGATGTGCTGCTAGCAGACTGGAGTCGGACTCAACCAAAGAGTCACAAAACTCAATCACATGCATGCCACAATCCCTCAAAAGGATCTTGAAGGACCAAGGAACCGTCTTATCGGAAAGTGCTGTTCAACCAGTCTTGCCCAAACACTGCTTGAAGAGCAGATTACTAGTAGACTGCCCCTGGGTTCAGAAGATTGCTACAGGGATGTGCTACACATGGTTGTGCTTATCAGCAGACAGTGAGCACGAATAATTCCTCACAGCTACAGCTTCTCTAAGCTGTGTCAACAGAAGCTTTGATGCATTCTCCAGCAGACAGTGAGCATATACAGTCCTCTACAATACAGCTGCCCGTAGCTGTATCAACAACAGCCTTGATGCCAGCTGATCTCCAAGCAGTCTTGGAGCAGGACAGTTGCAGTGGTGACCAGCATCAATGGGTGCAGTTTTCAGCAGACAGTGAGCGCGTATGACCCCTCAACTACAGCTTCTCTGAGCTGTATCAACAGCAGCCTTGATGCGAGCTGATCTTCAAGCAGTGCTTGAATAGAAGTGCGGAATCGGTATCTAGCACAAACGGGTGCATTTCCGCAGACTGGCTGCACATTAGAACCATCGGAAGCACAGCTGGCCCTGGCTCCACTTTAGATGCCTATGTTTGCAGCTTGTACTGCTTGATTTTGCGTCCCTGTGATTACTCACAACACCTTTTGTGCTCAGGTCCTGCCTATGCCATATGTCACAACTCCAGTGTTTAGCAGTTGAATACTGTCAGAGCATCAATAGTGCTGTGCATTTGCATGCATTGGCTCAGTACTCTTGTAGCATTCAACTCGCAAGTCCTTTGTGCTGAGGCAAAAGATCTGTGTGGCATCTGTGCATTTCACGTGTTCCAACCGCCCTGTCCTGCCCTTGACACTGCCCTCATTACATAATGCTGTGTGCCCTGACCCAAAATGCCCTGCCTTGTTCAAAGAGCCTCATCAGACTGCTGGGCACTTTCGAAATTCGTTCATGCTGCCCTGCCCTGCCTCATTCTCAACATCCCCATTGACAAATGTTGTGTGCCCTGACACAAACTGCCCTGCCCTTCTCCAAACAGCCTGATTAAACTGCTGTGCGCCCTGCTTCATCAGAAAATTGCCTGCCCCGCTGTGTGGCATAGAAAGCTGCACTGCTGCTGCTTTTTGCAACACAGGCATGATGCTTGCAGGTATGTAGAGCAAGAAGCAAGGTGCAGGGGGTTAGGCAGCGGGTCGCCCTTAGGCCTGGCATGCCATCAAGACTAGTACTGTCATAGAAAAGAAAGATAAAAGCAAAAGAAGAGTCTATGCTGTTAGTTGTCATAAAGGGACTCTCTGTCTAAAGAAGCAGCCCGGGATTGCTGCTTGGAAAGCAGCAACCAGCAAATGAAGACTGTCATGACAATCAAGAAGAGACCTCAAGGCGCCTGTTCTATACCCTATGTGCTGTGAATTCAGCATCGCATGCGATGTTTGGCTCATCAACTGATGACAAGAGAGACAAGACATGACAAGGAAGGGTAGCAGCCCCTTTCTCCTATGTTGTTTCGTTTGTTGTCACAAGATTTATAATTCAGATGATCATGGGCTGCTGTAATCGCATAGAAGCGTGTATGCTCACTGCCAGCAGTGCTTTTGGTTTAGACTGCTTTCCACAAGGACTGCTTGTTGGGTTGCATTGCGATTCATTACTTGGAATGAGCGCTTGACTGTACCTGTGGCAAGACTTTCCAGTCAATTTGGCCTGCTGTTGCTATTGTAACAAAGAGATACCGTGAGCTTTGCACACACAATGTCTGCATTGACCCTCAATCAGACTGTTAGTCACTAACGTAAGTTATCAACATCTGGCAACAAGCATGTTCTCTCATAGCCATACGTCCCTTTGTTGTATGTTGAATCTCAGCCCCAGCTTGTACTGCTAGCACGTAAGACAACAAACCAGTAAACTCTGTCCTGGACTGGCGAATTCTTCTTCTATCCTGCAATGACACACTTGATGGCAGCACTAGTCGTGTTTGATAGCATGGAAAAGCTGCACACAGTACCCGCTAGCAGAGCACAGTCTAGTATTCAGTACAGGCAATCAACCGCATACACAGCAAAACTCTGATGAAACATATAGCACTAATATAGCATTGAGCCAAGCCTGGCAATGTCTCATCCTGCAAGCAGGCTTCAGCCAAATTAGGCCTGTGTGAGATGTCTAGCTGTTAGCCATAGTGGCTTCTTACAGCCCTGAGCTGGACAGCACCTATGATTCCCACAGAACTTTGAACGCCCCTTGTTAAACAAGGGCTACAGTGTTGTCTTGATATTGGTGCTGTCTCATATTTTGTACAGGCTTCAGCCAAAAGCAACAAAATGATCCTACGTAAGATGTCTGGCTGTTAGCCACAGGGGCTTCTTACAACCCTGAGCTGGACAACAATCGTGATCACTGCAAGTCTTCAAACACCTCTCGTGAAACAAATGGCAGCAGGAGTTCACAAGAATCTTTGCATCTGATCCTTTGCTTGCATCTGATGGCCTGTGTGCATCAAGGGGCTGCTGACACACAGCGCATTGAGATGTGACATCTTCTTCTTGCTCAATCATCTCTACAAACAGCTGCTGCCTAGCTTCAGCTGCCTTGTCCAAGAAGTGTGTGGCTGATTGTGATGCTTGCAGCTCGTACAGGTTGGCGCGCGCCATGAAAATTAGCAGACTGGTCTCATCCAAGCCAGCCAGCTCACAGTACTGCAGCAAGGGTCAGCATGTGCAGTTGCCGCAGAAATGTCAAGCAACAATCAGCTTCATATGCCACTGTATTCAATGAAGATCCTTCAACTCTGGGAACAGCGCACTGCACATATCAGCTTGCAGATAATCCCATTCAAACCACAATTCTGTCAGCACAGATACATCAAGCAGTACTGAAACCCTCACTTCTTCATTTTCTTTGATGAGTGACTCAGCACCAGCATAGTCCGCTGTGTCGCTACACAGTAGCTCTCTGGCAGAGTCCAGCATCAGCTCAACTGATTCCAGACATGCCGTCAACCCCATATCCCACAAAACACACAATTTATCAGAGAAAGCTGCGCCTCATCTGTTTCCTTGATTAGTGCGTCAGCACCAGCAATGACCCAGAACTGTTGCTTAATTCCTAATCCCTGCCTATTTGTCATCACATACAGTGCGTGACAATGTGTACCTCTTCAGCTTCCTGGATGAGCGTCTCAGCACCAGAGTAGTCTGCTGTTTTGGTAGACATGTGTTCTCTGGCACAGTCCAACGTCAGCTCCACTAATTTCCCACATGCCATCATCATACCAGGCTCCCCTGCTTCTTCTTTCACCCTGCTGGCTCTCATCATGTCTTGCCAGCATGCCTTGCTTGCATCAACATAGGCTTCAATACCAGTCAATCTGCATGCAGCACATCAGTGTCAGAAGCTATCTACAGCACCAGGGGTCTGTGTTGTCTAGATCATGCTGGACATGACAGACCTTAGGGCATTGACCCTGCTGGCTCGCATCATGTCTTGCCAGCATGCCTTGCTTGCCTCAACATAGGCTTGACACCAGGCAACCTGCATGCAGTCAAGCCAGCCACGCAACATCAGATACCTAGCTTGCACACTGCAAACCATCAGTAAGAGCAGACAGTCAGTGTTCACCCATGCAAACATGTATACAAACGGGCTGTCCAACGGACTGCACCACGCTCGGTCTGGATGCATGCTGCGCTGAGTTGCACAATCTATGAAATCAGCTGCTGTGACAGTAAGGTGTTTTAGTGCAACTTGAAAAGCATAAGCATCGTCTTCTTGCACGCAATCAAGAGATGTTGCATGCAGACAGCTTGCATGGCAAAACACCCTGCTTCTGCTGTTGTGCGCTTGTCCCTGTGGTGTCTGGGAGGATGTGACCATACACAGATATCATCAGCAATTGTGCTCTTTGTCAAGAAAACTGTGAGACCATTCCTGAATCATGAAGACAGCACCCGTTTCCCCATTTACCGGCAAACCTTGTCATGCACACAAAGTATCAGCATTTCCTTCTGTTTAAGGGCTTTGTGGCGAACGTTGCATGTAAGGAGAGATCGTTGTCACCAAATCTTGGGTCTTTGTTGAGAGGGCCGTGAGACAGGTCGTTCCTGTATCATCAGAATGGCCCTTTGCCCAGTGTCTCTTCAGGGGGTGTTACCATGCACACAATCTATTGAATTCCTTTGCTCAGCAGCCTGGGCAAATGAGCCCTGCTGCATGGTGAGACCATGGCTACTGGGGAGGAGTGATCATGCACAGAAGCTTGGAGTCTTCGTTGCAAAAATGGGAGACTGACCCCTGCTGCATCATCAGAACGGCCCTTGTCCAATTGCCAAATCCCAGAAGGTAGATGTCCTGGTGCTGCTCTGCACTCTGGATGATCTTGTCACAGATCTGAAGTGAGGTCTGGTTTGTGTCAGGCGGCTCAAAAGTCTTCAACATGCTGAGCTGTTCTGCATGGTACACCAAAGCTAAGCAGCAAAAACAACGGGTTGAAGTGAATGAAACCGGTAGAGACAATCACAACCTCAGGCTGCCTCTTTAGACAAAGGCTCCCATTATGACGCATAACGGCATAGACTTTTTTGCTTTTTGTTCTGCTTCTTCAATAGCAAATCCAAACTGGATACGCAACACAGGGTTGCTGTACAACTGCATGTTGGCGATTGGCATGTTGTCACTGCCCATGTCTCGAGAGCCGAGTCTTGATAGCAACAGCATAGTGCCTACAGGACTGTGAGGGGAGTGCAACACTTGAGAGCAGAGGCAGCAGGAGTACCTTTCATGCAGTCACTGGCAAGCTGATGATGCCTCAGACGCCGTGCTATCACAATTGATTTCTCCAGATATTCCCAGCCCTGCAGTTATTTGGAGAAATTCTCAAAGGCACTTTTTGAAGCAAATTCTAAAGGTTGAACGTGAAGTCCCCTAATTGTGGCGTGCACGATAAGCTGGCCCAAGAGGATTTTGGCCGTATAAAATAAGCACATGTGCCGGCACATGAAGAAATTGATGCCAGCACAACGTCATCCATATAAGCAAGCGCGATTCACAAAGTGCTGCAAAGTCTTACAATTGTAGTTGGCGTGAATCAATGTCTGCAGACACTCCTTTGCCTAAGATAGAAAGGCACAAGCTTTAGCAACAAGCAAGCCTCACAAAGGCTAGTCAAGACATGCATCTGATCAGCATACAGGCAGCTTTCATACTATCAGCATTGTGACAAAGTTGTCTCAAGACATGTAGACCAATTGTCGACCGAGCGTTAGCCTCAACAGCAGCAGAATTGTCCCAACAGTCGCAGAGGTGGTGCGTGCTGTTCAGCACAGGAACATGCATGCACGGCATCCACAGGTAAGAGTGCACTGGAAGGCTCACTGGTGCATGAATTGTTGAAAGCTCTGGCGGAGGTCAAAGAAACTCAGCAGCATACTTGGCTGTACCGAAGTGAGACAGCTTCAGTGGTGTTGGTTGTTGGGTGTTAGGGCATGATGCAGGCGTCACATGTGGTGTGTGATCAGCTTCAGCGTCCATCAAAGCACACCGGAACATGGACTGGATCAGAGCAGGGAGATATGTTACAGCTTGCAAAAGCAACGGCCCACTCTCTATTGTGTTGTCATTTGTTATGTAACGCGCTTGTAATTAATTGAATAGTGCATTCATGAACAGCAGCGGCCCACTCACCATTGCGTCGTCATTCCTTAATCGATGCGTTTGCCATCAAATGGATTACAAATGAAAAAACAGCAGTATCCCACTCATCATTGCGCTGCCATGCATGAATCTGTGGCTGGTAATGACATGAATAACAAATGTATAAGCAGCGACAGCCCACTCACCATTTCATCGTCATCACAATCTTCAGCGCAGTGAGCCAGGTGGAGAGTCGCAAAGCCGGCAGCATATTGCTTGTCAGTGGAGCAATTGGCTTCATCTTCTGCCTCATGGGCCTCAAGCAATTTCAGTACAGATGGTGGCGGCATCAATTCTCCGTCAATTTTGCTGGCTTTCTCATTGGCACTCTTCTCGTATAGTTGCTGCATGGCATCAGTCATGCAAAATCAAGTCACCATGATGAGGAGATTTCACATGCTTGCTGGTGAGATCCTGTGACCCTGCTGGGTGCATACAGAAGCAGTGCAGTGCCTGCAAACTTTTCTCAAACTCGCTATGCATCAGCCAAAAAGATCTGCGCTGGTGATTGTCAGTGTCGCAATTTCAGCTGTGTTTGCAGCATTGCAATGCTACATCAGTCGCAATATTTTTGTACGGTGATCCTCTACATACTGAATGGCACAGATAGTCAAAGTTGCTGACACTTGGGCGTGGTACTTTGTGATGGGTGCTGTTGTGAGATGTACCTGCATTGTTTTGCGGGTCTTCTGCAGCGCAGGCTGAAGGCACCAATGCTTGTGTATGGGGTGTGCCTTCAGCTGGCACTCTTTGCCACAAAAGTACAACTGCAAAATAGTCATGGCTGAGCAGTACAGACAGGGCTCTGAAAGAGGTGAACAAACGACAGCAAGACTCGGCACCGTTTTGCACTTCGAACATCGAGCCCCACCCCGACCTTCAGGGACTTCTGCGGCGCAAGCAGCACATCGCCGATGCCCGTCCGGAAAATCGCTGGCGGAATAGCCAGCCTGCAGCCATCCCCATGCTGCAAACTGTGCTGCCCACACTGTCGCTCTGAGCCAGCGTGGGTTGTCCTTGTTCCAACTAGGATCAGTCAAAGGATCCTCCATGGCTTCTTGTGCCAGCAATCTCCGGTCTGCGATCAAGTCAGCCGGTGCCTTTCCGCAAGATGCTGACCCAACAAGCTTAGGACATTTGTTCCTTCTGGCTTGGCGCGCACAGTCACGTAAGCTTTGTGCGCTAGCACTTGCGAAAGCTGCTGAATTATTCGGAGTGCGTTCGAGCGTGATGTGCCCAAAGCAGCGCTCAATGACCCGTGCAATACAAGCAAACGAAGCCTGTCGCAAATGTTTGTATTGGTCAAACTTGCTTTGCAGCACAAACTCTGGTCAAACATGTGTCATCCTCTGTCATGCAGACAATGCGCGCTTTTTTTGAGCAACTTGATCATTTGGGGGTTTTTCACTATGTCGTAGACTGCCTGAATTTCGTGGACATATAGTCATTGCCACAGTGTGGCACATGTGATCAGCCTTGTTGACTGGCTAAAGCATGTAAAATTACTCTCTCTCTCTCTGCGTATCAGTGTAGGCACGCTGTCAGACTTGCCATGATGGTACATCAGCGGTCAAAGGCTTGCTTCTGCTGCTTGACTAGAGGCCGAGGCTAGAAACTCAAGGCTTGCCCATGGTCAAAACACAAGAATGGAACGCTGACGCATCGCTCAGTCGTAATCTGTCCACTCATATTCTTGCATTTAGGCTGACAGGAGCAATCAATGGGGCATGTTCCAGCAACATCAAAGGCGGAGCTAAAACGACAGACCCTTTGCACAAATTCATAGCATAGTATGGACTGCAATCAAAGCAACGAAATGGTTTGCAAAAACATAGAATAGTGCATAGATCCCTTCCTTTGATTGCAGGCCACCTCGCAATATTATGAGCCTTAGAACATTTGCATGACCCTGACACAATTTCGTGTGGGCTGCTTGCCCAATCAAATCTTGAAGACCTTTTCAAGACTAGATTTCTTTGTTTTGAGCTGCCTGCGCTTTGACAACTGCAACCCACTGCTGAACACACTACATTCACACTTCAAAACCAAACAAATCAACACAAATTGACAACAAAAGCAGGGAAAATGGTTATACCAATCAAAGCACCAACATGGTTGATGCTCTTCTTTTGCCTGAGACACCTTCGACCAGACAGTGCCCTCCCTGTTTGAGGGCAATGCAGCAAGCTCCTCACTGCAATATGGACTAGCAGAGAATCCGACAGCTACTCCCTCCCAACAAAATCTGTTCCCGCCAGAGTGTCCCATGCCATTGACTGTCACCCACAGGCTTGCTTTTTGGCTGTCTACTTCCTGATAGGCATTCTCCCAAAATGGTAGACAGCACTGCATCTGATCCTGATCCTCTGGCATTGCTTGCAACATGCTGCAAAAGAGGAGTGTCATTATTGACAAGGGACAACAGTTGCTTAGCTGGATTTGAGTGGTGCCTGCCACAACCGTCTCCTCCATGACAAGAGACTTCAACCATTGAGCCAACACCAAATGATGGCAGAGTCTCTATGCCCCTCACCAATGTCACCCCAGCTGCTGAGCACGGGGTAGTGCCAGCATGAAGTGACCAATGTTCTGCTCAAGAACCTTTGTTGAAGTCAACATGGACAACTGATGGCATTCTGCCTACCACACGTCAATGAGAAGCCTTGTTCTGGAGCTGAGACAGGCTCTCCCACATCATGGCTACCACTGCTTTTCACTGAGGTTTTAGCTGTCGAGCACAATTCTTTGCTGTTCAGCATAGACAGTCTCTGGCTTGCTGTGACTGCCACCCTTTCACTTGGACTACAGCTGCTGGAACATGGTCTCTTGCAAACGAGGTCTGCTGCCATTCTTGAATGTGGCTGCAGCTGTCAATCACAGCCCTCAGACTGTGGGCTGGAGGCAGCCCCTTAGCACTCTGTGACAGCTACTGTCTCTGACTTTGGGCTAGAGCTGTTGATTGAAGACACTCTTTCATGCATGGTGACTGCTGCCAGTATCAACAGAAGCTTCAGTTGTCAAGTCAAAGCCTCCCTGTTAGATGCGAGACAGTCTTTGCACATTGTCCCTTGCCACCACCTGTCATTTGACTACATATGTTGATTGGCCACTCTTTGGCACACTGTGACTGCCGCTATCAGGAGGGGCTTCAGCTGTCGAGCACGTACAAACTAATGGAAGACTGCCTGCCAGGCCCTGTGTGCACCCATAGGGTTTTGGTGCCCACGTGATCCACATAGAAGTGCTTGGAGTCTGCTCCTGATACCGCCAGCCGTATGCTGTGGCCCTGCATGCAACCAGACATCCCTAAGTATGAGTACAGTCAACACAAGCCAGCTGAGAAGTGGTAAGTCAAAGTGGAAATCAGTAAGCTCAAGTATACAGCAGGGCAAACTGACAGTCAAGTGAGTGACCCTTGCAGACAGACCCCTGGCAATGCTTTGTGCTAGACTTGCATGCCCAACCTGGGCATTTGTGACATCTCTGCTGTTGCTGCTGAGACTTGCTGCCATTTCTTTCTGGAGTAACCGCATTATCCAAGTAGGTAAGTATCCAGAACACATGCTTTGAGCTGACAGCAGCTGACTCATCTGCGTGGATCACAGGTGTCATTCTGCTGCTCATGGTGACGCCAAAAAGTGAACATGCAGCCAGCATCAAGCGGTAAGCCTACTTTTCATCTTGCTCTCCTAGCATGCAAATCTGCACACCCAATGAAAGCAAGCTTGTGCTGAGGACTCCAGAGGGCGCATGACTGGGCTACCTTCAAGCAAACCTATAACACAGGGGTCCAGAGAACTGATGAGAGGTTGATCACCTCAGCAACGTTACAAAAAGACAGTGCAAAGCACTACACAAGCACTACACTGCTTTATGCAGACGCCAAGGTGACCTGGTTTGTGGAATAGTCTGCACCTGTTCTATAAGTGTCTGCCAAGAGGGTCAAAGTTATCTGGTATTTGGTGCAGGTCTCCTGTGCTCTCGCCCAGATGAAAAGCCCCATCTGATGCGTGGCAGCTGTGTTCCATCTGTGCCAATTGATCAACAACAACAACTCAAATGATTTTGACCACCTTGGCAAGTGCAGAGCACAGCTGCCAAACATCGGATGCTACTGATCACCTCACAAAGGAGAGCATCAGCCAAGAATTGCACAGCAGCATTTGCCACTGGCATGGGACATGAGCAGATTTGAGGCAAGACGGAGCATGTGTGATCACCTTTGAGAAGACGTAGGCTGAGGGCATGATCTGAAACATGCGTAGGTTGTATCGATGCGAAATGCTTTACCCTGGTGCAAAAAATTACATGATCTTGATCAACTCGGCAAAGGAATGGGCTGTGGGCATCATCTGAAACTGCCAAGATCAGATGCGACACACAGGTACCAAACAGCATATAATTTGTATGGCTATGGGTTGGATCACCTTAGCAAAGGAGTAGGCTGTGGGCATCATCTGAAATCTGCACAGCGCTGCTTGGCCAGCTGGCATTGCTTGAGCATCCTGCTCCTTGAAGGAGTGGAAGGGTTCCCCTGGCAAGTTCGCATGGGCCCTGGGGTCATTGGGGGGTGGGGGCAGGTACTCCTTGCGGTGGCTGGCCCTGAACATACCTTCTGTCACATACCTGCATCATAAGACCGTCCTGTGTCAGGTATCTGCATCAACTGTAAAGGCTTCACAAAAGCCGCAAGTAAAGGAGCAGAAGAGCTCCCAGGCAGGTTGGGGTGGGGCCCCAGGGGGAGGGGGGTGGGGTCAGGTACTCCTTGTGATGACTGACCCTGATCAAACTCCCTGCCACATACCTGCGTCACAAGACTGCCCTGTGTCAGGTATCTGCATCAAAAGCGTTCATAACAGCCGCAAGTGCAGGAATGGAAGGGCTCAAGGCAGGTTGGGGTGGGCCCGGGGGGTCAGGGTCAGATACTCCACACTATGGCTGGCTCTGAACATGCCCTCTGTTGAACACGTGCACCAACAGAAAGCCTCTCAACAAAACTAAAATTTGGGCAGGGCAAACAGATCGCAAGCTCAGACTGCGAGAGAAGACACACGTAGAGAGGGGACAAGAGGAGATAGGGGTTCAGTGTAAGGTCCCTCCTGCAGAGGCAACTGAAGCGCCCTTCCTTGCTGACCTCAAACAAAGGGCCAGCTCCATTGTCAAGTTGGTGCAAAGAGAGTGAGGGCAGCAGCAAACGTGTAGAATTAGGTGGGGAGAGCAGACAAGGGGATTTATAGATAGCAAGGACATGCTGGTGTTCTGGTCTTCAATTTGTTCAAGTGCTCAGCTTATTGAAACTGATGCTTTGACTTATGCCAGCACAAGTGCTGAGCATCAAAGTCCTGCTATCGCACTTGCAGCCCAGAAAGCGTACCTGATATCTCCCTGTGGGTCCACATCTTCAAGGTAGGCAAAGATGTCTGTGTCCTGACCGCTGCATTCCACCCAGAGCTCAACTCCAACAGCACCAACCAACTGCACAGCAGTAATAGCATCATGCAGGAGATGAGCCAAGGTGAGTCTGATTTTGCATTGGCACTCAGACACCACCAGCAGTCTTTGGTTTGCAGTACATGCTTCATACAGACTCTGCAGTACATGTCAGCAAAAGCTGACACCAAAGCTTTATATAACAGAAGCATTCCAAGCTGATCTTTTTATAAATATCGCATACTGATAGAAAATCGCCTGGCAAGCTAATGCACATTACATACAATATGAACAGCTTTGATTGTAGTATCTGTTATCATGGATTTGGCACGATACAAAACTAATGGCTGCTGTCTCAGTGCTCTGCGATGGCAGATCCATACAGACACACTCAACTGCATGGACTGCTTGCAGCCAACTCAGCACCCGCTTTCGCAATTGAACACCACATAAGCATGACAAGATGACTCTGCACTAACGAATTGCCCATGTGTTTCGTTTCATCTCAGACTGCTGCAACATGGTCAACTGATTTTGGGAAATGAGTGACGCAGCTGGCATTAGCTTGAGTACCTGGGTTGCTGCTGGTAAGGGTCGGCCCATGAACACCAGATGATTGCATTTGCCCAGGTCATCATAGTGCATGCTCTTGGTGATCTTGGATATCGCATCATACCGCGAGAGGCCCTGCAACATCCCCAAATTATGCGCAAAGTGGCATCTCGTCACTCACTGCAAGAAAAGCGCATCCAGACCTGCCTCATGCGTCTGCTGTTTTGCCAGACAGCCTTTGCCACAACACCTGCTTCACTGTTGAAATTGTGAGGGGCTACACAACATACAGTCAAAGGCAGCTCAGCATCTTGCCAATTTGCTGTCTATAGGTGTCAGTCAGTGGTGCCATGTTGTTGAAAGATACGAAATAGCCACAGTACTGCATGAACAACACGACTTGAATGACGCAAAAATTTTGGCTGAAAAGGATGTGAGTGCCTGATGTAGACGGGCATTTCATACCTATAAGAGATGAAATGCAGCAGCATTGCAGAGCCAAAATCAGCTGTGGCTTACACATAATTTACAGATGCAAGCATGCATACCATCCAGCAAAAGGCTGCTGACCTTTGCATCATGCTATTTGTACTGTGTTGGTGAGGTTGAAAGGTTGAAAGGCATCACCTTGATTTGCTTGCCCAGATCAATGTCATGCCTGAACCTGCAGTTCTGCTGCGCAGCAGGCTGAGTCAGCAGCCCTAGCTGTGGCCGCTTCTTGGAGGCAACAACCTGAGCCACTGGCATATGCCCCTGCTGTGCTGGCACAGGTTTTGGATTCACATCTGCTTCAGCTGTTTGCTGGCCTGCTGGTTGCTGTGGCTGAGGCAAGCCAGAGGCATTGGCATTGCCAGCCAACGCATGCTGACTCTGAATGCCAGAGGGAGACGCTTGGCCAGAAGCATGCTGCCTATCATGCAAGCCTAAAGGATGCTGCAAGGGCTCTGTCGCAGTGGCTGGTTCAGTGTTGGCCACCTTAGCTGACTTCTTGCCAAGGCGCAGCCAGCTTCTGGAGGACTTCCTGGCAGGCTCAGCGGCCTTGTTGAGGTAGAGCTTGAGCAGCGGCCTGGATGCATTTGGCGGTGGCCAGCTGCGGCAGGCCTTCCAGCCTCTGTCATGATCTGAACCCATCATGAAATAGTGCACAGACGGCGATGCCGCATCCTCTGCTTCCTTCTGCTTGCCTTGTGTTGCTGCGCTGGAGCCCTGAGGCCCTGCTGGCGCATTCAATTCCAAATTCGAATTTGAAGTCAAGTTTGAATCTTCAAAGCCTGGCAGCTGTACAGTGGCACCTTCTGCATCAGCGCTGGGGGCCAACTTTGCGGCCAGTATGCCAGGAAAATGCTCGCCATGCGCATCACCAGTCAAGCCGGGCAGCTGGTGACTGCCATGCTGTGCATGCTTTGCATGCTGTGCTGGGTCCTGCTGAGCCTGACTTTGAGCAGACTGATTCTCAGTGGAGAGCTTGTGGTCACAGCATCTGTTGATGAATGCCATGGAGTGCTTGGGCTGGTCAAAGGAAGATTTGGCGGCCACTGATTGGTCCATGACCCCGCCATGCGACCATGGGCCTAGCACAAGCTCACTGCCTACAGCAAAGAAGCGTCTGCTGATGCTAGGCAACTGATCATGACAAAAACAAGGGGCACAGGCTGGTCTGTTTTCTGAATCACCGATCTTTTGTCACAGATGCAAAATGACACAATCTCAGCCTTGACGAAACCTCAGAACACATAAGATTTCTCTGCCTAAGAGAGAAGCGTCTGGTCTTTTATGCAGGCGCAACATGCAACAGCATGTCTCAACAGCATGATTGGTTTCTGACTCCAGGCTGCACATCGTTCAAACTGCTACCCCTTGCAATGAGTGCACTTTATGATGGCTGATTTACCTGCTGTTTTGACAAAAGCTGAACAGCACCATCACAGCTGAGAGGGCTTGCCATCAAAGCAGCAAGAAGCAGTGGCGTTGTGGCTTCAACACAGCAATGTAGACAGCACAGAATGCCATTGTGACTAGGTTGTGAACAGGGCAAGTAACACACAAAATCCATATGCAAGACACAGGGCAGAAGGCTCACCAGGGGCTTGGCCGCAATGGTGAAACAGGTTTATGGCAGCTGAAGCTGTGCTGTCCAGCCAGCCTGAGACAAGCTGTAAGGGGACGTTGGCCTCCTTGAGATCCTGTGCCTTGCTGCACAAGCTTGCATCTGCTGTAGTCGCATTGGTCTGCAACCACAACAACAGTGCAGTCACAGAAATAGTGTAACATATCACCATGCGCACAAATATGGCTTGCGTCTTGGTGGCACGGACCTGCAGTCACATTGACACCTGAATTGGCCGCATGTGGTGTTCACAACAATGTGGAGCAGCACATTGCTGCACAAGCTAGCATCTGCTGTGGTGGCATTAGTCTGCAGTCTCAACAGCACTATCTATACCATTGTTGCTACTCTACATTATCGTGTCTGGGCTGTTACAACATGATGGTGTTGCACAGTGCACACCAACAAGGCTTGCATCTGCTGTGTTGGCATGCATCTGCAGTTGCAACAGCAATGTGACTGGCCATTATGTGGTGTGTGGTGTGGTCATCAGTGTGTGCCTGTGCATTGTAGTGTGCACCTGCTGTAGTGGCACTGGTTTGCGATTACAACCATAGTGTCTATTATAACAGTGTTATGTATGGAGTCCACATGAGTGTATACAGGTGTGATGCAAGCACCTGCTATCATGGCGTATGTCCACAGTCACAAATATTGGGCAAACTTATATATACTTGATCAGCTCGCTTGCCATACACCCTTTTGTTTGGTGTTCCTGGCCAACAGCCATGTCTGATTACTGACGGAAGCAAAGTGCTCACGAGGTGAAAGTCAACGCTACAAGCTGCTAGATGGGAAGTTTGTTGCATGTTCTTTCATCTCATGAACGCTGTGGTCCAGACAGTGAACAAACTCAAACGTGTGTCAGGGACGACCATGGCAAGTCAGTGGGGCAAATGATTGAACATGCATGCACAAACTGTGCCATCACTTGAAGCATGTTTTGCCAGGCGTTGGGAGTGTGGTAGAACACAGTGCAACAGGTCATACTGCTGCTGATGCCACACATGCTATGCAAACTGGTTTCCAGCTCAGGAATTTCAGAACACCGTGCTGACATACTGATAAGATAGGATTGCACAGAAACAAAATCCATCAGGAAATTGGCACTGTTGTGCTGGACATATTGCTGCCGCACCTTTGCAGCTTGTTGATCTGTGAAGCGGATAGACTTCATAGCCGCAGCTGAATCCCACGTGTTGTGCTCTGCCACTGCAGCTTGTAACAAGCGCTTGCCTGCAGTCAGCAGCAGCCGCCTCTGCTTCACAGTCAGCTGAATGCTTGAGCAAATGACTGAAATGATTATTTGCAGAGCCCAATGTTCACACAACTTGCAGCGCTGAACATATGACAGCAGCGATGGGTCAATGTCAACATGGCAAGCAACAGCTGACTCTGCTATTGGACATGCTACGCTCTGGTCTGTTGTCATATGCATTGACCTTGCAGATGACCACCAGGTGACCTAGGCTATGACCACCAAGGCCTTTCAGTGCATCATAATGGCGCTCACAGCCCATGCAGCATTGTGGGTCAAGCAGCATGTGCAAGCTTGGTATAGAGTCACACAGAAGCTATGTTTGCTGCAACGGCTCACTGAGCACTACAGCAGAGTCAGCAGATGCATCAGGTGAACCTTCTGTGTGACTCAAGCTTGCACAGGTTGCTTGACCCATCATAGGGTATCTTGATACTGCAAGCTTGGGCTGAAACTGAGCAAGATTAGGCGCTGAAACTGGCTTGTACATTGATAGGGAATGCAATGCGACATTGCGGCATCTATGCCTGTGTCTTAAGACCTTGCAGTTCATGCTGGAACCTTCTGGACCATGCAGAATTGCAATACTTCGACAGTCAGCATGCAAATGCCCTGGACACACCTTTCTCTTTGTAGTGGCGCCTGACAGATATATGCAGCATATGGGCCGAAACGCCCTCAGGGCCGGTGCCCCTAGCAGGAATGGTCTGACTGTTTACAACAGGCCCGCTGCCCAAAAGCTGCTGGACACCGGTTCGATTCCAGCTTCTGTACTGGTGCTGGTCGCTGGCTGCGTCAAGTGAGAGCTGCCTCAAATGCTCAGTTGACTGCTGCTGAGTGAGTGTGCTAGGCTGAGTAGGTGCTGCAGGCTGCTCAGCTGCTGAGGTAGTTGCAGAGGTCCCATTAGTTGTCACATCGCTCTGCTGTGGCTGGGCAGTAGCTTCTTGGGACTGAGGCGCTGCAACAGCACAACTTTGTCAACACAAGTTTGTCAGCACAATCTTATGAGCACAAGCTTCGCAAAGACCTGGAGACAGTCTTCGTTTCACTCTGCTGTGGCTAAGCAGCGGCCTGTTGAAACTGAGGTATTGCAACACCACAATTTTGTCAGCATTTTGTCACAAAGACCTCGCCACAGTCTTCACTGCAGTCTGCTGTGGTTGGAATGGGATGGGTTGCATGAATACATCACGTGACCAACAAAACCCCAAATGAGAGGCTATAGTAGTCATGAGTATGCAGCATCTACTATGCTTGTAGGCATTGTACACGTGACACCCGTTTTGCTTGTGAGCATTGTATGATGTATCACCTGTCGCAGTAGGTGAGGTGCCTAGAGTCAGGCTGCGCCGCGCAGCTGGTCCATTAGCCAGTGCAGCAGTACTGCTGTTGAGGGTCAGCAGCCTTGTTGGGTGTGTGATGCTGCGAAGGAGCAGCCTGGTAGCATTTGTCATGTCAGCAAAGGAGCGCGCTGTCAGCCTTGCACCGTCATAGCACACCACTGGATTACAACCTCTGCAGGCAGAACCCGAGTTGTTGAGCAAACAATGGTGAGGGTCAGCAGTCATGTGGGCTGTGCAAACGTGTGAAGGAGCAGCCTGGCAGCATTAATCATGTTAGCAAAGGACTGCGCTGTTAGCCTTGCACCATCATAGCAGACCACAGGATTGCAACCCCTGCAGGCACAACCAAAGTTGGTCAACAAACAGTGTTGAGGGTGAGCAGTGTTGAGGGTGGGCAGCCGTGTCGGATGTTTGAGGCTGCAAAGAAGCAGCCTGGTGGCCTTGGTCATGTCAGCAAAGGATCGCACTGTCAGCCTTGTGCCATCATAGAAGACCACAGGATTGCAGCCCCTGCAGGCACAACCAAAGTTAGTCAACAAATAGTGTTGACGGTGAGCAGTGTTGTTGGTGAGCAGCCGTGTCAGGTGTGTGAGGCTGCGAAGGAGCAGCCTGGTGGCATTGCTCATGTCAGCAAAGGAAACTGCCGTTCACCTTGCACCATCATAGCCGACCACAGGATTGCAACCCCTGCAAGCAGAGTCAGTGTCAATGCAAAGCGCTGCAAGCTTGAGCTTGTGCAACAGGGATTCAGAGACCAGCATTTGAAGCTGAAGCAGAACGTTCTGAATGCAGAATAGAACCAAGCTGTTGCAGTAGAACCACACAGGACGCTGCAGGGCTTCTCACAGCCAACCGAGAGCTTTTGTAGTCATTAAGTTTGGGCTTTCAAGCTGCACAGCATGCCTCCACATCCAAGCAATCATACATTGATGAAGAATAGCAATGGGGTCAACTGCAGCTTGTGCAGAAGCACGATATGCACAGTGACAGAAGCAATGCAAGGATAGCTGCCAAGCGCAGGGCTCACTTTGAAATGGTTTTGAGCAGCTGCTTAGCGGGTGCCTGCAGGATGCTGTAGTCATTGTAGTCCATGCCCTTGCAGAAATTGGCCCACGCTTCAGAAAAGCTCTTCGTGGCAATGCCACCAGGAATGGCTATGTCATGGTAAAGATCCCTGCAAGAGCACAAGATGCTGCCTGACATGGCCCCGGTAATGTTGCGTGAATTACCATACTCTCCATTTCAGTGATTGATACTCTCAAGTTCTTGTGTATTAGGTAAAATGTATTGGTGCCAACGAATTGCGTATCTAATAATTTGCACTGCATCTCAGTGATCCATACTCTCAAAGACTACATATTGCGTATTGCGTATTGAGTATTACGTATGCTGACTTACGGTTGCAGTGTCAAACCCAGCATGTTGCATGCTGCAATGTCATGCATTGAATGCAGGCATGGCAACAAGAGAGGCTACAAGCGGCTAATGCAATCATACATCAAACTCGTCTACAACAAGCCATTCCTACTTGCATGCCAACAGCAGTCTGTGCTGTTGAACATGAGCTGTCTCCCTGTATGGTAAGCTGCCTTCACATGCATGTTCAAAACATGCGAGGCCTGTCAGTAACGCTGTTTCCGTTTTTGTAAACAGCAGTAAGCAGAGCTGTTGAATCTGCAGGCTGTGATATGCAAGATACAAAAGTGAGAGAAGACTTGCGCCTCAAATACCTAGCACCATTGCTACAATGTGTAATCCATATTATGTATCAGTGCCATTGGCAGCAGCATCAGTATGCAAGGCAGGGCTTACCAAAAGGGGTACAATGCCACACAGCCCTTAATTGCAGGATGATGCAATGATGTTGTGAATAAGGCAGCAGTCGCATCATATGACTGGCCACACAGCACCACCTGCGAAGCACAACATGTCGCTTGAGGCAATTGCTGCATGCAACGCAGGTGCATTTAACGCCTGATCACTGCCGTGTGAATATCCAAGCACAAACAGCTGTGTGGATTTGAAAAAATGGGCATGCTGCCTCATCACAATGCACAGACAGGAACCGACTTAACAAGACGTGGTAGGGGGCATAATCACAGCTACTCAGCGAGGCTGACTCCTCAACAGTGGCACATGTTAACACGCAAGGTGGTGACAGAGCTAGTGTTCAAGCAACTCTAGAAGGTGCTTTCCATGGGTTGCATGGGCCAGCTTTAGCTTAAAGAGTCATGACAACTTATCTGTCCAGCAGCACATGTTTGTGAATGCACATGGTCTTGGGCCACAATCACTAATGACTAACCACAGGCTGAGACTTGGGTGTTAACAAGGAATACTGTACGGCGCAGGAAAAGCGTAGGTAGGTACCCTGCAGACAGATCTTGCTGTTGCACATGGCTGATGGCCAGTCATGCACAGCCCATGAGGGCTGACATGTTGATGACAAACACAACAGTTCAAACAGGGCATAGCTTGGGTAGGTACCCTGTAGACAGACCTTGCCGTTGCACCAAGGCTGACCTTGCATCCAGTCCAGCACTGCAATGGAGTCCTGCCTCTCAGCAAGACCCCAAGGCAGCCGCCACTGCCCGAAAGATGCACCTGATGCCACCAGCTCATACATTGACACAGCAGCATTGGGGTAGATGGTCACTGCAAATGATGCAGCAGACAGTAAAAGCAGGCAGCGCTGCAGCAGTTGTGGTAGTGAATTAATGCGATGCTGGGTGCGCTTCAGGTGGACTGAGCATAACACCTCTGAAAATGCATTGCAGAACCTGCTTATGCTTGACTTCTGTGTGACATGACGGTGCCAATGCAACTGATGCACATTGCAATGTAAGATCAGGCAGTGACAGTGAATGCCAGAAAGAACGCTATTTTCTCCAGCTACCTATGCATAGGCTGTTGGAGTCCAGGACAGGCGAAATTTGAACCATTGTTTTGAATGCAAATTTTTCATGATGCCATGAGTAATAGCAGCAACCCCCACCTGTTCCCCTGAAATCCATGCTGATAACTGCATAGCCGGCCAACAGCAGCTCAGCCTTGAAAGCTATGTTAATGAAATCGTATGGCCTGCCATCTGTCATAAGCCGGAAAGGAAAGCGCAGGTAGATGCCCCTTGTGTACCTATATAGTTGTTGGAAAGAGGATCAGCAGGCAATGAAGCCAGATGCTGCCCAGGAATGGCCAAACGGAATCAACTTGAATCAAGGATGCTTGTGTCAAACGAATTGGGCACAAAGTGCTACGCAGAGGCTGCCCAGGAGCTACACATGCAGAACGACATGTATGGCATGTCAGCGTACCTGGCTTGGAACAATACACACGGCACGGGCGTCTTGCCGTCGTACTTCCGAGGTAGCATGACGTCGACAGCGAGCTTTGTTCCATCGCGAGCTCGGACATAACAGGACTACGTAAACATGTATTTGTCAGCTGCTATTGCGCTCAGAGCACCGTCGATGACGCGTTGATCAGAGGCAGGTCTCACATAGAGCTTTGCAGTCTTGTACGCTCCCAGAGCCTCTTTGGACAGGTCCTTTGACTTGGGTGGCACGACGTCGCTCCAGTGTGTGTCAGATCGCTCGGTCATCGCGACGCCAGTGCCAAGCTGGGCTTTGTAAGTGGCGGCAAGCCGGGACACCACGACGCTTCTGTCTGATCTCCTCGGCGGCGGTCAACCACCTGAGCGTGCCCGCAAGCTGGCGAGAACTTGATTGAAGTCCTGAGTGCTGTCACATGTACCTCAGCAGGGATTTAGCAATGTGCACATGCATACATAATGGATTGCCACACCACTAATGCACAGGGCAGAGAAACTGCTTCAAGGTTTTAGCGACGCACAGAAGCCAGCTGCATGCCTTTCTGCATGCATTTTGCTTGTGTGGTGACTTCATGACAACAAGCAGCAGCAGCTTGAGCAGACCAAGGCTGAGCGCTGCTTGCTCTTAGTTTGTTGGTGATTTGCTTCCATGGCGGTGCTGAGGCTAGTTTGCAATTGAGCTCATTCAAACATGGTTTGAAGGTCTGCAAATTTGTCTGAAGCAAAAGTTCGGGTTCAAAAAAACCTCTCCACCCGTTGAAACACCCTCTGTCCACTACACCAGCACAACACCATGCATGTTGACGTTCCACTAATGTATGCAATGCTGACAGCATGTCCCACACTGACTATTAATCTGCTTGACATGCACAAGGGTTGCTGTTGACATGTGAAGTGTCCTCCGCAACATGCTCTTTCACTGGCTGCTATAGAGCCAACAGATTGGCAATGGGCTGTTAGTTCAACACTAACTGTACATTTGGTACAAACACTTTATGAGGCAATTAGCCTTTGACTTATGACCCAATTGCACTCAGTAGCTGCTGCTTGTGGCTGTCAGAAAACATGAGCTCCACCACTGGGTGCAGATTGCTTTGCTGCATAGCGTTGGGCAGGTCAAACCATTTCCACTGAGAGTGCTCATTATTTAGTTGAGGCTGAAATCTGTTCTTGGCATCTGCAGTCAACTTGCCAATGAACACAGTGTAGTGCTTCTTGCCATGTTTGCCTCGTCTGCAGAATAAGAACAGGGTTGAGATGTGCCAAGCATGATGTAGAAGCAACAAGCAGGACATGCCAGGGCAGCAAGCTTGCAGCGACAGGGCTCATGCAAACAAACGATGACAGTAGTAGGCATGACAATGATGACCATAATCATAATCATAATCATGACGCGTTGCAGCATACATTGTGTGGCACAAATCCTGTCTCGCCAGGCAGGGGTGACAGGGGTGTGAGTGCTCATCATGCACAGCTTCATGACATGACGCAATTGTGCATCCAACAGCTTGCTCAAGTAAGTGAGGTGACCTTTTTCTCCAAACGATCAGTGTCACCTTGTGAGCACTTGTCCCAAGACAGCAAATTCTGGCACAGTCCCCATCTCCTCCTGAGCTTCACGCTTTGCTGTGACAAGCAGATCTGTATCATCTGCTTCAACATTTCCGCCTGGTAGGCCCCATGTGTTGTTGTTGTGCTTGCTGTTGCGCAGGAGCAGCAGAACCTGGCTACCTGACCTGCAGTGAAGCAGCAACCCACATGACCTCTAGCCCTGAGGTGACAGCCTCTTGAGATGAACAAGTGCATAGCAGATTTCTGAGTGAAATTAACACTGGACAACAATAGCTGGTCAAGGCAGCATGCAAGGGCAAGAAGCTCACGTAAGCAGCAGCCCAGCTCCGCGTTTGGATGCTGGACTGTTGTCTGGCAAGACTTCCAGACTGTGCTTCTGGTGACTGTACACAGCTGTCAATACAGTGACAACTGCGATGAGGACGGCGAGGCCGACAATGAACGATAAAGCCAGAATTCGATGCTTGCGAAGGCGTCGAGGATCAGACGAATGCTCACTGTCTAGCTGCAGCGGCTCGTACCCTTGCTGCTGCACGATCTTGCTCATGCGCTGTTGCGCCGTTGAACGAGCATGAAAATGGCAAGCTGTAAACTGACCCGTATCAATGCCTAGCGATTTGCAATGACACCATGCTAGCGACAGGGTCAGCGCGGATCGGAATGACTTGCAAACAGGCAAAAGTCAAAGCACGGAAGCATTGATCAGTCATCAAGCAGCGCAGAGTTCCGTCAATACAGGCGATACCAGATCACCACCCGCGTCGCGCCATGGTCCGTCTTCGAATGGTGCATGTCCTAGGGGTCAGGACCTGAATGCTTTGTTCCGTGCCTGCAACAACCGGTCTTGTGTCGTGCCGGAAGCAGCACTTGTACCAGATGCAATTCCCATTTTGACAAGCGTAGCCGGAAGAGGCAGCTGTCGGTCCGGGCTAGCTTTTCTGTGCGCAGATGTTGCACGTTCATTTCAGCACTGCTGGCACCGGCTGGGCCTAGTCTGACGCGAACTTTCAAGTGTCGCTGTTTTGAAAGTGAATCTTGAACTGGGTATGACACTGAGCGCGTCACTTTCCTATGCGCCCTGAGGCTCAGCAGATCAGTTGAAACGTTGAAATCGAAGCAACCAGTGACTTGGCTCTCGGTCAGAAATGACGACCGAGACCGCAGCCCTAAACGATCTCAGCCTTGCATGCGGGCCAGAACACCAAGAACGGATCGAAAATCACTCGACGCATTGGACCGAAGTAGACCTGGATGTCGTTGACGCATTGGCAAGGATCTTGAGCAAAAAAGAGCTCGCAGTGTCCAGACTTGTGTGCGCTGCTTGGAGAAACTCGATAGACTCCTGCATTCACCAGCTCAGGTTCAAGCTCACACACCCTGTCTGTGCTTCAAGCATGCTTTAGATATCATTGCAACAACGCCAGATCGGCAAATACATTTGAATGTTATGACGTATGTCAATTGACTCTTCGTTTGCTTGCAGGCCCCAGGCATTCAGGCCGAAAGAGCTTGCAGCAAGCTTCAAAGCCATCAACAGGCTAGACCTGCATGCTCTAGATGACGTCACAGACAAGCAGCTGCAGGACTTGGCAGCAGCTCAGCACGTGCCACATGAAGATGATCTGCTGGCGCAAGCCTTGCGTAAGCTGCATGGAGGCAGCATCTGCAGCAGAAGCGAATGTCCATCTGTGACTGGCACGCTCAGCAGAGCTGACAGTTTTGACATGGATGACAGCATGTCAGATGCTGCATCTAGCACACCAAACAGCTTAGCAAAGCAGCTCACACCTCTCAGGAAAGCGCTCGCATTGCCACAACGAGCTGCTGCATCTCTTCACAGCAGCAAACCAAGCCTTGACAGTCCTCTTGGCAGCATGAACAAAGCAGCAGCCAGCCGCTTATGGCCACCACCCAGAGCACCCACCAGCATACGAGCAGAAAGCACTGTCCTTGTCAACCCCTCCCTCCCCCCCAGTCCCCTGCCTGAAGATCCCTCCAGCAGCCAGTCCCCTTTCACTCCTTCAGACCCCCCCAGCGACTCACCCCGCCCTCAGTCCTTTCACTCAGCTGCATCCTTTAGCACGTTGTCACACCCATCGCAGCGCTCTGGCAGACGGCGTGCTCGGTCAAGATCAGGGCGTCATGCAAAGCGGCTGCCTCATCCCAAGTCACAGGCGCAGATGCGACTGGCTGAAGAGACAATTGGTGCTCCACAGCCAGGGACAATGATTCTGGCACACAGGTGACTGCTGCTGCTAAGGACAAAGCACCTATGCGTCACCACTCTTGCCTCTCCAAAGAGTCATAGTATGAGATGCTAAGATTAATGTCTGATGCACGGGTGCCAACAATTCACATTGTACTTTGATGACCCATGTCCTCATGTCTGGCATATCGCGTTACTTTGTACACAGCGGTGACTCACTGCCAATCATTAACGCTACATGCACAGTCGAAGCACGCCAGGTGCGTCTGACTCAAGCTTTCACTGTGAACAAGTGCTGCCATGATCAGTCCCAATAGATGAAACACTTCTCTGATTTGTCCACAGGCCATCATCTGTGCAAGAAGCAGAAACAGAGCCTGCCCTGGCATGGCTGACCTGCCTCAACATCAGTCAATGCTGGCGAGTAACAGATACCGGCATCTCAGCTCTTGCTGGCCTCACCACTTTGGAGGACTTGGACATGAGCTGCTGCACACATGTCAACCGGACTGGCTTTGCTGCTGTTGCCTCTCTACCACACTTGAGCAGCTTGACAGTGGCTAAAATGAGGCTGTCTACAGGATCTCTGGAGTGTGTTGGGACCATGACAGGTGATCTGCCCTGCATCTCGTGCTGCAGCCATGTGGCTACTTTGCGCCATAGTGTACTCACATCACTTGAACTGATCAGGACACATCCAGAAGGATCACCGCATTTTTGCAAAGCACTGAGGGAACTTGCCAACTCTTTGCAAGCCCGCGCAAGGCATCTGTCATGCACAGTATCATAGCCGTATGAGGACTTGCTGCAGATGCAGAAACATGATGCCCGTAGAGATGACTGCAATCAGCCTTGTAAATTCCCCGCAGAGCTGCGTGTGGACTACTGTCAGTTGAGTGCACCTGCAGAAGAAATATATGAGACAGTTCATGCATTAGCAGAACATTGTGGGTTGCATTTGCTGTTGGTAGATGTTACAAATGGTGTATTTTAACACGGTCGCATGGACTGCATCTGCAGGACTGCGCTGCTTGTCTGCCACCTTGTGCAGCTGGGACACTACAGACCAGCCCTTGGCAGCAGCTGTGACCAGGCTGTCTCAGCTCACAGACTTGAGGCTGGCGAATTCACAGAGCTTACAGGACGAGGAATTGTCTGTGCTGTTGGGCAGTCTTACACATCTGCAGCGCTTGGACATTGCTGAGTGCTACAAGCTGACAGAGCGGGGCATGAGCCTGTTGCAACTGCCTCTGCATCTGACTGCTCTCAATTTCAACAGGTAGAGCTGCTGACCGCAACCTGCTTTGCAGGTAGGGTGCTTTCCCTATGTAGTAATACTGATGCATAGACAGAATCAAAGTTTGCATTCGGAAAATACACTAAGCGTCAAACCAGGGCATACACTCCATGCATATCAGCCAGATGTTGCAATTACCTGCAAGGTCTGCTGCACAAAAAGTCACATATAAACAGCGCATACCCTGTTGAAGGGAGGATTTTTCAGCCTGTATTCAGTGCCTGCTCAATCCTATGCAGTCAGCCGAGCCCATGCTGCATGTTGAAGATACAAACCATAAGCTGGACACTTGCTTGCAGGACTGCTGTCACAGACACAGCGCTGAAAGACCATGTTTGCAAGCTGTTGTGCTTGAAGCAACTCAGCATCATGGGCTGTCATCAAGTATCAGACTCTGGCATCAGGCATCTGACTGCAGCAGCATCAGAGTTGACAATGCTTGACATATCCAGCTGCAGGTATGACCCTGATATTAATGCACGCACAATGCAAGCTTGCTTTGACTGTTCTGTACTGTACTGTACAATGGCAGCTGCTGTTTTTACATCTGCATCATCGAGCATTTAATGTTGTGACCTGTAAGCATAATGTGCAGAAGCGTGTCCATGCGCTTGATGTTTTGTTGCCACCTCCTTGTGCATCATTCACACAACGGCAACACTGTTGAACGACACCTGCAACTTTGGTGACGACACATTTGAGCTTGGGTGCGGGGTCTGTTTGGCCCAATTCTGGTAGCCCTAGGCCAGCTTGTTTTCCCCATCATGTCAGCGTTGTGTGATGTTCACCCATGTATGGAAACGCATGTCCTGTATGCAAATTGCAGACACTTGAGCTGCATTGACAGGGCAAGTGTACGGGCATCATTGTGGTCCTGCAGGGAGGTCACAGATGAGGGACTGGCTGAGCTGACTCAGCTCAGCTCTCTGCAGACATTGGTCATGAACAGCATGAGCCCTGGCGTTACAGGCTGCTTCCTCAGCAGCTTACAAGGTATGGAGTTCCCTTGTGCTCCATTGAGCATGGTCAGCTGCAGTAGCTGCGTGTACAGATGCAAAAACGCAGAAAGCTCATGCTGTGGTGTCCCATTTTGTCAAACGAGGCAAATGCCAGACTTGCATGATTGATGCGGCAGCAGTCATGTGACTTATGTACCTCCTCTTTTGTCAGTCTGATAACAAAAGCAGAACTTCCCTTGCTTTGACCAGCCAACAAAGCTGATTGCATGTGCCGCGCAGTGGCACTGGCATGCTTGTCAGGCAAACCATGACTCGTCTCCTTACCCCTGACAGCTATGCTAATGACAGGATGTGGCGTATGCAGGGTTGCAGCAGCTGCATGGCATCAGTTGTGCAAGCTGCACAGGGTTCATGCCTGCAGCTGTGAGTGCCATCGGCAGCATGCATGGCCTGCTGGAGCTGAACATGAAGGGGCCTATGTCCTTGGGCAGCTTGCAATCTCTGACCGCGCTCAAGGCTCTGACTGGTAAGTTCTGTTTTCACCTATGTGCATGACTTGCAGGACTATGATGCATAATCAGACTTTGAAAATAGATACGGGAACTGCGCTGCGTGTCATGAAAGAAGTCGCATTTGTTATGCAATATTTGCATTCCGAGGCTCCGACGTGAGGCCCACAGATCTGCTTGAGGCAAACATTGTACGTGAGGCGTGGTCATTTGGTGCCTGTGCTATGCAGTGCCAATTGAAAGGCCTGCGCACATGCAGAGCAAGATTGTGTCAGAACTTCTTGTCAGCACAAGGCAAATAATGAACTGCTGCACGCACAGTGCTCACATGGCTCATGGCAAATAAACCATTTGACAGCTGTGTGTTGCTATGTCTCAACAGGCAGCTCAATTCTGCGCTGTGAATGCTTTGACAGGTGTGGAAGTGCTCGACTTAAACAAGCAGCGAAAAAGTGGTGGCCAGGAGGTGGCTGTCTTGAGCAGGTGTGCAGATTCTCAAGATGACTTCCTGTGCTTGAGGCTACTGTCACAGCCATTGTCATGCATTTACAGGTGTGGAAGCTCTCGACTTGGCCAAGTGGCCTATCAAAGATGGCCAGGAGGTGGCAGTCATGCACATGTGTGCAAATTCTCAACATGACTTCCTGTGCATGATACTATTGTCACTGCCACTGTAATGCCTTTACAGGTGAGGAAGCTCTTGACTTGGCTGAGTGGCCTCTCAGCGGCAGCCAGGAGGTGGCAGAATTGTGCAAAGTGTCAACATGGCCTGCTGTGCATGAGGGTACTGTCACAGCCACTGTCATGCATTTATAGGTGTGGAAGCTCTCAACTTGGCCAAATGGCCTATCAGTGGCAGCCAGGAGGTGGCAGTCATGCATAGCATTGGTCACATGTGGCGCCTCACACAGCTGGACTTGGCTGAGTCCCTGGTGAGGGCACATCAATTTCAATAGCCTTGTGTCACGTTTAAGCTGAGAGCCTAGGATACGTGAAATCTAACAAATCAACAGACCATGCAAAAGGTCAAGGGACCACATGCTCCACACAAGATGTCAAATTTACTCATGGAAGGTACCAATCATGAGCAGGTTTCCAATCTTGTGTGGATGAATGCTGGGCCTGCAACCTTCCTTGAGCATGTGCTGCTAAAATAAAAGCTCAGCTCCAACACAATCACTCAGTGACTGTGCTGTCTGCTTGTGCTATGCTGTGTGATGTCAGATGGCAGCGCACAGCACACACAGAAAGGTCAAATCTAGGTAGGCCGTGCACTGTAGCAACCACAGTGTCTCGTTCAGCATGACAGCATCAGCTATGTATCATATCTGCATGTTTGCACCCTTTTCCATGATGTCAACTACTCGTGACCTTAGTTTTTGTGAAGAGGCAGCAGCAGCATTTTGCAGTGTTTTTTCTGTAATTGTGAGTGCAGAAGTACAACATGCACAGCTGCAATCAGACAGCAAAACAAGTGTCACATATTGACTATCGACTGTTTGACATTTGACTGGCTGGCATCTGCTGTGATTAGGTCTCCAGCAAAGGCTTGCGGGAGCTGGTTGGGTTGCAAAGCTTAGTGCGCCTCAGTTTCAAGTGCTGCACCAATGTGAATGATCAAGCTTTGAAGGCTGTTGGTCAACTGACTGCTCTCACGTAAGGCAATGCTGCTCTTTCGCTTGTTGATGCTCTGTTGCTGTAACGTCAATGGCACAACTGTTTCAGCTTCGTGAACCAACAAGCTGTATTGCTGTCTTGTACAACTGTGAAACAGTAATAACAAAGCTTGTCAACCCACTGATTTAATTGTTTCAAGAGATTACGCACCAGCGTTGGCAGCCTCTGGCAAACAAACATATTTGTGGCACCTGAGCTGTACTAAGGTTGAGCATCACAGGAAGAATACATGCCTGGGTACTGTATGTTGCCAAGCAGGCGTTGGCATGCAAGAGCTTTGGCGCTTTCATGCAGTAATTGACCCAAGTCGCTCTTGACTCTTGACTGGTGCCATTACAGGATGCACCGCTCCACCGTTTTGATGCAGCTGCAACCTGCAATGGCATCATGTCAAGCTGTGCAATGCTGTTGCCCCGTCATTTCAGTATGGAGTGGCTGAATTGCCATGGTCCTCCAATGCTGAATGACATCACGATAATGCAAGATTCAGGCTGGGCTTGTGCTGTGTATAGGTGGCTCAGCCTGCACTACTGCAAGGCAATATCAGACAAAGGGCTAATGCATTTGGCAGCTCTCAGTGCTCTAGTCCATCTGGACATTGGATTCTGTGAAAAGCTGACAGACAGGTACACCCCCCCGCTTTGTGGCTGCTCTCTGATGCATTCTGACCATGGATATAATTTCATTGCTTTTTAGCTGCCTGCCATGTGCTGCTGCTTGCAAGTGATGTCTGCTTCCCCTTGATTGCTGCCTTTTTACATCTCGACCAAAGGCTTTCTGTGTTGGCCAACAGGCTGCCTGCTGTATATGCGGCGCATGCAAATGTCATTGATTCTCCTTGGTGACCTCTTTTTTAAGCGGAGTGCGCTGTGAGGTCACACCTGAGAACACAGCTGCGTTGGAATGAACGCTGGCCTTGCTTATGGTGAGCAGGCTTTTGTTGGCTTGTTGAACACATAAATGCAGATTCTCCTGCTGACATGCAGGGGGGTTGCTCACCTAGCTCACCTTCCGTGCCTTTCATATGTACGTATGGCTGGCTGCCACCGTATCAAGCTGTATCAAGAGTCAAGAGAAACATCTGGCAAAGTGGACATCAGACAATGGGCTAAATATGACCAGGTCCCTGGTCAGCACAAAGGATGGGCTTCAGCCTGGAAAAGAATGTTGTGTAGCTGCAGCTCTGAACAGCCAGAGTAGGCATAGTTGTGTTGGGTGAAGGTATGTTGCAAGATGCAGACTAGGTTGTTCTTGTTGCTGTTGTTGCAAAGGTTGCGTCTATGGGCACATCTGACAGTAGCAGCGGCATCCTCCCAGTGTAATTGCGCAAGTCCTGTTGCATACTTGACACAGTGTGACAGGACTTGCACAATGCCAAGTCGAGTCCTAGGGGTTAGGCCTTGAAGCTTGTTTTCCTCTGGCAGGTGTAGAAGTTGCACATGGAGTAACAGTGGCAATCTTATGTTTGGCGGCTGACATTGCAATTGGGAATCATCAGCACTTTTAAGTGCAACTCAACTGCATCTCATGGCACATAGCTAGTATATTTAGCTTGTGAATAGCAGCAAAACTAGTGCATGGAGAAGCTGCAATTTCTGCATATGTTGTTATTGATCGCAATGTAAGCCTGAATCAGCAGCCGTTTTTTGTGTAAATGTCTGTGTAACAAATTGAATGTGGCCATGACGTAACATAGCAAAGTGCGTGGCTTGCATACACGTCCTGATCAGGTCCAGCTATGTCAGGTCACCAGCCATACTCGACTGTCGGACAGATTCAACAGATCACTCACGGTGTACAGTATGATGGCTTGTTTCAGTCTTGTGGTAACATACAGCTCCATTGTGCTCCATGGCACTGCAATACTTTACAATATTGCCACAAATGAACGGCTACATATCATTTTTGCTGACTGACTAATGCTTTGCAAGTCTGCTGCATAGAAACGAGGTCTTGCTGTAAATACTGAGTGATGCCTTTCACAACATCTAAAATCTGCTGTCTCTGCATTGCTGCAAGGCTGTCCTCTGTGGCTGTTGAGTAGGGATGTTTGTCATCTGTTTGCTGCACATGCTGTGTCACAGCTGCATGTAGTCTGCTGTTGACGTCTGTTTGCTGCTGTTGCATGGCTGCAGAGCTGTTGCATGAGCGCTCGAACAGGGTCTCCTGACCTGGTGCTGACTGATGATGGCATCTGCGCTGCCTTGTTAGACCTGCAATGACCATGCACCTTTTGTACACTGGCACTTCACCATGTGCAGTTGCACTGTTGCCGACCAAGTTTGTGAGGCAGATAAGGCCTGGAAAAGTCCACACCACACAATGTAGTTGACCGTATAATTGCTGCCAATAAATGTGCCGTGTACTTGTGCAGACTGACACAGATTGCAGTAGAAGCAGCCTGACATGTACCGTCAATGAAATCTGACTGAGCTGTCATCAGATCTTCTGCTTGTTGCAGCTGCTTTATCAGTTGAGCTTGATCCATCCATAGTGTCTTGTATGTAGGGTCTGCACCTGCAGTTGATACAGCTGTCTTGCATGCCATTTAGCATCAATAAGCATGCCTTCTTGCTGCTAAGTCAACCAGCTATAAGAGGGGCAATTTCTGCCAGCACTCTTTGTGTCTGTGGTGGCAAGATGCCCCGTTCTCCTCTTGCGCCTGGTAGCGCTGCATTGCTGAGTGTTGCTGAAGCTAGGCCTCTGCCGCAAAAGCTATTCGGCTCTGCACGCTGTACATATGGCAGCTTGCGAAAGTGTGTGCTGTGGAAAGGATCTGGATACTTGCGCCTGCCCAGCATTCGTAGTTGACCAGCGAAGCGAGTTTTGCGACTACAACATCTACTGTAGGGGCTGCTCAGATTTCAACCGCGTCTGTCATAGACACCTGGCCGAAAGATACTCGGCATGCAGGTGCGAGATTTTAGCCGCAGCGACATTTTGGCGCAGCTGCAAGGACGCGAGCGCGAGATGTTGCAATGGTATGATCTACCACGCAACCATGTCCGAAGCGACAGGACGCAGAGATTTGCCGGTCATGCGTGCAATCCGCTCAATTTTGCAAAAATCACTTCACGTGGTTTTGGCCAGAGTTCTTTTGGACAGCTGCTTCTCCCTGCTGTTCCTTCCAGTCAACAGCTGCTACAGATTGCAGCCGCAAATTGTCCACCGATCGCGATGTCACGCGCTGGTATGCGCACTCGACTGCAAAGTTGTTAAAGGAATTTTGAAGTGAGTGGCCAGGTAAGCAGCGGTAGCTGATTGGGTCAAAGAATATCTTCAATCCTGGCAAACTTTCACCTGTCGTCAACCGCATGCCGTTCTTCTTTGCAAGATCTATGTGCTTGAAGCTCGTGACGAAAACTTATTCGAACGGAAATGATGCAGCTTGTTCTGACAACAGCACAGTTGCAGTCAAGTCAACTTCTTTCTTCTGATCCTAACACAGAAGGCTGTAGCACTCTCAGCTGTGCTGGCTGTTACAAGATGTCTGCGACTATCAGCCAGCGGTTGGAAAGATTCTGTGCAAACCTGTGTAGGGTTGCGCTGAGAGCTCCCTGGCAGGATGTCGGGATCAAGGCCAGATCCCAATACAACAGGACAGGCTCGCAACCCTGCAAGTCGTGGCAGCAGCAGGGCAACTAGCAGACAGCCATCCATGACTGGCAACAACAGCAGTCAATCTCCTGTCCCGCAGTATTCAAATCAGGCGAACCAATATCCTTATGCACCTGTACCTGCACAGGAGCCTGACAGGAATTTGAATTACCCTCCACAGACAGGCTATGCAACGTCTGATCCTGTGGATCAGTCGCAAGGTCCACAGGCTGCATACCCTGCACAGCAAGAGTACATCCCTGGCAAGACTGATTCCGCCATACAGCTAGGCGCATACCCTCAGGGCATGGCTGCACAGAACCCTGCCTATAGCATGCCTAACCCCGCTTATGGTCAAGGGCAGAACCCTGCTTATCCCCCTGTCCAGTACGGGAGCTCCCCTCCACAGCAGGGCTACGGCCCCCAGGGCGCTGAGCAGGGCCCTTTGGGGCAAGGAGCGCAACTGCCCCATAGTCATGTTCAGTATCCTGCGGTGCTTTATGACCTGCAGCATCAGAACTACGCCGAGCATGACCCCCACACCATGGTGAGGCTCTAGCTTGCAGCTTGCCGACACAAAAAGGCATGCATTCAATTTGTGTAACCAGAGTCAATGACCATGGCAACAACGTAGTAATGCCATGTCTTGTCAGCAATGCATTGCCTTGACTTGTAACGCTGAAGCAAGTGGCCTGAGCGTGCGCTGTGTGACTCCACATGCAGACTGCCAGCTCAGCGTTGTGTTAGCTCATGCATGTGCAGCTGCACCTTTTCTCTCACTTGATAGACACCAGTTGTGCACCAGCAACTGAACCACAAACCACATGCATGAGACTGGAACAAATTTTCCTGAGCTTTGAAGGTCTAGTGACATGTCTCAGTGTGCTGCTCAACAGGTTGCCCAGCTGCTGAAATCTTTCAACGCAGCCTGCCACATCGTCACCGCAGCCAAGCTGGGCTGATGATGCACATGCATCACATAACAAAACTGCTGACTCATGCTTAGTGATTGCAAAAGTTCCCAGTGTCTGCAGTAGTAACGAGGTGCTTAAAGCACAAGCCAGCTACTCACCAATACTCTGTCACTGCAGCCTCACCAAGCTTTCAAAGCAGCCACCACAGCATTCAAGGTACATGGCAATCGCTGACTCATGCTGTGTCTTTGGAGCTTCATCCAGCTTCTGCAGCTGCTGCTGCGCTGGGAGCCCACGCAAGCTCCATGGGTGGCGCAGGTGCAGACACCAAGTACAATGCTGATGGCATGGCGTACGGCAGCAAGCTGACCGATGACTTTTTGCGGCGCTTGCTGCAGTGCCAGTAGCACACACCATCTGCTGACTCATACTTTGTCACTGCAGCCCCATCCAGCTTCAACAGCAGCCGCTGCAGTGCTGGTAGCACACGCAAGCTCCATGGGCGGGGCAAGTGCAGACACCAAACACAACGCCAACGGCACTGTATATGGTAGCAATGAAGCTGACCCAATGGATTTCTGCAGCACTTGCTGCAGTGCCAGTAGCACACACCACCTGCTGACTCGTGCTTTGTCACTGCAGCCTCATCCTGCTTCAGCAGCAGCCGCTGCAGTGCTGGTAGCACATGCAAGCTCGATGGGTGGTGCGGGCGCAGACACCAAGTACAACGCTGATGGCTCAGTGTATGGCAGCAATGAAGCTGACCAGATGGAGCAGGGCATGGGTAAAGGGCCTTTGGGTCAAGGAGCTGAAGTAATCGCCACAGGGCCCCTTGTCAGGCAGCAGACAGTGGGACCAGTAAGTGACTAACACTGAAATGTATTGGGAGCTTCCCTGCAATTGCTTTTGATTTGGTTGCTACCTGTCGATTTGATATGCAGCAGACTGTTGAAGCTGTGCTTGGACACATCATGAGTCCATCTCTTCACTTTCTTCTTGTGTCTGCTTGTGCTTAGGAAAGGATTCAAAGGAAGGATTGATGCATGTGATGTAACAAGCATGTACATGAATCAATGATACTGTTGCAATGCAGATTGTGCAGGCTAAATCATGCGTCAGCCAAACCTCAGCAGGTGTTTGTATGGTGACTGATGCTAGGTTTTGTATGCAGATTGCAAAGCCATATCATGCATCAGCCAAGGAGGCCTTCCCAGCACAGGCAGGTGTTGCAGACAGGAACGCCATTCACTATTTGCTCAGTCCTTGGGTCCCTTTGGGCGTCTCACTAGCAAGAATGTATACACTGACTGATGCCAACTTCTCTGCAGATCGTGGGGCCATACCATGCGTCAGCCAAGGAGGCTTTCCCAGCACAAGCAGGCGTGGCAGACAGGAACGCCACTCACTATGTGGGCAGCCCTGGGGCGGGTGTGGAGGGGCCTCAGCAGTGGGAGGCTGTGGAGCCACCCCCCTCCAACCCCCTGGACACTATGGGGCCAGGCAAGAGGAAAGTGCCCTGGGCAGGTACGGTGGCCCTTTTGAGCTGTACCTGCAATGGCATGCTGTTTTGGCATGCTGTTATCACATCCAGATCAGGTATTGGCTGTAGTGACATCCCCTGTGCATGATTTCTCTCAACTGCAGCTGTAATGGCACCCCACTCTGGCAAATCATACACAGTCAGCTGTAGTGGTATCCACATTTGACAGCCATCCAGGCCCCCCGACACAGATAAGAGGAAAGAGCCCTGGGTAGTAACGGTAGCCGTTCTCAACAAGTGCAATGACACCCCATGTCGGGCAAGACTTGCCTAGTAATGACTCCTTTATGGCTGACACATGTTTGGCTAGTTTGCGCTGGGTGTGTAAATGAAGCCACATCTGCATGCGTAGCTTTTTAGGCACATTGCAAAGTAGGAGCGTCTCCCTCTTGGGCTGAGAAGCGGTATGTGTGCAGGTCAGCACTTGCAGAACATCAACTGGATCATGGCCTTCATCATTACGGCCTGGTTTGTGATCACCATCATCTACATTGTGGTGCGGGCCACCAAGTCGCTGCACCTGGGCAAAGCCACTGCATATGGTGTGTGGGTGCTGGTCATGGAGGTGATACTGTATACCACTCTGTTTGTGCATGCAATCAGTCAATCCTCCATCACCCCACCAACCCTTCTGTTGATCAATAACTGTTTGGTACAAGCATGCAACCCCCAATCATCTATTCAAGCATCAAGTCTGAAATGCTCAGCTATGCATGCCTTCATTTTCTCCCTCAGTCAATTGTGCAACTGCTTCCGCTGTTGATGAGACTTGTCAACAAGAACAACAGACAATGTTTCTTGGACACAACCCACATTTGCGTTGTTCAAACACTAAGCTGCAGCACGAGCTGTCATGCTGGCCTGTTCACGTGTGTAATTAGTGTTTCACGAGATGCTCGATTCGTCTTTTTCACTTCTTATTCAACCATATATGCTGTGCCTGAACAGGTGCTGGGAGTGTCAACAGTGTGCATATACGCCTCCCACCTCATCTTCAGGGTGCGTAAGTGGGAGCCTCCCCTAGTGCGCAAGCCCTTCAGCGTCAGGGTGATGATCCCTTGCTACAAGGAGGACATTGAAACCCTTGAAGAGACTGTGGAGTGTGCCATTGAAGCTGCTAAGGCAGCCATGGCCAAGGGTCAGACCAATGCAGGTGAGGGGTTTTGAACTGCTAGCTGATAGCAACAATTGCACAGTCCAGCACATGTGCTAGGTGTGTGTGACCCAAGTCCTGTCTCGTCAGGCAGGCTTGTTCTGAGCGTCTTTGTAGGGACGTCTGATAACCAACCTTCGAAAATGCTAGTTACAACTTGAGACAAGTTTTCTGAGTGATCACTGCTGAACATGCACGTAAGAGGCATAATTATGGTCTCATGCTCAAAGTGTAATCTGACCTCAAAGTAAATTGGAGGTGCCAATTCCATGCTGCAATTTTGTAAGTTCTGTATCAATGCAGCAAGACTTAATGTGCTGTCTCAATAGTGCCAAAATTAGGTAAACTTGGGATGCTCTGTGTCACTTGTGTTCTTGAGTCGCTCACTTGTCAAGACTCGAATGCAGAGTGAAACCTCTGTGTCATGTGACTGCAGTGCACATCTACCTGTGTGATGACTCACCCAAAGATTACAAGGAGCGCTACAATGGCCAGACTTTCATGACTGTTGCTCTTCGCCAGCAGATGATCGACGCACTGTACCAAGTGCACGGCATACCCGTGATCAGAGTGACTAGAGTCAAGGGCAAGGGAGAGACAAACCCTAAATCTGCAAACCTGAACAACTGCCTGAAGCAGATCTATGGGAATGCCATTCCGCCGGAATCTGAAGTGGTAGCGGTGTTTGATGCTGACCAAGCTGCGCACAGCCACTTCTTCACTGCTACTCTGCCATGGATGGATGCCGGAGACGATGTTGCCCTTGTGCAGTCACCACAGGTGAGAGGCGGGTTTGTCTGTTCTTCTTGTTGTCTGGCTCTTCAGTCTATCGACAAGCTGCACTATTGTTCTTGTTCTGTTGTGCGCTGTCCTCACCTACTGCTGCCCTGCCCTGAGTGGATGCTGGAGATGATGTTGCCCTTATGCAGTCACCACAGGTCAGTATGCTCTTGTTATGTTCTGCTTGAGCATTTTGTTCTTCATATTTTGCTTCTTCTTCTTCACTGCTACTCTGCTCAGATGGATGCTGGTGATGATGTTGCCCTTGTGCAGCTGCCGCAGGTGAGACAGACTTCTTCCTCAGACTGCCAGGCTGCTTCCTAACAGAGTGTACAGTGATAGTGCCAAATAGCATATGTATTTCCTGTTTTGCTGTTTCTTCTTCCTCAATTTTGCTTTCTGCCTGTCGCATTCTTCTGCCAATTCACAAGCTGCATCTCTCTGATTCCTTGCCTAAAATGACTGTCAAACCTGCTAGGGATGTTGCGCCATGCCCACGAGTATTATCCTCATTTGCTAAAGTTCGGTGTTTTCAGTCTTGGTTAGTGTCAAGGCAGTCAATCAACCCTTTTGGCTGAAGCGCCATTTCTCGGGCGTTGATGATGCATGAACCTGCACAATTCTCATTCAATGCTGTTTTGTGTTGCTGCATTGGCTTTGTAGTCAGCTTTCCAGCTTCCTGGCTTGCCATCACTAATCATCACGCCTGACAGTTGCCTAAGCTTCCTTGTTGGCAGTCATTTGAAACCAGTCTAAAAGGTTAACATGCCACTGTTGCTGCAGGTGTTCAGGGGAGTTCACTGGTCAGATGACGTGCTGAACCATGAGAACATTGGGTTCTGGCATTACCTGCAGCCTGCCTACAATGTCATGGGCTTCATCAGTTGTGCTGGCACCAACTTTCTGCTGCGCTCTGCTCCCTTTGCTACAGCAGGTAAACTTTGCTGCACTGATGCTGGATCAAAACAAAAGAGGACTTTGTATTGTGAGGCGTCATGGCAAAAGCCTGCATAGCATAGCATTGTCGCTGCTGCGCTCTGCTCCCTTGCTCAAGCAGATATGCACAGTTGCATTCATTGCACTTGTTCTCTGGCAGCTACTGCTCAAGCAGGTGCATGCACCATTGCATGCATTGTGCTTCATCAAGGATCTGCTAAAAATGTTTTGGGAATTGCCCACTGGTATGTCGACACCAAATAGTGATCTTGGACCAAGTGCGCCCTACATGCACAAGTGAGCAGATGGGGACATATGCGGTTCAGCACAAGCACATACCTTTGCACATGTGCACTCATTCAGTCAGAGCAGGATGTATACTCAAACAATTGGTATCATCTTGTCATGCAGCTCTGTTTCACTGAGCCAGCACAGACACTATCTTTCCAAGACATATCAAGCCGCCACGCTGTTCCAAATCATGCACATGCTGAAAGCATGAAATGCTGCAGGGTACTTCCCTGACCACACATTGACTGAGGACTATGCCTTGGGGATGGAGATGAGGCGTACAGGGTGGAGGGAGGTGTATGTGGAGGATGAGCTGGTGAGGGGGTCAGCCCCTGACAAGGTCCGGGGTGCTTTCGGCCAGCGCTCCCGCTGGTGCAAGGTACTAATTGAACACAATCCATTTCATCAGTTTTGCTTTTTCATGTGTGAAGGGCTCAGCCCCTGACAAGATCTGGGGTGCTTTCAGCCAGCGCTCCCGCTGGTGCATGGTAGTACTTCAACACAATCCATTTCATCAGTTTTGCTTGTTCCTGTGTGAGTGACTCAGCCCCTGACAAGGTGCAGGGTACTGTCAGGCAGCGCTTTTGCTGGTGCAAGCGACCAATTTGACCCAAACCATGTCACTGGTTCGACACATCTTGGTCACTGGTTTTGCACACTTTGTTTACTGGCTTTGCACATCTTGCTGTTTATGGAGGATGAGCTGGTGAGGCTTAGAGTTTCTGAAAAGCGGCGAGGGGTTTTTGGGCAGCAGTCCCGCTGATGCAAGGTACTGTTTCTGTATAAAACATTCTACAGTGTTTGTAACCAGCACAAGAATTGCAGCTTTTGCAATGTTTGGTACAGCAGAGATGAAAAGTGCCATGGTTCGCCAACGCACCCCTTGTTACTATCATACGTCAAAAGTGTTTTGACATGCTGTTTCATGACTGCCAAATGGCATCGTTGCTGCAGACATCAAATGAACGCATGAGGGAATGAATACTTGGCTGAGCAAATGATTGAATGAGTCAATGAATGAGGGCATGAATGATCTGGCTGCAGGGGCCTTACCAGATGCTGTTCAGCATGAAGAGCCCTCTCTTCGCCAAGGGCCTCAACCTCTTCTTCAGAATCCTGTACCTCTCCCCTTGCTATATCTACATTGTTAGCGCCCTGGGGACCCCAACCTTTATGGCCATCCCCATCATCTACATCTGGGCAGGCAGATTCCCTGCTGTGCTGACATCCACTGTCATCAGCTGGATGATTGCCTACACTGTCATGTCCTACGTCATCAAGTGCTATGTCAGGCCAGGCCGCAACTACCTGCATGACTTCAGGTAATCTGCACAATATACTTTTCGCATCAATGCTGGAGGACTCACTGCTGTGCTGACGTCCGTTGTCATCAGCTGCATGATTGACTGACTATATTGTCATGTCTCATGTCATCAAGTGCTATGTCAGGCCAGGTCGCAACTACCTTCACATCTCCAGGTACTATCTAGATTAGTAATGCTGGATGATGCTTACATCATAGTGGCTCATATCACCAAGTGCTATGTCAGGCCAGGCTGCGACTACTACCTCCAAGATTTCATACATTCATGCGCTCAAGCATGTTGCCTTTGCTTGAGAGAGCATTTGCTCACAATGCCACAAGTCTGTTGCCGTGTCATATGTGCTCTGACCTCTTGATGAGCCATATCAGTCTTGCTTGATTCGTGATTATTGGTTGGCATTTGCAGGTCTCACTGGAACGCTGAGGTGAGCACCAAGAATTTCTGGTGGATGTACTGGAAGGCTGCCGTCAGGGGGTCCATCAGCAAGTGTGGCTGCTTCCAGCTGGGGTAAGACCCAAACCCCCTCCCCCCCTTCCCCAACCCCCCCGCTGTGCACTCTGAGTCGTTCAGTTGTGTATCATTGCCAGCTGTAACCTGTGATGATGCCTTGAGGCGGCGTTATACCGTAAAGCGTGGCGCAGCAACCGAGCTGGGTTTGCTTTGGGTATGAATTCAAGCATAGGACGATCTAGAGACAGCGGCATCTTGCCAACTTGTTTGACACATGCAGATGGACACCAGGTGCTGGGGGCAAGAAGGCTGCCAACTGCTATACCAAGCTGTGTGAGGCCCGTGGTGACCTGTACCCCATGATCTTCTTTGCCTTTGTCATCACAGGTATGCACCACCTCCACAATGTACAGCACTTTAAGCCGTCACAGGTTTGCCTTAGCTAGTCTTTGCATTGCCAACATCCCAGGCATGCATCAGTGGATCATTGCTCAAGTTGGTCACGTCAATGTGAGCAGCACAGCATGATTCCTACGACAAGCACCCTGGTGTGCACTTTCAGGCCCTTGAGCACTTTCACATACTCTGCAAAGCCTTGCACTTACTGGTTGAGTGCCCTTGCCTACAATGTCAACCAGCGTCTGCATGCAAATTTGCATTATCAACATGGCTGTGCACACACAGCATGTCATGATGTTTGTGTCAACTGGCATCCCTCACTAGCTTGTGTGATGCAGTGAGCATTGTGTACGGCTTCTTCATGGTGGGTGCTGGGGCAGAATTTGTAGGGCCCCTGGGCATATCCATTGTGTGGGCCATCTACCATGCCATCTCACCTTGGCTACTCATCTTCTACACCATCCTGCCATTCCGTCATGAAGTCGAGAAGAACAAGATTTACTACAACCTGGGCCGCAGCCTTTTCTTTGTCATTGTCAACATCTGCTTTGTGGGTTCATATGCATGCTTTATTGCTGCCATTGTGCTCGCATATAGGACCAAGGATCTAGGATCATACAACAGCGGGTACAACAATGGCACCTACCATCTTGGGGTCAAGGAGACATTCAAGTACATTGGCAGTGGCAGAAATGCCTAGTAGTGGTTGTCAGATCTAGTTTGTGAGTCCTCAGGTTCATTGGCCATGGTGACTGACTTTTGCATGGATGCTTAGCAGAAGTATCTGCTCATTCATGGAGCAACTGCATGCTTCGCTCTTGCTTCTGTTACAGTTTGAGCCATTGTTCTTCTGATATCGCGATTTGTGATTTTGTAATCTTGTCAAGAGAAATGATGGCGCTGTGCATTGAGGCTGCCAGCTGTTGCACACCAAGGAGTACCCATCATTCGTGACAACACTGGTGGGCTCCAAGGTGATATCTTCTGGGAGGACTGTGATGGGGTTGGTCCGTACTGTGGCCATATGCAGTATCATAATGTCAAAGTGCTGACTCTGATCTGTGTCACAAAAAAGTTTCGTGCCCCTTGTTTGCTTATTCAGCTGCTGTGCAATATTTCGCTTACGGCACAGCATAGCATGTGACAACTCTGGATGAAGAAGAGCACCCCAGTGGGGGCGATGTCCCGTGTAATCACTGTCCAACTTCGATCCCAAATCTGATCCCAAACACGATTTCCAGCAAAAGTGGATGTACCACCTGTTTACAGCTGTTGACAGCGGGATTGCGCGCAGGCTGCTGCAACTCGAAGCTTTTCGCTTGTTCTGAGGCATCGAAGGCAATCAAGCAAGCTTGAAACGAGTTTTCAGCAAAAGCGATGCTGCAGCCCAGAAGTTATACGCGTTCCGAAGCGTTTTACACTGTAAGATCACGAGCCTTGCCCAGCTCAAGGCCAGCACGTATGACGCCTGCAAGTGTCTCAAATGCTGTCGATCACGCACAACAGCAAAATCGAGGTGTCGCGCTTGTGATCGACCGGGCTGCAGTGTTTTCAAGATGTTGCGAGAACGCAGGTGGTCCGTCCCCAACTTGTAAATTAACATGAAGTCGACCGTAATTACACGGGACATCGCCCCCACTGAGAGCACCCCGCAAATTTTGAATATTGTCGACCCACTCTCGAGCCAGTCAACAACCTGTGAACAATAGACAGTTGCGATGCAATCAGCGATGGCAGGTCGTCGCTGCAGTGCATATCGCAGTTGTGATATGGCGTGCTTATGACGTCTTGAAGGTCGCGGCTAAGACGTCCTGGCGTGATCAACACAGGTCGCTAGAAGTCTCACGGAAGAGGAAATCAACGCAACTAGGACTGTAGCTGGCTACAAGCTGAACGCTCGCTCCATCAGCGCTACTTGTAAACCGACCAGCTAAGTTATGCAGATGGAGCTCCCACAGCGCTTGTCACACCCCGCTGCGGACCTCGAAACACAGGTTTTGCGTGCAGATCTTGGTCACCACGTATGCTTTTGACCTGCAGCTTGAAAATTGTATGAGGACATGCGCTGTGCGAGCCACAACTAGACCTGCAGGAACAATCATCGATGCTGCAGCTGCATCTGAGCGAGTCACACTGTTGTTGCAGCTAATCCTGAACCAGCTGTGGTGTGTTTGTAACGTTCTGTTGTGTTGCTGTTCTGCTGCTCAGGGTGCTGAGCAGTCTTTTCTCCACTTGATGTGATTGCACTGGTTGATGCAACCCTTTGCATCAGGTTGTAGACCTTCCACTCTCTGCTGCTGGTCCTGCAGGGTGCCGTGGCAACACCTGACGCACAACTCCAAGCAGAGGCAGCCTTTTGCGTTGTGCTAGAAAGCAACGCAGCCGCTTGCACGCACCTGAAAGAGATGCTGCACAAGTTTGAGGCTCAATGCAAGGCAAGGGTTATCTTACTTCACTGCTTTGGCTGAAGCTTTTGACAAATTTATGCACAGCGGCTCCCTGTTACAGTCATCATGTTGAAGCGCAGGAGTCAGAAAAGACAGCAGAAATGGCGCGCAGAAAGGTGTGTTTGTATGAAGACACACACTGCTACACCCAGCTGCCTGAGCCTGGATACATGCTGTCCTCACAAGAACAGGTTTGTCTGCCCGCACTTTGCTCAATATGGACACTCGCTCAGAGTCAAGCAAGCATGTTGCGTTTGTCACAGCTCTCTGAATGCTTTTGCAATGCTGTGCAGGAGCTCAAGGCCTCCAGACAGGCTCTAGAAGAGGAGATTGAGGTCTGCAAAGGCCTCAAGGGCATGTCAGAGAAGCACCTGCAATCAGAGATGTCTAGGTCAGAAGATCAAACATTCACGGCCAAGCAGGCAGGGAGTGAGAAAGTCAACATGACTGATGATTGTCAGGTATGCAGTCCTCATCAACAGCTTTGACTTTGCCTTGCTGTTCTTGGTTGCACTCACCTGCAGCTTGCATTAATTCAGGGCAGAATTTGTGCAACACATCATGGTTGCTCTTGACACAGGCTGCGCATGATGATGCTGCGTGTATGCATGAGTCATCTAGCACCAAAGCTGTTGCTTTTTACTGTCACGCTGCTGCATACTCTTGTCTTCTCAATGTTCCAGCCGCACAACCCTTAAAGCAACCTGTTTATTATCAGTCTTCAGCAACCATTCTGCCAATGGCATCGTCATATCAATCAGGCATCCAGCCCATGCAAAACCTAAACCGCTTCACCAACTGCATGCAGGCCAGTGTGAGTGGGATGAACGCTTCTGTCCAGCACCATTTCAAAAGACTTTTGCTCCAGTGACTGGCAACCATGTGTGCTGACAGGTACCAAACAATGCAACACTCAAACAGCTTGACCTACTGCATGCATGCCAGTATGATTTGGTCTGATGCTTGTCTCCAAGATCACATCAAAGGAAGGCTTGCTGAAGTGGCTGCCAACCGTTTGACTGATGCTGTGCTGATGCATGTCAGCACGTGCAGTAAACAAGCAGCTCAATCGACTGCATGCAGATTGGGATGAATGCTTCTCTCCAGGAGACACCAAGGGAAGGCTTGCTAGATTGGTTGGCAATCAATCTGCTGGTGGTGTGCTGTCAAACACGAAACAATGCAAAAAAGTCAAAACAGCCCGACCAACTGCATGCATGCATGCCAGTGTGATTGAAACAGATGCTTCTGTCCAGGATCATGTCAAGGGAAGGCTTGTTGAGTTGGTGGGGCAGACTGCTGCAGCTGAAAGGGCTGAGGCTGCTGCGAACAAAGCAGAAGCTGCTGCTGCCAGGGCAGAGTCACGTGCCAAGGAAGTGCAGAGTCTGCAAGCCCAGCTGCGCCATCAGAAAGACGCCACTGGCTTACTGCTTCAGGTAAGACCTGGTCGAGTGCTTGGTGAACATGCCTGTCATGTTGCAGGTGACAGGATTCAATCATGCATTGACAAATATGGCAGAAGGAGACGTATGTGCATCATCATGTGACAATAGCAGGTAGCAAGGCAATGGTTGCACAGTTTATGCCTCTGTAGTAGCAGGCAATGACATAGAGGCTTACCAGTTATTCATTTGCACACCTTGTAGAAGGACCTGCATGGTCATCATTACGCTCCATCAGCAGGCAGCAACATGCGAGCTCAGCATGAATGCTCTGAGGTGAAATTACTGCTTGCATGCATGGAGCGAGGTGAGGCATCACTGAGTCTGGACAGAACTGCTGGCAGGCACTTTATTGCATCTGTGCACATCAATCAGAGTCATCAAAGCTCACAAATGATGTCGAAATTCATGATGCTCATTTTGTTCATGACGATGATGATGCTATTCAGGATGATGCTGCATGGCACAGGCTCAAGAGGAGGTGTTGAGGCAAGCAGCATCTGCGGCAGAGGATAACAAGAAGCTCAGCTTTGATGTGACTCAGCTGACTGCAGCCCTCCAGGTGCCCATTCACACCCTCACCCCTCTTGACCCATGCACTTACAGCCCCATCATTGTCTTGCCCCGCGAACTGACAGGCCCATACTTGCAGCACTTTCTGCAATTGTTCATTACAGTGCGTTTGGCAAGTCCCTGAGATGCTGATGTCATTGTGAGAGTGTGCGAGTGCTGAAGGTGCAGCTCACAAGATGGCTTCAATATGATTAGCTGAGAGTTGCATGGGCAAGCTTGCAAGAACTAGCAGTTTGCCTGCCATTAGTGGCATCAAAGCTTATGCAACAAAAAGTTACCTCACACAAGTATACAGTCTGCAATGACATCAGTGAAGGCACTTGCATGCTTGGAAGGGCGCAGAGCAGGAGATGGTCGCACTGCAGCTGACATACCATTAAGCAAGTTCATGCTGATCAGCAGTGATATCACTGAATGCGTATGTAGGTGAGCAAGGGCCTGAAGGTGGAAGTTGCATCTCTCAAGCAGATCAATGCCCGACTGACATGCAAAGTACAGCAACTTAGAGACCAAATGGAGGTGATGCTTCGCCAAGCTGTTTTTGTATCATTCTGCTGCTGACTTCTGCTTGATGTTGGGCCCAGCACTGAAAGTACTGGCACATGTGGATCAGGTGCTCTTGCTGCGCTTCACTGCTCTTTGACTTTGCTACTGCCTATTGCTCAATGTTTAAGCCAGCAACGACAATAACAGCACATATGCATCATGTGTTTTTGCTGCCGCTTTTGCTTGGTCTGTGTACAAATGCTGCTGCCAACAGCGCATGTTGGTCATGTGCAGCAAGTTATTTTACTGAACACCCCTTCTGCCTTTTGTCCAGGATTGTGGATAGGAATCTCCTGGTGTGCAGATACCAACCAACAGTTGTGCCAAAGATGACAGCTTGACTGGAGACAGCGATTTGGTGTTAGCAATGCCCAGCTTGTGCCCAAGTAATCATCTAGTTGCAAACCACAACAGCTTGTTTTGCTGTGCTCATGAGTGCTGCCTGCTGTGCAGATACCAACAAACAGTGATGGCAGCTTGATTGCAGACAGTCGGCCCCAGCTGCCAGCAATCATTCAGCTGCAGAACATGTACTGTGTGGACATTTGATCTGGGCTCTAATGAGTGCTGCCTGCTGTGCAGATGGCAGCAGGGGTTGATGATGATGATGACAGCCTACCAGGAGACAGCCGCCCTCAGCTGCCAAAATCCCGCTCTCGTGCGGCCTCAAATATCTCCTCTCCTGCCCCCTCGACCATCAGCTTCCCTTCGTGGACGTACACCCCAAGTTTTGTTGTCAAGGTAAGTCAGCGCCATTCCATCTGTCTCAAGTCAGCACCTCTTCCCACGGTCAGCTTGTTTCATTCGTTGATAGATTACAGATATTGGGTAAGAACAGGAGGCCCAGCTATGTACATGCAGCAGTATCAAGTGTTTCAAGCTTGATTTCGGCCAGTCTGCACCTGATTTGCAAGATCTTGGCTGTCATGCTGTATTTTGAGCTTTCTTGAGTGATTGTGTGTCTGTATGTCCATTTTGTCTGTCTGCACCAGTACATCTGCCTGTTCACCAGGTCATTGTGCTCACAGGCGCTTCAGTGGCTTGCAGATCATTCACACTGATCTCTTTCATCAGCGAAATTTCCGCCGTTTGTGACTGTCTACAGTTACAGTTGTTAACTGATTGCAGCGCACCATACAATTTTGACTGATTGCAGCGCATCATATGATTCAGGAAAAGCAATATGCACACCTGCATGCACCGCACAGTGGTACAGGTAATGACTCCTTGTAAAGATGAGCAGGTAATGACTCATCTTTACAAGGAAATTTACAAGGGAATTTTGAATTACCAGTACTACGCATCTTTCTCTGTAGCATGTAACTCAAATGCAATGCACAGCATTAGCATTGACGGTGAGAAGCATAGAACAGTGACCACAAGCGGCTGTGCCGCCTTCAGCAAAAGGGTGCATGTGCACAGCACTTGACTGCCAGGTGTTGCATTTGTGCATGCATATCCAGTGATGAAGCCGCGCCATTGTAGATTGTATACCTCAATGGTATCTCAGGAGTGCCGTCGACAACTCTGTGCAAACACAGTGCATATTGAGCTTGAATCGCATAGCCAATCAAAGTGCTGCTGCACATTGCCAGCTTGGCCTTGGCAGTGCTATACAGACCATGATAACTGGTAGCTCTTTTGAAGACGCATTGCATGTTCACATGAGCCCAGATGTGGAGCACCTGTCACGCATGCTTCCAGAGCTTTTGCGGCCAAGCTGATGGCGAAATCTGTACTGAAAGTTGCGTTTACATGGTTGCAATGTACTGGGACAGCCAAGAACACAGCAGCTGCGAAAGCATAAAGACGCACATCACTAAGACCAAAAAAGCACAGTATGAAGTGTATGACAACAGGTCAACACCTGTTGTTCAAAGGCTGACTTGAATTGATCAAGAGTCTGATTGCAAAAGGCAACAGTCTCAGTATCAGAAAACCGTCTCAAATTGCCTGAGCAAGGTGCCAGTACACGTTGGTGACCCACATCAGACAAAATCTGAAAAACAAAATGTTTGCATCCACGTTTGCATACATAGCTAGCCTGCTGAGCACGCCCTTTGCTGTAGGTTCTTTCTATCCAGTCTTGATACAGCATCACCCAACTGTGTCATAGTTCAATGCTTTCTGACGTAGACTCTCAAACACCCCAAGCAAAGGGCGTAACAACAAGTCTGCAAAATGACAACCGCCTGCTCCTAGTGAACTGTGACAGCCTACTGATACACCTTGTACGTGTTTGCGTCAGAAATGATACCGCGTAGTCCTCCAATGCTTCCAACAATGGTGACAATGACACCCAGAACAATGCACACCCATGAAGCCCAGAAATGCCAGCTGCCAACACCAGGCTTCTTCAGGGTCAGCCAGATGACTGAAGGCAGCCAGAAGGTGGTGGGGCCAGTTCCCAGGGCACCAATGAAACCCATCAGGTCTGCAACACATTGACACTGAAGTTAAGGGGCAGGATCAAGGGAGGAAGATCAAGTAAACTGAGACTCTTCAGATCTGGAGCACAGCAAAGCCTCAAGGTTTGCCATATTGCCGACGAGCAAAGAATGGCTCAAAGTCGGTATGCTTGATGCAAATGCATCACACCATGCATGTAGGTCTCAACAGGGCTGGGGCAGGACAGCTTGTAACACACAAACTAGGTGCTCAAAAACTTTGTGCTGGGCCAAACCTGTTTGTGGAAGCATCCGCTTGAGCTTGCTTCTGCACGCCTGGACATGTTGCTCCACTGAGTATTGAACAAGTGAGGCCAAGAGCAGCAGCAGCTGAACAGCACTGCTACACCGTGCGCACAACAGCTGACCAACCAGATTTCCAACCAGATGGACTTCTAGCTTGCAAGTAGCATTCCCATTGTGCTAAAGTGACTGACTTGAAGAGTAACAATTGTTTTGGAAGCTTACCTCCAAAGAAGGGGATAGTGCAGGCCAGGAATCCAGTGAAGCAGACATAAAGGCTCCGGTAGACAAGCCGAGTAGGCAAGCCGTTGGGAATCCGGTGCTTCACCAAAGAGCACTCAATCATGTCCAGAACTGGCATAGTGTAAACCTGCAGTTCAATCAAATTCGGTAAGAAACATACAGCTGGTGGCAATGATAAGAGTTGCAAGCATGTCTCAATGCTAGTATGGATCTGCAGAACCACTACTGATCCAACAATAGTGTGGCTTATCTGCCACTGATGCAAGCTGATGCAGTAGTTGCAAAGCAAGTTGTTGCTGGTCATGCGCAGCACAAGCATCTGCTCTTTGTCAGGTGTAAAGCATTGTTATCATCTCTCACGTGATCCGCATGAAACCACGCCCAACATACAGATGCAAGTATATGCAGCATGTGAAGCATTGTGCTGATGCAGCATCATGTGCATGAGACTCGAAAAGTCACTTGGGGATGAGACTGCATCATGTCTATAGCAAGCATGAAAGCACTCTTAAAGTTACACCGCAATTGTTGTACATGACAAGACAGTGGCAGTTTACAGCAATGCAAATGCGTCTGTCGCCAACAGCTGAGGTAAAGACAAGTCCTCCAGCAGAACATACTCTGGCATACATTTCAGTTGATGCCAGAGTGTGTGTGATTGATCATTTGATGCCAGAGTACTTTAGATGTGCGCTGACATGCCTACCTGGTAACTTCCAATGACGTGGACAGTGACAAACAAGTCAGCCATGGCGACCATCCACTTGGGGTGCCCAATGCTGAAGATGACGTTGCTCATGACGCTGTTGCCAAAGGCCCAGTACCCAGCAATTGAGACGCAGAAGTAGCACCAGCTGACCACAGCATAGGCCACCCACACTCCGCGCATCATGGGCACTGAGGTGTTTTGGTTTGGCTTTGAAGGCAAAGTGGCCTGCAACCAGACAGACAGTATTCAGGAACTACAGACTGGAGCCTAGCAAAAAGAGCCTGCGATTTGCTACAGGCATTGTTCAGCACCAGACTGGCTTGTGAGGCAAACTGCCGGCGCGCTGGAATGTCACAAAGACACCAAATAGTCGCATGGCTCACGCCATCGACAGAGGGCACAGACATGTTCTACAGTGTGCGAAACAGCCATGCAGCCAGACGGTCCGAAGCACAATCCAGGCTCGGGCTTGCTGCCTGGGGTCTCTTCACTGAACGTCTTGAGAGGGATCTAACCATCTATGCAAAAAGGTAAGGCTCGCAAACGCACAGCAAAGGCAAGATCAGCAGGCACACACCTGAATTTCCAAGATGACATTGTGACCACCATACGCAAAAGCCACCGTTCCAAGCGCATTGAAGACACCAAACACGCCTTGCGCTTTGCTGAAACCATCCAGGTTGTATACAGCATCTGCAGTGCATCACCTCATGAGTCACTTATGTGGTGGTACGGGAGCAATGCTAGCCACATGCTCCCGATGTCAACATCTCAGTCTGCAACAGCTGACAGTCTGCACATGCACTTCAGATCAACACTTGTCAACGACAGCAGAAGTGTCTGGTGCACAGCTGTAGTCTGTACCACTGCATGTTACAAACAAGCGCTGCAGTGCTGCTTCAAGCCTCAACATAATGGTAAACGCAGGATGCTGCATCAGGAAACAATGTTGCAGCACAAAAGCAGAGGTGCATGTGCTGTTGAGTGACAAAGGAATGCATGACTGGGAATGTGCTCTCTGGCAGGACAAGGAAGAAGAGCTCACCAGCCTGCTTGCCAACATTGAGGGAGCCAGCGAAGGCGATGGTAGAGTAGGACAGAGACATAAAGGCTGCTGCCAAAGACACACCAGACAGTGAGTTGAAGTTAGGTGCCTGCAGCATTACAAACACAGGACATCAGTGTCTTGACGACTGCAACTGTGAATGTCTTGTGCATAAGAGCAGTGTCCTTGACACACAAATGTCACAACATCAGCCTTGTGGATTTGCGTGTTTGGCAATAGTACTTCAAAAAATGTAGCACAGCAGCATCTTGATGTAAACAACACCAGAGCAGGCACTTGAGTTGACAATGCAGGCTCTGCTGCTGCATGAGCCAAGAAAAGCTGGCGTGTGGCCAAATAACAGAACGAATGCAGCACATGCAATTTAACCATCAAGTAACAGAATTGGCTGTCAAATCAGTTTTCGTGCCCACCTGAATGAGGAACAAATGGATAGCTGAGAAGACAACAATCCAGACAGACAGCCCAGCTGAGTGACACTCTCCCATGCCATTCTTGTGGCAGACAATGCCGTAGAAGTTGTGTAGAGAGCTGCCTCCAGTTACAGTGTAGGTGATGCCCAAACCAATCATGACAATCAGCTGAGGTGGCAGAATGATCCATTTCCCAAGCTTAGGACCTGCATATGTGGTCATTCATCTATTTCATCCACTGGACAAATGGTTGCTAGCTGTACACAGGAAAATTCCACACACTTACGGGCATTCAATTCTTGCATCCAGTCAGCACACACATGATAGGCATGCTCGAGTTGCCCAGCTGAGTACGGAAAGCCCAGCTGAGTTCGGAAAGGAGTATGCAGCATATATGTGGTCAGTACTCAACCAGCTGTTGTGAATGCTGCAAAAGGCTGGTTACTGCAAAGGCAGCATGAAGGCTGGACGTTCCCTAATCAAAGGAAGCTCGTGTGGAAAGGATGAGCGTTCTGCTTCTTGTGCCGGCTTTGAGCTAAGGGTAGCTTACATGCTAGGTGGCTTCTGAATGAGCAGTGCAGCATGAACCCAGTATTGAGGCAAGCATTCACAGGAAATCACAGAGTCTGGAACACTCACCAAATGCATACTGGCCAAGCTCGTGATATCTGTTGAACCTGCGCCCGTCCATCTCGTGCATCTTGACCAGCTGCCACAGTGTGTACAGGGAGATGACCCATGACAGCACCAGCACCACAATGCCACCTGCCCAACCCAGATATGACATGGCTGAGGGCAGACCCAGCACTCCTGCTCCGACAATGGCCGTGACGTTGTGAAAAGCGGAGTACCACCTGCAGCATGTACACCACTCTGTGACTGCCAGCAAGGTGCGAACAAAGGCGCGGCAGGCAAGGCTCCTCTGCAGTAGCCAGGGCTGCAAAGATTCACTTGCGCGGTGTCTAAGCTAATGCACGCCGTGCTGGGTGAACAAAAAAGCTCTGCGCTTTACGTCAACCGCACATGCCCACGTATGAAAAGAGACGGCAGAGAGCAGTACGAAGATGTAGCCTACCACTTGGCATTTCTGCTCGATGTGATTGGAAGGTTGTACTCGACGTCCAATTTGTTGTTGAACTCCATTACGTCTCCATATCCGGCACCGCGAGGGGCCTCTGGAACCTTTGCACCGGAGTCATATTCCGACTTGGTGGGAGGTGCATGCTCTGGTGCGTCCATAGTGCGCAACCACCACTCCACAAACTATTGATTGAGTTGACGACGCACTTTCACAGGCTGCGCTGACAGCGGACGCCTGCAAGTGCCGCTGATACACAGGCCCTATCTGATCAGCAGACAAGACAGCTGAGCTTGCAGACGACTGTCGCGCTTGCAGTCGAGTCTTATGCGAAGCTGCTGACTGTTGCGGCTGCCTGTGGGGTGGTTGTGACCTTTGTCGCCGACAGGATTTTACGCCTTTCGCAAGATACAGAAGAGCCCTGTTACATAACTGACCTGCCCATGTGACTCACATGGACTGTGGAAGCTAAAGTGACGCCATCCCAAGGGCCAGTTTTTGCGGTCTGATTGGCTTTTAGCAATGATCGATGAGTCAGCCTATCCAATTTGGGATTAGGTCTGGATTGGAGCGGCCAGGTAAAGTACTGCATTCACTCCCTGACCAATAATTATGCATAAAATCTGCGTTCCGATATCTTTGCTGCTTAAGACCTCCAACCGCCATGCAAGGCCTTGTGCCCTAGGCATTTGCCGGCACGTGTCGAGTTTGCACGGCTATGATCATGCTGAAGCACACACTGTGCATCCGCTGCATTCCAATACATGCAAGCTAAATACTTTCGCAGGCCTGTGGCACCACCTGATTGCAAGAGAGAATGCACAAATTGGTCCACGAGTCTTTGTTGCATAAAAATCAAGTTGCGAGCCTGCGCAATGCATAGAATGCTGATCTGAAGATTCAATTCTCGATGCATGCTTTTTATACTACGCAGCACTGCAGCAGCACATGCAGTGCAAGCCGTGTCCGCACACATTTGCTGCAACATAACTCACTGATCTTTCTCAGAGTCTGCTCACTGAGCTCAGGGCTCCTGTTACAATGCCTGACAGCATATAGTTAGTAAAATACATTTTCCCCTTTGCTTCTTTTCACTCAACCTTGGCAACAGGAGGCCCTCCTTGCAAGCCTTCACTGGACAGATCTGCCATGAAGTCTGAAAGCTTCTGTTGGTAGCTGACAATGACATTCACAGCCAAGACAGCTGAGGAGAAGATGCCTGCATGGACAGCACACAAGCTTGCGTCAGATCCTGTCCACATTCTGCTGATTAAGACAAGTCTCAAGTCACACTGCAGCACAGCAAGCCCATCTTCACACAGCTCTTCTTAAACTGATTTTTCAAGCTCCTCATCATTTTGAGAGTGGAACAAGTCTGCAAGGTAGGGAACTTGCACGCATACCATGGCCACGGGAGCAGCGTCAGAGCTTTCAGCATATGCTGCAATCGACTCATATCCACAGACTGAAAGCATTTGTAGAACAGTCTCAGCAGCGCATACGCTGACATGAGGAGTGAATCCATATGAATTTGTCTGATTCAGCTGCGCCTGTGCCCAATGGGGTGTAATGCTTGTGCGCCAAACACCATGGCGCATATGTTGTTGCAAAGGCATAGGAGGCAAACACAGTAGGGGCTGCATGCAAAGCTTTGGTGTTGCTGTGTTTTTTCTTGTCATTTCTGCTTTCTGTGCGCATGCAAAGCGCAGATGGCTTTGGCAGAAAGAGGTTTAGCTTACCTAGAGCAAACAAAACATACATCGCTGCATTGACGTTGAGTGCACTGTTGTGCGCCCAGCGATACCTCACTAGCAGGTGCTTGGGCCAATGTGTGCTGTTCTGAAACTCAGCAAGCAGCAACTCATGCTGGCGTAGGTAGAAATTGGGCACAGGTATCACCTGCAGCGACGCTTTAGTCATGTCTGTGCACATACTATGTCCACACTGTGACTATGTCGGGCTTTGTGATCTTACGCCTCATTATGACCCATGGATCTTTGGCATGGCTTCAGTCAGCTGTGCTGTGCATGCGCTGCAAGACTGCTGAGATTCTGACACAATGCCAACAGCAGCAACCCCAGGTGCAAGGAAGACACGTTGACCATCATGGCTTGAACGCATGTCTGTGGCACAACATCATCATGCTTGCTGCAGATCGCTGATCAGAAGACACAGGTCTGGCTTTGGCTACATTTGCATTTGACATAGGCTACTGCATGTGCACCAGCACAGTGATGGCAAACGAGTCCAAGACATGATGACAGTGAGCAGTATTCAGCGACGAAGCAGATGATCTGTAATGTGTGGTGATGCAGGTTGCAAAGGATGCATATTCTCAGCAAGCGAGCTGAAAGCATCTGAAGCTAATTGCTGCTGAGATCTCTACAAGCTGTGCTGAAATGTGTGATGAAGCAGATGACTGACAGCTTGCCTTGGCTTTTGCTGACATCAGCACATCAACTCTCTGAGTTCGAATGCATTTGTATTGCATGCACAGTGACGGCAATTCAGTTCTGAACACGCTCAGAGTGAGGTGTATGCAGAGATGAGCAGATAGTGAGTATCTTGCCTTGGCTTTTGCTGAAATCAGTATATCTGCTCTCTGAGTCAGCTCAATGTCAATCATTGGCGCTGAGGGAGCATGCTTGCCAATCACTCTCAACCAATGGGTTAGTAAGCGGTCATCTGAGCAACACACCAGACTTGCTTTGAGCATACCACAGCAGAGTTGCTCCTGGCATGCTTTGATTTGCTACTCAAGTGGTGCAAGTGACACACAGTGCCAAGCAGACAATCAGTTGACTTACGGTCAAATGACAGGGAAATCTTGTAATCATCCCCTTGATGTTGACCGTGTGGATGTGGCAAGGGAACAGCTACCTGCCATGACACGCAGCATGCTTGCTGTGTTGACGCAGAGCACTAGAGCAGGCAAATTTATTGACATACCACCCTGTCTTGACCAAAGCGTGGGCAGTGACGCCCCAGCAAGTCGTGCCAGACGGTGCGCACCTGCAGGCAACAGCATGCTTAAGTGGCACCGCTTTGCATGTCGATCGACATAAGGGTGAGCGAAGAGCGCACCCCGTGAAATTGAGCTCGCCTGGCTGTCGGCACAAACTCGCCGTCCTGAAAATTGGCTGTGACCGAAGAAAATTTACAGAGAGTGATCAAGATGAAGATCAGCAGAGACTGCTGGAACATGCCTTCTGCTTCATATGGGTGCTGGTGCTGAGTACAACATCTTCGTGGGCATCTCAAGCTCCCGTCCGGGCAAGCAAGCGCCAGACGAGCGCCAGAACCAAGAACACTTTCACCACGTGCATGCACATGCTTAGTCATGGTTTGCTTGCTCTGTCTGGTCGCTCTTTGCGCGTTCGTTCGCCGCTGATCGTGCATGAACTTGCTGTCAAGAGCGAGATTCTTTTCCTTGAAGTGCTCCGTCACGTTCACCGGATCAAGCGCATCCGCATTCGCGAGTTGCCGTAACACGCAGGCAGTTCAACGAGCAAGCATGAGCAAGCTATATCCCGTTCTCGACCTCAAAGGCCAGACAGTACTCATCACAGGTGAGATGGCATGATGAAGTGTCGCTTACTGCGTGGCGCTGCATATGTCGAACTGCATTGCGGTGGATGCCGCACTTCAGCCTGCATGCTCACTCGCAACCGTAACATGTGACCCCAAGAGGTCTCTGCACCTACCCAGCACGTATGGAGCATTGGTCCAAAGCATGCAGGTCAAACTGCACCCGCTCGAAGCAACCTTCGCATACAGAATGTCGGTCTGCAGGGGCCAGCTCGGGTATTGGCGAAGCCTGCGCGTGGAGGTTTGCAGAGGCTGGCTGCAAACTCATTTTATCAGCTCGTAGGACAGAACGTCTCAATGCCTTGTCCAAGCAATTGGAGGAAGCCTACAAGGTGATCGCACGAATCTTAGCCTCAGAAGCTCGACTTACAAGAGCCATCTGCTTTTGTCTGTTGATGGCATGACCATCTGTCATGGTTGACAGGTGCCCATTCATACCGTCACTCTAGATGTGCAAGAACATGACAAGACCCAACAGCTGCCCTCACAACTTCCAGACGACTTTCAGGAGGTAACTTTACTGTCATGAGCCAAGCAGACATATTCAATGCTGTGCATCCATGTCGAGTCATGTGATAACAGTCTGTTGCCAGATCAGCCAGCAAACTGTGCATGTTCTTGTCTTCTTCTCGATGTTGCTGTGTGCTTGGAACGCTACAATGGATGCTCTGCCCTCGCAGTCATACATTGCACGTAATGCTGAGGACTCTGCTGCAGGTAGACATTTTGCTCAACAATGCAGGCCTAGCATTGGGAACTGCACCAGTGCAAGAAAACAGTATCGAGGTGAGTCAGCATGCCTACTGCAGATGTTAAGATGCCTCTATTTGTCTTGACACCAGTACGAGCAGCTGCTGTAGCATTGCATCATTGGCACATTGAGACAGATGCCAGGGCTCACTTTTGTATTCAAATAAGCAGTGGTAGTATGCCTTCAATCATACCAGGTCTTGTGAGTTGTACTTGATATGCCATCAAGTTCTCAGCATGTGTGCATGCCATGAGCTAGTCTTGACAGAGTGGCATCAGTCAACTGATGCGCGTGGACCACATTCGCACCAGAGCTTAGGTCCAGCATGCAGGCTCAAGTAATTTTGCATGTTTGCAGCAATTGAGGCAAATGGTAGACACCAATGTCACAGCTGTGGCCATATTGACAAAGCTGTTTGCTGCTGGCATGGTCAAGCGCAACAGGGGGCACATCATCAACATCTCCTCAGTTGCAGCGCATCATGCCTACCCAGGTACGCTGCACAGCCCTTCTTTAATTGTAGCGTACTCTTCCCTACAGCCCTAAACCCTACCACCACGCTTCTGAACCCTCAATGGTGGGCCTAATATAGTACCCCTTTGCAAGTTAGTAAAACCAACTTTCTAAGACCTTAAGCACACTCTAAGCGTCGAGTGTAAACTACAACAAGGAAATGCGCTTGACAATGTCACAGCCCATCTCAAGCCTGTCAATTATCTTGTTGTGATGAGACAGCAGGACCTTGTTCAGAGCAAGTAAGTGTGGTGGCATGTTTCTGTCACGAGCCCAATTGAGTACAGGACATTTCTTGAACCCTTTGGGGCGTGAAGGCACTCGTCCCTTCAACGCTAGTACGTGAGTCATGCAGAAAGGATGATGCTTGCCTGGTTTTGCTGATTGTGCTTGACCAATGTCATCCATACTACATCCTGCCAAGATGTAGTCAATGACCTGGGCTGCATGACCACCCTAATCAGCAAGTTCACTTCCAGCACAAGAAGTAAGGCTTTGTGATTGTAAATGGTCGATCACAAAACATTTGACCATGATACCAAAAGTTCTGATTTTGTTTGTGCAGGTGGCTCCATCTACTCAGGCACAAAGCATTTCATAGATGCCTTCACCAATTCAGCAAGGCATGACCTGGTGGGGACTGATATTAGAGTCACAGCCATCAGTCCTGGAGCAGTACAGACTGAATTCAGCAAAGTGAGGTATTCTGGGGATGAGGGCAAAGCTGCGGCTGTGTATGATGGCATCATCCCCTTGAATGCAGCTGATGTGGCAGACAATGTGCTGTATGCAGCAACAAGGTATGAGATGCAGTGGTCACTTTGGGCATGAGAGCATCTGAGACACACATCATGCCCGGGCCCATGCACATGCCGCACAAGATGCTGTGTTCACAAGTCACCGTCTTTAGTGCTGTTTCATCGGTAGTGGCAACATGTGTTGCTCTTGGCGATGCTGTGTCTGCTGCACACTGCACCAAGTCTATGTCCATGTCAAGAAAGGTTACTGTGGCTGCTTGGCTGCGTCTTTGACTGCATCAAACTACAGTCAGATCAAGCTGCCAAAAGCTTTTGAGACTCAAAGGTCACTTGGACGTGAGAGTATCTGTGACACCACTCACACCTAAGCTGAGGCATATGCAGCACCCGGAGACTGAGCCTTGCAGTGCACTTTGAGCAATTCAAGGAATTGATGCCAATCTGTGTTCTGCAGGCCAGCACATGTACAGATTGCAGAGATTGTCATGTATGCAACCTACCAGTCTGGGCCTACCAGCAAGGCTAAAGTCATTCAGAAGAAATGAAGAGCTGCGGGGCGTCAGATCAGCAACATAAGCTATTACATTATAGTGACTGACTATTAGACTGCTTTGCAATCTTGTTCACACATCAAGAACTCTCTTGCCAGCCCACCAGGCACTCAGTTTAGTTCAGTCCGCCAGACACACCATGCTTGGCTCTCCAACTGCAAGGCGGTGTTCGTTTGGTAACACACCTGATCGGGAGGCTGGCCTAGCACGTGACTTGTGAGGCACACTAGTTTTCTATAACGCACAACTAAAGAATAGAACGCTCAGCATGTCCAATAATGAATGTGCTTGTCATGCATGCACTCCATACTCAGACTTTAACAAAAGCAGCTGGGCATTTCACTTCTGAGGGTCAGGCATCTTGTCAACTATTTTCTTGGCTGCGTCTGACGACTTGCACACAATCATTGTCATCTGTGACTCAGGCTCATCGAAAGACTCTGCACCAGACTCCTTGTCCACTTGCCGCATGCTCATAGCTAGTGTCCCCAGAACCCGCTTGGCATCTGCACTATGCTGCAGCACAAGGTGCAAATGCATCAGCAAGCCGCAGGCGAAGTATGCCCATTTGTTGCACACCATTGCAGATGGCATGCATCAATCCTTACACTTGTTGTGTTAACAAATGATCTGCTGTCAGGCTCATGCACCCCACGCAATGCATAATGACGTAGAGATCCGATGCCGCTGGCTGCAACTGCATGATACTGCTAAGCCATCAACGCATGCTGTAGGATCCTCTGGACTCATATGCATTCCAGCAGAACCACTTCATCTTGCATGTGCAACCATGCAGCTGGCTCAGCAATGCAGCCGTACGGACTGGAAGGTGCTGCAGTATGCATATGATTGGCTTAAAGATGCATCACCTGGGTAAGCTTGGTCTGGGCGTGAGCTGTTCCAACCACATAGCCGCTTGTCTGAAACTGCAGATAAGGCTTGGACGTGCCAGAGGGCTGACAGACCAGTACTTTGCCCTGCCGAAACTTGCCCCATTTGCCCTGCAGCAAAAGGGCACTGGTGCATACAGACAACTGCTTTGTGTAGACAAATGGTGTCTAAGGAGTGGTATTGCAGCAACAGGGCGTTGATGTGCATGACAATTGATGTCTCACAAGTGCTGTGGGACTAGTCTCTGCTTCAACAACTCATCTTGCAGGCTATGTCTGACAGGAGCATATGCCTTTGTGCTATACGCTGCAAGCAATAGCTGCAAAATGGTGCCAATATCAAGAAGTAAGCAAAGTTCACTAAACAGGTGGGTTGACTGTGAAGTTGCGTCTGCAGTGTGCACTTACTTGTTTGAGATAAGCCCATTTGACTTCCTGACTTTCCAACACGCCTTCTGTTTTCTCATACACCACCTGCAGGCAAGTCAGCACTGCTTGAATCTTGGTTTTATGACTGCTGCAAAGACGTGGCTGCATTTGAAGCAAAGTCTTTGGCATGCTGTACATCCATGCAAGTTGGTGATATACTGCTGACTGCTGATGCAGAAACACTTTTGACATTGATGCTATATCGACGAGTCTCCGCCAGCAGCTGTCCAACTAAAAATGTATGTTGGCCATGCAAGACGTGTGCAAGCGTGCAAACATTCCTGAAAGTTATAGAAGTACTTACTGCTTCTTCAGGCTCAGCCTGTTCCTCTCCATCTGCAGCACCATTTGCCTGTGCAGCAGGGGCACCAAACGAAGGGCCAGCCCCATTCTGCCCTGCATATGCACATTCCAGGTTGCCAACAAGTGACTTCAACAGCATTGACAGGACCAGCTGCGCGTAACGGCAATGACAGCACAGCAAATCCTCAACCTGTTCAAGATGTGACAGGGGTAGCATGCAAGGCAAGGACGTAGAAACTTATGTGAAACGTGAACATGAAGAGTGCTGCATGAAAGCTCACATGTAACAAGCAGACACAATGCATGCAAGCAGGTAAATTCAGGGGTCCACTGCAAAATATGCCAAACAGATGTCCAAGTCATGACACATTGTGTGCTGGTGACAATGGAGCACGATGCTGCACAAGTTCAGTGCGTAAGTGTGATTGACAGCGGTCTGACCTGGTGGTAGACTGAAGCTAAAGAGGCCTGAAGCTGACGCTGAGCCACTAACAGCAGCTGAAGAGCTGGGAGGAGCACCCCAGGAAAATGTGGGCAAGGCACCTGCATCCCAATGTCTTTGATGCACTCAACACACCTATTGGGTGTGTCGCAAAAGAATTTGCAGTGCCCAGTGTTGTCTGGCATGCATGCCAACTAATGAGATTTGGCAGAAACTGGTCAGATGCGTTGACACACTGAGTTGCTGAACCCAGCTCAGCTGCAAGGAAGTCTCATGTGCAATCAATGCATCTCATCGACCCATGCCATGCCATGCATGTGCCATGCCAGCACAGCGGCAGCAGGCAAACTGAACTCGACCTTTGCACAGCATGCGGAACGTTTGCATCTATATTCTCGATAAATACAGGCACCCTAGGCCCAAAGCCAAGGGTTCAAGCCAACGGCTTGAAGCAAGTCTGTCAAAACACATGGATAGGCAGTCAAGACTCACCTGAAGCTGACCCTGAGCCAAACATACTTGGCTGACTGGCAGCTGACGAGGCTGGCTGGCTTGCTCCAAAGGAGCAAGGGGCCAGGGCGCCTGATGTTCCTGGCTGACTAGCACTTGCCGCTGCAAGAGGGGAGCCAAAGGCAGGCAAGCTGGAACCAAAGGTAGGAGAGCTGGACCCTGAGGCAGGTGAGCTTCCCCCAAAGGCAAAAGGCTGACTGGAACTAAAGGCGGGCTGACTGGAACCAAAGGCAGGCTGACTGGAGCCAAAGGCAGAAGGCTGACTGGAGCCAAAGGCAAAAGGCTGACTGGAGCTAGAGGCAGGAGCGCTTGACCCAGATGCAGCTTGGCTTGCCCCGAAGGCAAAGTTACTGGAGCCAAAGGCAGGTTGGCTAGAGCCAAAAGAGAACAGAGATCGAGGACTGGCGGCCGTGGATGCAGCATTAGCTGTAGCAGGGGCAGCAGATGACGGTGCTCCTGACGTCCCTGTGCCAGCAGCAGCAGCAGCAGCAGCAGCAGTTCCTGCAGGCTTGGCTGCTGGCTGTGTATCTGGTGGTCTCAGGGAGCTGCCAAGCAGGGACGCACTGCCTGAAGGCTTCGCTGCAGATTGTGTCTCAAATGTTTGCAAGGGGCTGCCAAACTCTGCACCACTAAAAGAGGCTTGTGGCAAGCCTAAGGCAGGGCTCAACAGGCTGGTGCTGCCAGCTGGTTGACTGGCACTTGGGCCACTTGAGGCGGCTGTAGGAAAGGGCTGGCCAAGCCCTGCAGATGCAGTTTGACTGGAGCTTGCTGCTGGTGGCATGCCTAAGGCAGCGGATGGTGTAGAGCTGCCAAAACTGAAAGCTGGCTGAGAGCTCCCGAAGCTGAAGGGTGGCATTGCAGGCGCAGAAGTGGCTGGTGCACTGATTGCAGGCGAGCTGAAAGGAGGGAACAAGGCGCTACTTGATGCACTTGTGCCTGCTGGCTCGGAGGCAGTGGTTGGCTTTGTGTTGCCAACATCAGGTTTGCTGAAGCTCTTGCTTGGCTGATGTTTGTTGCCGCCAAAATGCTGCTGCGACGATGCTGCTGGTGCCAGACTGATGCTCTGGCCTGGCTGTGAAACTGATATAGCAGCATTAGAAGCCACGGCGCCCCAGCTAGCATTAGCCAGATATGATGCAGGATTGTTGTCAGATGCAAAGAGCGAGTTGGTTGCTGTGTGATTGGCGGCTGGCCCTGAAGCAGCTGAAGCAGAGGCTGTCTGGCTGAATGGCAGAGTAGCATTGGGTTTTTGTGCTTTCAATGTTGTTTCCTGTCTTGTATTACCCACACCTGCATGATGCAGCAAACAGCATATTTGCTTCAGACATGTCATACAGGGGCAGGTGTGCCTCATGTGGTGCAGAATGCCTTGGCGTCCAGTATACCAGAAGACTGCACACAATGTTGTGACAACCTCTACAGAAGTGTGAGCGAGTTGCGTGCAAAAAGGCTGCTGGTCTTTTGGTAGCTATGTCTAGCTGACCTGCTGTCAATGGGACAGTGCTTTGTGTGTCACTGGCTACAGGATATTTCGCTTGAATTTCCTTGCCATATCTTAGGTAGTCCTCCAAGCCATTCCGCCAGAACTCTGTGCAATGGTTGGCATGCTGATCCTGTATCCATCTGCATCCAAGCGTGCATGTGTCAGGATTGAGATTGTCATGCATCATGTGCCTCACATGGTCAAACATTTGACTTGTTATTCCTCAAATACTTTCTGCAAGAAAACTACAGACTGAAATGCAAGCACCATGCGCATTCTGCTTTCTCTGCATATGTGCAGTCATGCTGACATCATTTGATGGACATGCTGAGCTGAAAAAGCTTGACCTGAAGAAACTGGAGTTCAACATCACAGTGTGTTTGATACGTGACTGTTCCTCGTTGGCCTCGTCCTGCAGCTGCACTGCGTTGAGCTTGCAGCAAATTTAGCAGATGATGCGCAGCATGCGCTTCACAAGCGTCCAGCACCGTGTCATGAGTCGCGTCCGCAACTTTTTTCCTTTTCGGCATACTTGACAACCACTTGCGACCTCGCTCGCAGCACTGCCTGACGCCTTGATTGCAGCCTTTGCACCGTTCGTCAAGATAGAACCCGCGCGCTCGAGCACTGCTGAATCGCAGGTTCAAAGTGAACTTCGCCCGATGCTCTCAAAACACAACATGCAGATCAACACAAAGGAAGAAGCTTTGCATGCATACTGCTCAATGCAGGGTCCTGCGCTGTGTACGCACGTTGTGCACGCCCCAATGGTATGTGCTGCACTATACACCCGCGTTCAGCATGAAGGGCATCCTATGCTTGGCCCAGGCGGCAACATAAAGTTTGCCTTGCCTCGAGCCAGATTCCCAATGCATTGCATTGTTCCGACATCGTTGGACTGATGTCGGAGATTGCTGCTACACACCCCAGCGACGGCCTTGCACAGCATTGCGACAGCTCAAACTTCAGAATGTCCCCTCGGCCAGATGATGTCAGACTCAAGCAGCTCCAGCACGAGAAGAACGAAAGGCTCAAGCAAGGCCTTGACAAGCTGGAGCGTCGATCAGGTCTATTACACTTCCGCTTGCTGTCTTGCGTGTATGTCGAGCGTGACCTGCTCATTGAATTCTGATTTCGCAGGTAACAAATTGCAGGCTTCACCCAAAAAGGGTGGGCACGGCAGCAAGGGTGTCTGGGGAAGGTGAGCTGCACCTGATTGCAACTGGCGATGTGCAGCAGTTGCCGTCAATGCGCAAGCTTGCCGTGTGATCGCAGCTTCACTTTAGAATGGTAATTTCATGACTGCTTCATGAACGTGTCTAGCAGTACAGCGGTGGAGCAAGGCATGTCTCCTGCAGATGCACACCTTCTACACAATCTATATATTGCGCATGCTCTCATCTAGTATGTTGGCATGCAGCCCAAAAGATGACATTGCCGATTACATGAAAGAAGCTGAAGAATTGGCATAGCGTTGACAAGTCCTCAGACAAAGTTGTTATGTATGTGCAATGGGTGCAAGGACAGGCTAGATGCAGATGAGAACCCCATACCTATAGCTTGTGTACAGTAGAACACAACATGTAGATGTCATGATGAAGCTTGCGCTGTACAATAGACAGGTGTATATATAAGACATTTTATGCGTGCTGTCACTGAGGATTTTGGTAGATCGCCTCCTAGAACAGCTGTACTGCAGTGGCAGAGTGCATTGCGCTAGTTGCTTTCCATGTCATGCTGCCTGCAGAAACGTGTATGTCTACGTGTCAGGTGTAAGTATAGTCCAGCCTGTCAGTGTCCAGAACAGTCGTGTCCTGCCATGCTGGGGTCACTACAGATGCGATCATATGCATATCGTATGTCATGTAGTACATGACAACAGACTGCGTAGTAGTATACATACCATATATGTGATGACAGGATGCATAAGCAGACATCATCAGGTATAGACTTGCAAATCTCGACCAGGGCAAGTCCAAACTAGGCAATTGCATGCCTCAGGGTATAGCACATCTGCAATCAACCATGACACTCTTCCATGCGGTTCTGTTGCACATGTTGCCATTGTTCATTCCTTGCCTGTAAAATTGTGTTTCGAAAGCCTAAGTTTTGCAAGCTTAAGTTGCAGTGCATGGTTGCAAAGTGCACATGTGAGTGCCGAAACGTCTTCTTAGCAGCACCCTGAGCGCTGTCATGGGTGCTGACTGTGGAGCCTGACTTGTGCTGATAGGGCAGGATGCTTGCTTCCCTGACAGGTTGACAGCACAAAGGCTATGCACCCCACATGGCATGATTATTTGGGTATGATGTGGTTGGGACAGAGGGTGGCAGATTTTGTGTGTCATTTTGCTGGCTTTTGAGAGCTGCTCTGCCCTTTGCATCCAATTTGTGCACAGCAGAAGGGGCTGCATGTGTTATTGCGACCCTTTGGACTCGGCAGCAGCCTTGTCTTTCAGCTGTGCGCTTCTGGCTTGGCTGGTGGCTGTCGTGGTTGAGTATGGCGTGGATGAATGCTTGGAGGCAGCAGCGCTAGCTGCTGTGACAACTCTCTGTTGCAGCGCCCTGGGGACAGCAGACTTGCATCAAGGGACCAGCAACATGCAAAATGGCTGTTTGACACGCAAGCAAGTGTGGTTCATCAACTACATTTCAAGGTTGTTGAGGCCAAGTTGGCAGGCATTCAGGAAGCAAATGCCTACAAGCAGAGCTGCATAATGTAAAACACGAGGTGCATACCTAGCTACCATGGGGGTTAGTCCAATGGTAAGTGGGGCGCGCACTGGCAAGAGTGCCTTGTTGCACAGAAATGCCAGCGCAATTGATGAACTGGGCCCTGACAACAGATTTGTGAACCAGCCGCGCTGACTCACATCCTTGTCATCCTCAACTTCTTTATCTGCAGGATGCCACGTGAAGGGTCTCAGGTATTGTGGCTTGCTATTTGGGGCACATGAGCGACACAAGTGCATGCAAAGCTGTACCTGAGAGCAGTCCGTACTTGATCAGGAGGCTGTGTGGGTCAAAGTGGTTCTCGATGGCAACGTACAGCCCTGCAACATCAAGCAGGGTGAGCTGCTTGCTAACAAGACACAGGAGCCAGGCGTACACAAGATCCAAATTGCGCTCACCTGAAAAGCTTACTGCATATACTGCCAGATGAGTAGCCAAGGCAGTCTTCCCGTACTTACGGAAGAGTTCTCGCACTCTGCCGTCCGCCTTGAACATGGTGCATGCAAGATCACCGAAGTTGCTGTGACATCGCTCAGCAGCCGGACCACAGCACTTGAACGGGCAACTGTTCACAAACTGCTCTGACGAAGCGAACAAGGGCAGACTGTCGCAACCGAGAACGTAGTGTGCTGAACCCAGTGAGTAGTGTTGACCAGCCCCAGTCCAAGGCATTTTGTGGACACGCAGGGCAATTTCATTTGGCTGCTGCCATGCTAATGAGTTTGTGCTGCAGGAAGCACGCGCTGATGCTCTCGCATAAGCATTGCATGGCTGTTACAGCCGTGAGCAAGGCTTGATGCTGCAAACACAGACTGCATGATGATTCCTGCATATGGCACACAAAAAATAGCTTTTCAAGCTTGCAGGCTTAGCTCTGACGCTGAAAAAGCAATCTCAAAGACAGACTTGCTTTTGACACAATCTTGACCTTTCAAAGCAGCCTGCGTTCCCATTGCAATTGCTGCAGGCAAATGCCTCTAAAACGTCAACACCATGCCTGGGCCCAGGAACCTCAAAATTTCACTTGCCTGTCACAATTGCAGCATAGCCGTGTCTGCTTCATGCAACAAAGTCACAACGTCTGATGCTTTCGAGCCCCGGTGTCAGTCAATTGACAGGGTGAATTCAACACTGTCAGAGCTCCCTGCACCTCGTGGCGTGATATGACTCACAGCATGAGTCTCAGTTAAAGTCTCAGAACTGAACAAAGACCTTGCTTGTTGTTGCCGAAACCTCACATCGCCGCAGGTGCAGGCTCCCGTGCCGTGCTTTCATGAGATAAACAGTACAGCTGCTGTCGTGCTGAAGATCTTGCATGTCGTTGCAAAGCAGAAAGGAGCATGCCAGCTACACCTCACAAACACATCAGCAACAGCCCTAGCAAGCGTATTCCTGTGCAGCAGAAGCCATCAGAGACTAACATACCAGGCTCACCGCTGTCGCCATACAGTTACCGATGGCCGACGCAGGAAGTGCGACAGGTCGTACAGAAAGCTCAATTTCTAGAACTGGTTCGGCACTCTGGTTGGTTGCTCAAACAGCACGGCAACGGCCCGCACCCGACCTGGAGCAGGAGATGGGTGAGCGAGTCTGCTCAAGTGTTCTTGCAACACATGTAGTGCTACAGCTGACTCTGAGGGCTGACAGGCATATGTTTGCAGTTTTATCTGCTGGATGATCGCTTGTGCTATGCTGAGGAGCCAGGCAAGGTTGATGATGTTCGCTATATACCCTTGGATCGCATACCAGTCAGAGCCTTGCCGCGAGGCTATGGACCTCAGATTGGCGTGACTGTGATTGAAGACAGGTGCATTACAACATGACAACAAATCACTGCATACATCATGGGTGCATGGGTGTATGTGCATCAGATCATGAGCCCTGCTTTGCTGTGCTTGCTTCAGTGCATGCAGCTATTGAAACAATGCAAAACACCAGCCTGGCCAGGGCATCAGATGTATGCTCAATACAGTTGTGACTCCTGTCATGCTTGTTTTGAGGCATGCTATACACCTTGCGGTTTCTGATGCCATATGTGATGTCAGACTTCGTCTTTGCAGGCAGGTGGACAGACCATCGCTGCCGGAGCTAACAGCAAAGCGGCATGCATGCGTTTTCAGCGTCCAATGTGGCACGCACACGCATTTGATGGCAGCAAGCACGGCAGCAGAAGCACAGGTAGGCCTTACAGCATTGGGAGCAGTTCTGTGCCTGCTTGACAGATGCAAAGCTTGTTTTTGATTTCAACTTCCCATGAGTGTATTGCTCTTGTCCATGCTGCTGACTGCATTTGTGTCACACACGTCTCTGTGATGACAACAACATATGACCATATGGATCAGCTTCATAAACCATGCATTACAGCTTTCCAAGAGCATGCTGACATCCAGCAAATGTAACTCAAGCTGTGTTGTCACTTTGATGCAGCTGTGGGTGGAGCGCATCACACAGACCTGGGTACACTGCAGCAAGTTCACTGGCCGCAGCATCAGGGCCAGAAATTTGGAAGCCTCCTGGATACACAGCCAGCAGCACCTGCTTCAGGAGAATGCTGCCTTGCGACAAAGCTTAGATGACATGACCAGGCAGCAGGCTATGTCATCAAGTCCACCAGCCACAATAAACAGGTCAGCAAATAGCATGCATACCACACAGCGAAAGACCCTTCATCTTGCATACTGTGTAGCCCACAAGCACATCATCAACTAATCAGGCAGACCGCACAGAGCAGTTCCTTCCATTCAACAGTATCATGATGTCACTGCGGCCGTCATTTGCCACTTACATTTGGGATTTCTATCATACCGAAATTGCCAAGTCGGCATGTCATTTGCCAAATTGACTACCCGGATCCGTAGCGCAGTGGATAGCGCGTTGGACTTCGGATCCAAAGGTCGTCGGTTCGATCCCGGCCGGATTCGCTCATTATTTTGCCTTTTGGCATCACCATTCTCGCCCTTCGCTTCCGGACCACTGCTGCCTTTTGACGTTTGCGCACTACCTCACTTGTTGGCTTGACCATTTTTGCCATTTGCTGTTTGGCTTGACCACTGTGACCTTTGGTTCATGTTCTAGCTTTGCCTGTGTCTTTGTTGCTTACTGGCTCCATGATCTTAGCTCTACCAGTGTCATGGTGTGAGCATTAAAAAATTCCAGAACATTGCAGCTGCACTGCATGCAGACTACGGATTTTTCAACACGTGTGTCACTGCAGTCGTTTGAGCATCCGGGTATTGCAAACACAGCAGGTGCAGATTTTTGACCTTTTGGTCTGTTGCATGTTGAGCGTGAGTCTGAACGCACAGGGACCTTGCAGACTTGCAGCAGCGTCCCTACCTCCATCTGGGTGCATAACATGTTACAAACACAGCAACAGCAGGCTTTTGGCCTCTTTATAATTATGAATCAAGCATGAGCTTTCATGCAGGCGACTGACTAACACAGTTGCACATAGGCATGCAGGACTGCACTTTGCAGTGTTGCATGTCAACACACACCATTCATCACAGCATCACAATCCTGCATATCCAGAAGCTGATCACTCATACTCATTGCACATATCAGGCATGCCCATCTGGCCACCAAAACATGAGTGAGCAGATGCTGCTATGCTGATGAGCGGTTTATACCGTGATCACAACAAACGCATTGTTGCAGATCACAAAGCATGCATGGCGCTCCAGATTCTCATGCGCTTGCCACAGCCCCAGTCATGATGCCCCTTGCCACTCAGACCAGCCAAATCTCTGAGGGCTTCCAAGAACAGGCCTTTGCAAGTGCCCTGCCAGGCCCAGAACCAAGCGCCTCGCCCCCAATCAGGCAGCAACTTCTGCTGGCAGAAGAACAGTCATGGCACAGACCGTCAGTGGAGTATGTGACTTACGAGCTGGAACTGGACACGGGGTCATGCAAGGTATTGGCACAGCCCCACAATGCACAGTTTCACAAGTAATGCCATGGCAGCATTCATCACACACCCATGGCTGATCTGGCTAACCACTGGGGTACTCTGCAGACTTCTACCAAATGGGCCGCACGGCACGTTGTTCCGCACCAACTGCAGAATTGTATCATACCACACCTCAGATTGTATTTGCATTGCCTGCTGTAGCTTTTCGTGTTGGCTTTTGCCCTGGGCACTTGGTGCATGCATGCGAACCACATCTGGTATTTCTTTGCCAAATGGCTTGAGTCTGCGCATCCATGTATATGCAGCCTGTGTGGCCAAGAATGCACCATGCACTTATTGTGATTGTTGCTGCTCCCAGGGAGCTGGCACAAGCGCTCAGGTGGCTTTGGAGCTATGGGGTGGCGAAGGCATGACGCCTGCCACAAGCTCAGGAACTCACTGCCTTGAACAGGGACCATTCCAGCCTGTCCCATTTGGCGCTGGTCAGTGTGATGCCTTTGAGGTAATGCTACTACAAAGTCCTTTGTAAAGATTGTAAAGAAAGAACTGTCTGTTGAAACAGGTTGTGAACTTGCTGTGACACAAATGCCATCATTGTCTTGAGCATGGACTATTCCAGCCGGTCCCATTTGGTCCTGGTCAGTGCGATGCGTTTGAGGCAAGTTAATGCTACTGCAAACTCTTTTATGAAGAAAGATCGGTCCGCTGAAACAGGTCGTCTAGTTGCTGTGACACAAATGCCATCGTTAACTCGAGCAGGGACCATTCCAGCCTATCCCATTTGGTGCTGGTCAGCGCGATGCCTTTGAGGTAGACTAGTTACTATTGCATGCTCATAATTTTGCCATCATTGTGTTGTCCAGGCCTGTCTGCAACATTGCATCATCTTGGCAGGTGCTACTGACTTTTGACAAGGAAGAGGCAAACACTGGACAGCTGCCTTTCGTTTCCAGACACATTCACCTGTGCTTTTAAGCCAGGAAGTCTGATGAGTCAAATCTGGCTCGCCCCAGACTGTAAAGTTTACCGATTGATTAATTGATTGAAGGCAGGCAAAAGTTCACCGGCCTGACTTCAGCTTCAACACTCCTGCAAAGTGGTGCCTTCACAGGCACATCATACACTTAGCACTCAAAAGAATGCTACAATTTTGCAACTTTGTATCTGCTGTCTTGTTGCTGGAAAAGCTTCATTACAGGAGTTTATGCCAGAAGAGAAAGTCAACAGAATTGCAGCCTCAGGCTTACTTCAATGCTGTGCTCAACACCACAGAACTTACAGCGTCAGCAAGTATCATTGCAGCTAGAATTTCTGCCACAGAAGCTATACAATTGTGCCTAGCAGATCCAGCTTCAGACACTAGCATCATCAACAGGTCATGTTCATCTGCAGCTGAGCTTGAGTGTGCATAGAGCCTCTTTTACCCAGCAAAACAAGCTGGTCTTGAGCAGTCAAGCCAAACAGTACTGTATGGCCTGCAGCCAAGTCACACTACAGTCAGGCGCAAAATGTAGCTCCCCAGTAACAGGCATCACTTGACCTTCCCTAGATGCATGCCAGTCTTGCGTTTGACTGCAGCAGAGGCGTTTGAGAAGCTCATTGCTCATGCTCATGAAGTGTGCTGCAGATCCGGTGTCAGCAGCTAGGAAAGTTAGTGATGGTGCGTGTGTCTCATGGCAATGAAGGCAGCCAGCCTGCCTGGTTCCTGGAGGAAGTAAGGGCAAGGCAGAAGGTAGTGCTTTGCCCTTCAAAGTCGTACCCCTTCTTGCCTTGACATCAAGATGGCAGCCTGGTGCAGCACTTGGCAGCTCTCTGGTACATGCTGAAAGGCATAGGAGTGTCTTTGCAAGGGCTTTGCACTGTAGATTGCTTGCAAACACCATGTGCATCTAAAGCATATCGTGTGCTTACAAAATTTGTTGCAAAGATTCTGAATGGCAAAAGATGGTTGCAGCTCTGCAATTCAAGGTGTGCTTTCATTGCCGTACGACAGCCAAACAGTGCCAAATTCAGTTGCCGTGCTGGACATTGTAGTCATAATGCAGGCAACATGGGGTCAAGTCTGCAGCAGGACATGCATTGCTCATGCGACGAGCTGCCACCAACAGTCATGTTGCGTGGTTGTCACCCTACTGACATGCTCATGTTGTAAGCTGCGCTGTCATTAGCTCAGCCACGCCTCTGTACAGGTCACACCCTCTATCACAAAGGTTTGCAGTGTTTGATCTTCTCCTCAAATGACACAGGCAGGCAAATGTGACCGTGCAGCAGCTCGCTTGCATCCAACATGTGACTGGTGTTTACTTGGTTTGCAGGGTACAGACCAGTGGACATACTTTCACTGTGGCCGTTGGCTGGCAAAGGATGAAGATGATGGGTAAGACAGCATCGCCGTGCATTGCCATCCCGTGCCTATGATACCTACAGCCTACTTTCAGATGCACAGTCATACTGCATGCTGATTTGCATACGCCAACACAAACAGCAACCGCAGCCACTGATCATTGACCTAGCCTGATCATCCAGCCTTTGATCGTGAACTTACATGTCACCTACCTGACCTGCTTTGCACCATTGCTTGCAACATTATACGCTGACTGTTGAAGGGATGCATCATACTTGACGCAGCATGGTCATGCTCCAGCGTTGTCAACCTTCACATCACAGCATGCTTATCTGCTTGTCCCTCAGCTTCGCTTCACATGCTTGCCAGATTGCAAATCGTTGTCTCTGACTTCATCATTAGGTTTGTCTGTATACAGAAAGACAGAGTTTGACTTGCTCTGCAGAGCCCTCAGCAGAGACGTTTACAGAGGCAAGCGCCCCTCTGGCGTCCAATATCAGCTGACCTTCAGAACTAGCGATGTCAGGGGTGCAGGGACAAGCGCCCATGTGCACTTGACAATGCATGGGCAGCAACGCTCAGGAGCCAAGCACCAGCTGGGTGGAGGTCCTCACAACTTTGACCGGTATGAACTGTACCTGTCTTGAAGCACCACTGTGTGGATGAAGAATGGCTCTTGCAACATAGGACAGTGTCTGATACGTCGTGGCTCGTGCAATTCTGCACCTCAGCTTTGGAAGGAAGTAACACTCCTTTTCTGAGGGTTCTGACACGTCTGAAGGCTCAGCATTCAACCAGAAACATAACCTGACTTGGCTTTGATGCATACACTCACTTTATGCTCTTAGCAATTCCTTTGAATGAGTCACTGACCACCCTACAGAATTACACTATATAGCAGCGCAGTATGTCCTGAGATGGGTTCACAACCTCAAAATATGCATGAGAGCTCAAGCACAAAGTGCACTGAGCAATATTCCTTGAATCTCTTTTGGAAAGCATTTTTGTATGCACAGGGCCAGCATAGACACCTTCTTTGTGGAAGATCAAGAGCTGGGAGACTTGACTCATGTGACTGTGGGGCATGACTCATCAGGGCAGGCCCCAGGCTGGCACCTAGAAGCCCTCACCATCATGCATGTGCCCTCAGGCCAGCAGTGGCAATTCTGCTGTGAGCAGTGGTTTGACCTGCAGCAGGGGGACGGCTTAGCTGAACGGGATCTCTTCCTCAGCAGGTAACACTGTATCAACTGCTGTCACGTATGAGCAAGGACCAACCAGGTGGCACAGATGCAGTTCATCATCTGATGCAATTCTGCTGAATTGAGCAAGGTGAAAGACCCTTGCACTCAAAGCAACTTGCAAAGCTGACATAAGTCTAGTTGCCGCGCAGCGAAAAGGTGCCTCTACAGTGTACAGTACTCTATAGAGTCATAGCCTGCTGCATTGCACCAACACAAAGCCATCAGCTGGCACACATGCTAGTGTGTTTGTGACCTCACAGGAGCAATCAAGGAAAAGCCCTCAAATAAACAGCTGATGTCAATCTGCGTGCTTCGCAGAGACAAGCTGCTGCTACAGTGATATAGCCTGCTGCGGTGCGCCAGTGAAAAGCCAGCAGCCAGTACAGATTCTGCTAAATGTGCAACAACACATGGGCAACAAAGAAAGGCTCTTGCATGAACACCACTGCAACAGCTGACCCTGATGTGGGTGCTGTGCAGTGACAAGACGCCTCTGCAATGGTACAAGTTAGTGCTGTATATCAGCGACAACCCATCAGCTGGCACAGATGCTGATGTGTTCCTGACACTACGTTGGCAATAAGGGGGAACCCGTGCATGAAGACCAGCACACCAGCTGACCCTGAAGTCTGTGCTGTGCAGGGATAAGACGCCTCTGCAATGGTACAGCTTACTGCTATGCACCAGCGACAAGCCATCGGCTGGCACAGATGCTGACATATTTGTCACCATACATGGGAAGCAGGGCAAAAGCCCTCGCATGAAGTTGTCCTCAAGCCCTGAAGATTTCCTGCGTGGGGGTCAGGGCACCTTCAGGATGGAGCTGCCAACCCTAGGCCAAATTACCAAATTGACAGTAGGGCACAACAATAGGGGCGCAAACCCTGGGTGGCATTTGGACTGTGCAGAGCTGACTGATGAAGAGTCAGGTGTTCCCAGCTTCACTGCCTTGCAATCATAGCAGTGAGGAACAATTTCTTTTTGGTGCCTGTAGTCAGGTAGATTTTGCATCAAAGGCATACATGGAGTGCAAAGAAACAAGCAGCTGATTAGAACGCATGCCGTCGGCCTGATCTGATCTTCAGCCAGGCATAGTGCTGTAAACAAACATTGTTGACACAAGTCCTGTTTGCTTCATGGGTCTTGGCAACCAGAGTCTGTGGGTTGAAGTGCAGGTGCTATACCAACACTCATTTGTTTAGACAATATGACTTGCAGGAGCAAGCAACTTGCAGGCTGCTTCGATGACATCAGCAGACAAGCGATTTGGACCCCATGTACACATCACTCTTTCTTGTCATTGCTTTACGCCGCTATCTGAATCAATTACGGTCAACAGTAACTATGACCCATAATCAGCAACAGTCAGTCTGCTTGCCACATTGTGGATGCAATGTTGCAGGCGTCCAATACTACTTGAGCTGCGGGCGCTGTTTAACCAGAGATCAAGATGATGGGCTGATTGAAAGGGACTTGTTTCCTAGGGTGCAAGCCTTGCATGATCAAGACAAGCACTACTCAGCGGAGGTGTAGACTGGCCAGTGACCTCAGCTTCTGACATGCAGTGCGTGTGATGTTGCCAGCATCAATTGCTACTTCAGCTGCGGGCGGTGGCTGGCCAGAGACCAAGACGATGGCCAAGTTGAGAAGGATTTGTGCCCTCAAGTGCAAGCCTCCTCAACAAAGACATGCACTACAGCTGAGGTGTACACCAACGGCATTGGTGGCAGTGGTTCACATGCAGCCCATGTGATACTGCAGGCTCATCAAGTACTACGTTAGCTTTGGACAGTGGCTGGCCAGAGATCAGGAATATGGTCTGATCGAGGAAGACTTGCGCCGTGAACTGCAAGCTTTCCATGACCAAGACATGTATTGCACAGCTGAGGCGTATGCCAGTGATATCAGCGACGGTGGTTCACCTGCAGCCCATGTGATGTTGCAGGCATCAAGTACTACTTCAGCTGCGGGCGCTGGCTGGCCAGAGACCAAGATGATGGGCTGATTGAGAGGGACTTGTTCCCTGGAGTGCAAGCTTCCAATGACCAAGACATGCACTACACAGCTGAGGTGTTCACCAGTGATATCAGAGGCGCTGGAACTGATGCTGACGTCAGCTTAATGCTGTTTGGGGATTTGGGCGACAGTGGACCTCAAAATTTGGCTGTAAGCATCCTCCCTGTTCTGCATCATGGTGATGCCACACCCTGTGTCATGATCTCGACCTTTGGAATGACACAGCATGCTTTCAGACATGTGCATGATGGAAATTGTCTCTCCCTGCACATGGTGTACATAGCGAAAGTCCCAGGTATACCAAAGACAATGTGTCAGCACAATGCTGTCACCTGCACTGTCCCTGGCATTTGATGAACACAGGAAATGTGTCAGTCCCGAGCAATGCATCTTCTGCAACCTGCAGCATGCCTGCAGCAAACAGCCAATCTTGGCATGCATCCCTATGCCCAACATGTCTATCAAGCCCCTACATACTCTGATAGTATCCCTATGTTCCAGTGCCAATATTTTTGGGTATCTTTATCGCCCAAGTGTGTTTGATCCCAAAGATTGGTTATGGATCACCATCCTGCTTGCAGGGAGATGAAGCATTTGCAAGAGGGGCTGTGGATGTTTTCCAGTTTGCCTGCAGAGGAGTGGGTCAAATGCAGATGCTGCGTGTGAGCCACAACAATGCAGGAACTCACCCTGACTGGCATCTGGAAAAGGTACAGTATTACATGGTTAGCCACTTTGTGCGTCAGCAACTTGCCTCAAGATTTGACATTGCCCTTTGTTGGTCTTTTGTGTGTTGCCCTTTGTTGATCTCTTGTGTGTGTGTGTGTGATGAGCAACAACGATAACCCTGACTGGCATCTGGGCAAGATGCACCAGCTGATGCGCAGTACTCACTCAATCATCTTGTCAAAACCTTGGAAGCTCTGGTCTTGTGCTAGTGGTGCGTGTGAGGCATGCATATGCAGAAGCTCACAGCGAATGGCTCTGAGATGAAATGCACAGATACATGCTTCCTCGCAGCAACTTTTTCTGTAGACTGCATCTTGGCTCAACCACCGGTCTTGTTGTTTGGTGCCTCATTGACTGAGAACCTTTGACAAGCAATGCAGGTGATGCATTAACATTCATGTGGTACAGCTGACAGCACTTTTGAACATCATCTATTGGGCTTTCGTCCTGAAGCCTACATAGCCTAGTAGACCTCAGGCTTAGCAAGCAGGTATGATGCAGGTGGTTATCACAGAGAAGGAAACAGGTACTCAAGCCGTTTTCAAGTGCAGTTGTTGGCTGTCCTCTGCTAGAGATGATGGTGCTATCAGCAGAGATCTCCCAGCACACCCAGGTGAGGGCTATGCCTGGCAACACATGCCTTCTGCCATGTTTACAACTGCAATGACATCTCACTGTTTCACCATCACCTTTTGCCTTGACTACAACAGAAATGATGTCTCACCACTGTTTCAGCACAAAGCTTTACCAGATGCAACATGCTCATAAGCTCCGAACATTACAAAAGGCAATTACCTTGCTGCATGCTGCAAGTCTTGCTGCTGTCTTATTCTTTCAGTGTGCACTCTCTTCAGCAAGGCATCCCAAAGCATACATAGCATTAGATTAGCATTAGATTAGCATTAGATTAGTTTAGTTTAGTTTACGTGACAATACAGCCACTCAAGCTTTGTAATGCAGGCTGTCTTCGTGTGAGCTTGCAGTAGCAAAGATTGACATTTAGATGTAACAGCATGTGACCCTTTCTCCTCAATCTCAGCAGTCATACACCTTTCCAGGTGTTGGCTTTGTGAGGTTCAATGGCAACATTTCCTCCCACACTCACGTCACCTTCAGGAATCATCCCTCACCAGGAAATTTCAGTGAATAGAGCTTAGGAGTTTTGTCTGCACTTGCAGGTGCACAAGAGGTCAAGGAGCCTAGGCAAAAAGAAGAAGAGCAGGCACCTGCATTGGTCATGGCAGATTACCTCGTTCAGCTGCACACAAGCAATTGCAGAGGGGCAGGAGTGCCTGGCAGAGTGAGTATAGATCTGAAGGGCGAGGAAGGTAGCACTGGCATGCAGCAGCTCAAGCCTAACCATGATGAAGCGTTTAGCCATGGGCAGGTGAGACTTGAACCTGTGTGTGTGTTATTGCAAGATGTGGCTGCTGCTTGTGGAAGCACAGACTTTCAAGTGTGATGCCCAGCAACATGAGTCTTATCTGGCTTTTCTGTTTGTGTAGTTCTTCACTTTGCAGCAAGGTGGGCTGTCATTCTGGCATGCATGGCATGAAAATAAGCATTGGTAGCTGTACCCTTACACACTTTTCCATTTCACCATGGTCTGCTTTCCTGACGGTACAGCTTCTTACTGGTTGACGTTGCTGATATCAGTTTGCCATGTTACATCCTGTCACCCACTATTGCGGGATAGAACATGATGGCGTCAGCAGCAAGGCTTGCAAATGCTCAGGCTGTTATCCCTACCATACCTTAGATGATTAAGAGTCCTTTCACACAAAGCTCCTGGGTTGCTCGGCCATAGTAACCTTCAATCTGTAGCCTGGTGGCTGCAGGTGTGTGAGTCTACTCTGCGTGTGCTTCATCTGGGTTCCTTACAGCAGTTGACTCTGGCCATCATGCCACACCTTTGCTTCAAGCTGGTCATAACCAAAGTGTCAATTGCAAGGCTGAGTGACTCAAAAGTTATGCTGTTGTCTGCAGGTGTATGAGACTGTGCTGCATGTGCCTCATGTGGGTTCCTTACAGCAGCTGACTCTGGCCATCAGCCAAGGGCCTTGGCTGTGTGACCTGGTGGCAGTGCAAGATCCAATCCTGCAGGAGACGGTCTTCTTTGCATGTGGCAGGTATGCGTTTCTGCCATCTGTTGCAGGCTGGACATGCTGTTGATGCTGCCAACAGCAAGTGAAAAAAGAACCTCTGCATGTGGTAGATAGGGCGTACCGCCCATGCCTTGCAGATCAATAGTGCTTGCCGTGCTTTCCATGCCGTCACTCGCATGGCTAGTTCCACATGCTGTCTGTGGCGCATGAATGTGTCTGACAATATGCTGTGCAAATTTTGTGCAGCGGCAGCCTTACTTGCAGCATGCAGTAACTTGACATTGTCACTGGAGCTTGTCAGGCCTTTTCCTAGCTGTTAAAACTTCAAATGGCTCCTACATGAGTAACATGAGTGCTCAAGTTCCATCTTGCAATGCATACTGCACTATACCGTCTTGCAGATGAAGAAAGTATAGCCTGTCAAAGTGCTTAGGACTCTCATGATTGAGGGAGCAGGGGAACAAAGTGTAAACGCCAGCAAGCTGGATCAGCAGTGATGTTGTTGCACAGGCGGCTGGGCAAGGACAATGTCAGGAGGTCACCCTGCAAGCGTGCAAAGAGGACCCTTGCGTATGCTTCAATAGCATCTCACACTGCCTCAAAGCTTCCATGGTGGATTCAGAGCATGTGTGCTTGCCTTCAAGTCTGACCAGCAATGATGTTGCTGCACAGGTAGCTGTGCAAACATGATATCAGAGAGGTTGTCCTGCAAGCAAGCAAACATAACCCCGCCGGTGCTCCAACAGCATCTCAGACTGCTTCAATCTCTGATGGTGAATCTTGAGCATGTGAACTTGCCATAGAGTCTGACCAGCAATGATGTTGCTGGACAGGTGGCTCGGCAAGGATAATGTCAGGCAAGTTGTTCTGCCAGCAAGCAGAAAGGATCCTCGCCTGCCCTTCCATCACTACAAGGTCTCTGTCATCACCTCAGATGTCAGAAATGCTGGCACAGACGCAGACGTTTACATTGACATTACAGGCGAGCACATCCTCAAAATCATTGCTGGCTAGTTAGGTTCCATGACCCTGCTATGCGCATTGCACAAGGGCATTCAGCTTCCTTCAAACGTTTCTTTCCAGAATGTTGCAAGAAGACGAGTTTGCAGATGAGCGCAGCTATATTTGCCGCAACACCCTGCAACCTTTGCGCTTTGTGTCTGCTCACCTGTATGTAGACCATCATGACTCGGCTGTAGCAGCAGACCGAATCTTTGCATGATGATATGATGAGGCAAACACGCAACCCCTTCATGAGCTATTGATGCTAGCAATACTGCATCTGCCATACAATCTGTCTCAGTATAAGCAACCCCCCATGACTGTAATCAGCAGTCTAGACATTTTGCTCCTATCATGGCAACACAGTACTTTCTAGATGTCACCAAGAATATACTGTTGGTCATGGTGTGCTCATGCCCATGACAAAATCCACTGTATCATCACGTAACCTTGACAGGGCATAACTATTTGCAGCTGCAATGCAGGAGATCGAGGTGTCAGTGGACCACAACAGCTAACCAACAGCAGTCTAAAGTCATTTGCCAGAGGGAACGTTGACATCTTCAGCTTGCAGCTGAGGCATCTAGGACAGCTACAGGAGCTTCAGATCTGGCACACTGGCTCCCATGCTCAGACAGACTGGCACCTGAGCCTAGTCATTGTGGATGATGAGTCAACTAAAGAGAGGTCAGTTACTTGTTGATTGTTTGGCGTCCTTCTGATGTGTTGCTAACTCAGCTGTGACCTTGCAAACTTTCTGAAGACCCTCCCTTCTCCCCCTTCCACTTGCCCCTCCCCCTTCACCTCCCCCTTCACCTCCCCCTTCAGAGCATTTGCAGATGGCATGATGGCTGTCCATTGCCTATGGACTGCTGACAAGTCTGATCGGAAGGTGCCACATGTCTCATTGATGATATGGGTGGTCCTTCTTTGTGACCAAAGCTCATTGCTGAAGTAGCAAACAAAATAATGGCTGTGCATGCTGTGTGACTGCTGTCAATTGTGACTTGAAGATATTGCATTGGCTATGCAGGTGGTTCTTCCCCTGTGAGCAGTGGTTGAGCAAGGAACAGGGCTCATGCGTAACCCTGGTGGCCCAGCAAGCAGACCCCCGCACCCCTCAGAGACTAGTCACCTACCAGGTGAGAACGCCCTCAGCATGCTTAGCATGCGCAGGAAAATCTGTATCAGTGCCAACTGCAACTGACAGCATTGACTGGTTTGTGCCTTGAGGTTTGAGTCCACAAGCCTTGCAAACAAACACAGCCTGCAGTTAATCGGAGCTTTCATGCACAAAGTGCTTATTGCTGCTGTCTTGATGAAAGTCATGGTAAGCAGTTTCATGCAGCTCAAGCATGCTGCATGACAGACGACAAGTCTTTGCATTGTACTTCTAGCTGTCAGTGTCATACCAGTCAGGGTGAAGTACTTAAACGGGCATCTCAGCGCAGCACAGCACAGCATCAACACAGCACAACCATGCACTCAAATAGGCAGCCCACCAGTGTTTGCTTGCCTGTCACGTCTGTTGATCACAAAATCAGAACACGGTTTGCAAGGGACTCCATTACACAAATACCGTTTACATCTGAAATTTAAAACTGCAGGTGGTTGTGCACAGCAGTGACATCAGGGGTGCCGGCACAGATGCCTCTGTGTACGTGATCTTAGGTGGAGAGCAGGGTGTGAGCCCACGCTGTGACCTGCTGGGGTCCCCCAATGCAGACCCCCCTGCTTTCGGGCGGGGTGCAGTCGACAGCTTTGAGGTGCAGGCAGCCGAGCTGGGTGACTTGCACTCCATTACAATAGGTATGCTTGGACAAACCCATGACTTCATTGTGTTCATTGAATCACAGCTGTGGCACTCTGAGCTATGGACGCTATAGGTGTGCCCAAACATTCTGAGCACAATTTGAGCTGTGTAACTGTTGGCAATGGGCATAATGGGTGCAAACAAATGCGTTAGCCTAAGGGCGCACTTTAAAACAAGAAGAATTTCTTGCATTCCTGAAATTGGTCTCAACCATCTGAGCAGTTTGTGTTTCTTCATCCTTGAAACTCTGCCTCAATAACATGTGCTGCGTTTTCTGTGCAGGCCATGACAACAAGGGTGCAAAGCCTGGCTGGCACCTGGACCTGGTGGAGGTCACCCACCTCCCTAGTGGCAGGCTTTACTACTTCCCCTGTAGCCGCTGGCTGGACTCTGCTCAGGGTGATGGCAAAACTGAACGCACACTCAAGGTGACAGACTTCAGTACTTGATTGAGTGCTTGATGTAAGCTGTGGCAAGACCATACAGGTCAGAAACCGCAATTATAGCAAGCGTTGAGTTCCCTGCACAAACAAAGTTGTTGCCCCAGTTGGCACGGAACTGTCCGTAACAACAGGGTGTCATCTGCAGCTTGCTGGCTCTGAAATGCTGTGCTGTGTTTTGAGACAATCAGTTGAAATACCAGCAATGGCACTGAGCCAAGTTCCTGCAACACCTGTATTTCATTACGTATGTCATGACCGTTTGGTCTCTCTGCAGCTCACGTTGCCAATTTCTGCTGTGCCTGATGTCCACTGCTTGCTACAAGTAATGACGCTCAACACTGTCATCAGCAACTGCTTCAGTCTAAAAGACAACAGCACAGCATCTGTCTGTGAATGCTGTTCAGCATGCTGCTAGGTTGTGTACCACGGCACCGTCAGCAAACCCAACAACTCATGACAGGATGGTAACACAATCCTTGCTGACTGTACAGGCACAGAATGACAAGCCTGAGACTGCTCCAGTGACTGACGGCCTCACAGACTACAGTGTTGAGGTGCACACTGCAAATGTGCCAGTTGCCGGCACTGACGCTGATGTCCTCCTGGTGATGTGCGGTGATCAAGGTCAGTATTGCTGCTGAGTATGTACCTTGATTTCATTTCACCTGTGAGCTGATTTATCCATATCATTGTGCACTGTCAGCTGTTGTCAGATGTCCGACATATGCATGGTCCCTGCAGTACTGCCTCTTAGAATGACCCCGTATTACCCCTATACCCTGAAGGAGTACCGGGAGAATCTCACATCCTGTGCCTACGCAAATGCTGACTGTTAATAAGCCTCTTTCTCAAGCTTGAAGTTGCATCAAGACCGTAGTTACATGCAGTCACTGTTCGCATAATGCATGACAAGCGAGCAAGCAAATTTCTTAAGTAGTCTGAGCACTCAAAGGAAAAGCTTGTGGTATGCAGGTGAATCAAAGCCCTTGGCTCTACAGGCTGCAGCCACTGCCTTTGCTCCAGGCAGCATCGACACATTCTCAGTCAGGGCTCCAATGTATGATGGCTTGACTCACATCACGCTGAGTCACAATGGCAAAGGCGCGCACCCTGACTGGTTGCCAGAGATGGTGCGCATAGTGCAATGCCAGACAGGGCACAAGTGGCTCTTCTTTAACCAGGCTTGGCTGTGCAGAAGCAACGGGAACCAGGTTGTGTTCAAGCCAGGTGCGTCTGTGAGGTTGCCATGGATTTGCATGGTTGTGAAAACTCAAGATGACAATGTAGGCAGATTTGCATGCACAACACGTGCCAGCTCAGCAAATGCTGATTTCTTGATTGCACAGTGATTTATTCCTTTAAGCCTGAGAACGAAGTCAGAGAGCATTGCACCGTTGATATGTTGCAGAAATAGCTAGTTTGCCCAATTCTGTTGTCCCTTCTCTCATCGGCACCTGTCCGATCAGCAAGCAGCGCTTCCATGGCCAAGTTGGCTAAGGCGCTCGCTTAGTAAGCGAGAGATCGAGAGTTCGAATCTCTCTGGAAGCACTACTGCTTTTGGTTTTTTTTTGGCAAAGTTGGTCGTCCTTGTGACTTCCTTTTTGCAAGGTTGGCAAAAGCTGCAATGACCAAAACCGAGTACAGCACACAAGGCATGCATCAGACATCCTTCAGTCCACAGCACACGTAAGAGGCTCTGCCATTCAGCGCAGCTTAGACACTAGCAGCCAGGAAACTCACCACGAGCTGCTTTTTCTCAAAACTGGCCGTTGTTTTGACAAGTAATTGCTGCAGGGAGCATGGCCACATACAGCATCTTGGTGCACACATCAGACATTCTGCAGTCAACAGCACATGTCAGAGCCTCTGCCATTCTGCATGGCTTGGACATCAGCAGCCAGACCATTATGCTGCTACGTCAAGATGACACTACATTCACCAGTGGATCTCAGCACACCTGGACAACAGACGACATGCAAGATGTGGGCTCCCTGCAGAGGTTGACTTTGGGTCTGCAGGATGCGGTATGCACAATTGTCCTTCTGAATGCCAAGTCACCACGTGCAGGATGCAAAAGGGACCATGCTTTCATGATATCTGTGTCTCAAAGCATTTGTCTTGGCTGTAAATGCAAGGCCACTATAAGTTGACATGAAAGATTGCGCAGACTTCACACCAAGGGTTACATTTGTGGCAAGTATGCTCAATGTTGATGGCATAGCGTACTGATGCTGATTCTGAGTATGATGACTAGCGACAGTGAGCAAATGATTTTGGTCTGACTTATTCTCACTGACTCATAGCTGTTCAGACTACAGCTTGACAGGACAGGCAGGGGCCACAAGCATGTGCTTGCAGACTCTATCTACCTGATGCCATAAAGCTGGGCCTTGGTGACTTCATCTTTTACAGTGTACTTTTAGGGAGGGCTGCGATGTATGATGTACAGAACATTTCATTGGCAAGCTGATGCTGTCTCACAGTGACTTTCAGTCCCGCTTGCACAAGGTTGAGTGATGCGCAGTCCAATGATGACTGCCGAACATGTTGTGATGTTGCTTGATGTGGTGTGACAGATGCCCAGCACAGCGTGGCATGTGCATCTGGTGGAGGTGACCAATCTCACCACTTCCGGGACTTGGAGCTTCCCTTGTGACAGATGGCTTGGACGGCAGAAGGGAGATACGAGCGTTGAGCTGTTCCCTGCAGGTCATCCCAAGTGTCAGCAGTTGCCCATGACAGACTACCAGGTGGGTTTTTTGAGACTGTCATCAACTGCCAGCATTTGCTTGGTGAGCATTTTGGCTCTTCCCTGCAGGCCATGCCAAGAGTTGGCAGCCTTCAATGACTGATCACTAGGTCTACAAGCACACATTCCTGTTGAGCAGGTCCTTGACTAGCTGCCAGGTGTCCCTGTGCAAAGTCGCATCAATCATAAGCAGTTGCTTTGTGCGCAACAATCTCAGCAGTCGACACGCAGATCAGCTGTGCAGTGCTTGTACACAACAGTCCTGAAGGCTTGCCCCTGAACGAAGGACCCCCTTGCTTCCTTTATGAGCTGGGAGTGAAATTCATGCCAGAACAGGCCTTATGCCCATGTGCTCCTGAAAACTGGCAAATGGACTTGCGCTTGACGGCATACATTGGATTTTGCATCATGAGAATGTATGGAACATGTGTCAAGTTCCTGAGCGTTGAAGTCATGCCTCAGATGTTTGAAGCATCGCTGCATCTGCATTTGAAATTGCAGCAGCTGTCGCATTGTCAGCTGATGTCAAGGGTTGCTGCATTTGCAGGTGGTGTTTGACACTGCAGCATGAGCAGTGGATTCAGCTGAAGCAAGAATGTCAGCTGAAGCAAGTATGCCCCTCTGCAGTTTGGCATTGCACACAGCAGTTGCCTGTCTGCCCTTGACTGCAGTGCTGTGGCTGTTGAGGAGCTGAGGGATATCTGCCTCTGTAGGTAGTGTTTGACACTGCAGCATCAGCGGCAGATTCAGCTGAAGCAACTATGCCAGTCTGGATGCAAATGCATGGCTTGGATGGAGTCACCTCCCCTCTGCAGTTTGGCATTGCACAGAGCGGTGGCCTGTCTGCCTTTGACTGCAGTGCTTTGGATGTTGGAGAGTTGAACCAGTTGATGCTCTGGCTTGAACCCTCAGCGGTGCGTGCTGCATCTTTTTGAGTTGCACGCACCATAGAAGAGCCTGTGAGAGCCATGCGACACCCTGCCAGAAATGCCTATGCATACACTCAATGGTCCTAGCCCTGTTGTCATCTGTGGGCTACATTTGCAAGCACGACCTCAAACAGCAAATCCATGAACCCTATCTTTTCAATGGCTTGTCTGGCACGTTTTGTGCGGCTATAATACATCAAGGCAACATCTCAGCTGCAGGCACAATGGTTTGGATAACAGTTTCAAGCTCAAGTGCGGCAATAGCTTCTTCCCTTATCTTTGGGCACTGAAACTCTTTGATCAGCCCTGCTTTTTAGCAGTCACCAGTGCTGCTTGCTCTGCAGTGAGGCGCCCACCATGGCTCACTCACTCCTACAGCTGACAACAACAATGAGGCTGTGTATGCTGCAGGGCACACAAGGTCTATGGCACCTGCAAAGCATTCAGGTTACAGAGAAAACCTCTGGCAGGGTTTACTTCTTCCCATGTCCTCAGTGGCTGGACAGAAGCAGCAGCATCAAGGTCAAGTTACAATTGGGGCACAAATCGCCAAAACCAATACCAGTTACTGCACCTGAGCCTGAGGAGGAAGAAGTATGGAAGGCTCTGGCTGCAGCGCCTCATCAGGCTGCAGGAGAACATGATGCTACAGACAGTGGCATTACTGGTAATTACATGGTAAGATTGCTAATTACAAGGTGCAAGATGATTTGCAGGTGTCAGATGAAGTTTGAGATGGTGTGCTGCAGAGAGCGTAGCCAATGGGATTGGTTGCACTATATGTGCATGCAGCAGGAGTCAAGCGCACAAGTTGTCTGACAAGAGCATTTGCTTGTAGTGGCAACTGGTTGTGGCATGTTCCATGTAGCTCTGAGACCTGTTTTGCATGCATGTGATATAGCATAGCGGTCTTTACTGTGTGCTCATGACCTGTGTCATGTTGATCAGGTAGTGGTATGCACAAGCAATGTGCTGGGTGCGGGCACAGGCGGAGGGGTGTGGGTGGACCTGCAGGGGCTGGCGCATGCCAGCGGCCCTCAGGATTTGCCCTCAGCCCCACTTGCCTTTGAAAGAGGCCAGGTACTTTTTAGTGCAAGGCAGTACATGATTGTTCCTATAAAGCGTTGCTGTAAAGCTCGACTGAAAGCGGCCAGGTATCTGTCACTGCAAGCATTTCAGCCCCACTTGAGAGGGGCAGGTGCTTGTCAGTGCAAGCATATCAGCAGTCAAGTCTGGGTTTTGGTGCTATGTAGCCTGTGTAGATTGGACAAAACTCTTCACAGATGATAGTTGCCTGGCTTTGACCGCTGAATCTTAGCGTGATCAGAATCTTGAGATTTTGTATCCAGGATACATTTGCCTTCAGAACTCTAGAATGAAATTTGATACCTGCCATTCCAAAGCACACTGCTGATCACCTTAGTGCAAAACTTTCCGTGAGTGAGTTCTGCCAAAAGCACTGATGCATTTGACTGACCATGACAACCCACGAAAGTTTTACAGCTGCGTCATGCCATTGCAGGCAGAAGCATTTCCAGTACACACTGCTGAGCACCTGGGTCCCCTAACCCAGCTCATTGTGGGTTACAGGCCCTCCTTTCCAGGTGACAGGTGGCACCTTGACAGAGTGGAGGTGACCGATGAAGGCACAGGCCTGCTATACATCTTTTTCTGCTCAGCATGGCTGGGAGACGATGGCGTCCACACTGTGAACCTGAAGGTAATTTGCTGGAAGTACTGCTGCATAACTAAAGAGAGCACTGATGATAGTTTGATTGGTTTCGGTAGCCATAAAGGCTGATTGCATGTGCCACAGAAAAACCCTATAGATCAATCCCCAATATCACCTGCTCTCTTATACCTTGGGCAAAAGAGTGTCCGGAGACATTACCTAATGCCAAAATCAATGCATATGGGTAGGACCGCAGCAATTTGTTACAAGGCTTTACAGCATCTGTGGCTGGCTGCTGCTGTCGCTGAAGCTGCAGCGTCTGTGCTGTCAAAGTTTGCCGACCGCGAGCCCTGAACGCAGGCAGCAAGCACTCCAACAGTATGAGCTGACTGTCTGAAAAATAAAAGCCACCATATCACCTGCTCCTGTCCTTCTCATTGAGTCAGCAAGCACGGATGCTTTGAAGATGGTCTGATCGTTTATCTGGTTTGCTTGACTGTCTGTGCGTCCTGTTGTTTTGCAACTTCGGGGTGTTGCCTGTGTTGTCCAATATTGTTCTGGATTGCTGAAGGGGTGTCAGCAGCAGCAACGTTTTCTTTGCAATGAGCACTAAATAGCCGGATGCACTGTCCTTCTGTGACACTATAGTTGTCAAGCCCACCACTGCTGACAAATTGACGGGATGCATTTGCTGTGCGCCACGGCAATGCATGTGCAGCCCTGTCTCCTCACTCACCTTGGCTCTAAGGTGTTGCTGTCTGTTTGCCATCAATGTCAGCTGAGTATGATTTGCCTGTCGTTTGGCATTGCCTTTCCTCAGGTACTGTTGATACTGCATGCAGACTAGTGACGCCTTGGCAGATTCACTATGAAGCATTGCCTTTCTCAGCTGCTCTTGCAAATATGTGCAGCCTAATGGCGCCTTAGCAGAAAAATTGTAAGGATTGTTTTTCCTCAGCTGCTGTTGCACACACTTGCAGATTAGTGGCGCCTCAGCAGAATCACTAAACAGCGTTGCCGTTCTCAGCTGCTGTTGCACACTTATGCAGGCTAAGGGCGCCTCAGCAGAATCACTAAACAGTGTTGCCGTTCACAGCTGCTGTTGACACTGCATGCAGATTAGTGACGCCTTGCCAGAATCATCTGCCAACATGCCCATGCAAGGCTCCTCAGACCCTCAGCCGCCAGTTGCCGCTGTCTTTACCCGACCAGATGCACCGATCGCATGCAACATTGCTGACTACACAGTCCAAGTCCACACCAGCGACCTGCCAGGCGCTGGCACAGACTGCAGTGCGCACATTGTGGTGCATGGGAACGAAGGTGACACTGGCCGGCAGGGGCTGAACCCATCAGGAGGGGCTTTTGTGAGGGGCATGTCCCAGACCTGCACTGTGCAGGGCGCCGATGTGGGGCGCATGCTTTTTATCCAGATTGGACATAATGATGACGGTGTGCAACGACTCTTTGATCACTCTGTTGCACTGTTTGCCATGTGCATGGGTCCCCACTGTGTGCGCTGCAAAGATCAAATTCCTTCTGGATGGCAAACAAAGGATAGATGCTTGATGCTGTCCTTTCATGCGTATTGCACCTGGTGTGATGCAGTGTCACGCAGCCTTGACGCATCAAGGAGCAGCTTGATCATGCAGAATGGTCCAAACACCATGTATGTGTACATGTGGTCTGTGTGTGGTTCAGAAATAGCCTGAATCAATTGCAGCACATGCTGTAGCGTACGCTCATGTCCAAGCCGGAGTTGCTTGGCAACCTGCTCTTCAATGCAGTCTGATTCTGACAAACATTTTGACCAGTCCAAATGCTCCTTCAACAAAGCCACTGCTGGGTACGCAGGCATTGAGTCTGGCTGGCGCCTGAGCAAAGTGGTGGTGCACAACAGTATCACCAACCAGACCGTCACCTTCAAATGCCAGGCCTGGCTGGATGCAACTCAAGGCGATGGCAAAACTGAGCGCACATTCTACCCGCTGGTGGACTGCAGCTACCAGATTGAACTGCAGACCAGCGATTTGTCTGGCGCTGGCACTTCCGCCAATGGCGTGATTTCCCTGATCGGCAGAATGGGCGAGGCAGGGCCCTTTCAGATGGTGAACGATGGGCAGAACTTTCAGCAAGGCAGCCTGGACACGATCACCCTTGATGGGCTGCCTGACCTTGGTCCCATCCAACAGGTCAGCCAGTCCTGGCCACCGTTTTCATGCGCTGCCACTCGTGACATGGCTCCCCCAAATATCATACGCCACAGGACTGACTCCTGTACAACCACTCAAGCACTGCAGCTTGCAAGGCTGACCCTTGTAGGTCACCCTGATTGCACCATGTTGCTGTTCGCAGAGCAGCAGCCCTGCACTGCCTCTGCGGTCAAGGTCCCCACAATATCATTGGTTGGCCCAGGCGTTGCTCTGGTCTCCCAAAGTATTGCTGTCATTGTTGCTGCTGAGATGCATATTGGGATTGCCGTCATTCTTGCCTGACCTTGCCAGAGCCGGGCAAGCTCTGATGGGGGTCACGAGCACCAGCAGCACTCATGCTTCTGCAATTTGTATATTTGCTCCAGCCTTATTTGCTGTCCTGCTTGTGAGCTCAAACAAGCTCATGCTCTGCGATGCAGGTGGAGGTGGGGCATGATGGGGAAGGCCCTAGGGCAGCTTGGCATTTGGCCTGGCTGCGAGTCACCAATCTGGACACTGGAGAGACAGCCACCTTTCAGTGCAACAGGTAGTGCTTCACTATCATCTTGCACAAGACAGTAGCTCAGACATCTGACCTTGCCCACCCCTCTCACACAAACAAGTGGTCTTCTCATGTTTGTAATGCATCTTTGAATCATATGCTGTAAGCACAGATGTCACTTCCATACAGACCTACTTGTGCTCAAAGCCAATCACAAGGGCTCTCGTCATGCATGGCCTGCTGCTCACCACCGCTCTTACATGTCACCAGGACCAATGATATGTGTATGCAGTCCACTTGCTACTCTTGCCATCATCATGCATGAAGACGTCTGCTGTGGTCCCAATGATATGTACATGGCATCCAGCGCACTAATGTTGGAAGATGCATTGCTGATAGCTTTATGCATTGCTGCTGTGTTTACAAGCAATGCTGCCAGACATTGGTAGCAATATGCATGCAGGCGTGTATGTCACTCAAGCAGGTCATCACTGGGTGGTGCACTGCATAGCATGCTGGTTTCAAGCTTGTCATTGCAGCTTTGCTTGTGCTTCATAGCAGCTTATGTCATGCTGTGCTCACTTGAAGCAGACTTCTGTGATCTCATCTATGCTGCACCAGGTGGCTAAAGCAGACTGGGAGGAGCGAAGAAGCTCCAATCATCAACTTCATGCGCTACGCCACAGCAGAGCCCTATGGCCGGGCAGAAGCCGAAGCCCTGTCGGCGCCTGAAACAGTCCTAATGCAGTGCAATTCAGCTTCAATCCAGGCAATCGCAAAACTTGTTTGTGCGTAAGCAGGTGGCTGAAGCAGACTGGCAGGAATGAGGAAGCGCCTATCATCAACTTCATGCGCTCTGCCACAGCAGAGCCACATGTCAGGGCAGAAGCAGAAGCCCTGTCGGCGCCTGAAACAGCCCTAGTGCAGTATGATGCAGCCTCAGGCCAGGAAAACGAGGGGGAAGAGGAAGAAGGCGGATACAGACTCACATTCAACACCAGCTCAGTGTGCTTTGCTGGCACTGGTGCACAGGTAGACACATACATTTACAATATATCTGGCATACACATGCACAGTTCCAAGACATCCTGTATCTCTACCATGTTGCACATTGAACAGCAGTGATGCCATTTTTTCGTTCAAGGGCTGACGATAGCTTGATCCCGGCAGACAAGACCTGCGCAAAGCAACTTCTCACAAGGCATGACATTATCAAGTATAAAGATGCCGCTGCGCTTGCGGTCACAATTGCTGTTGCCGTGCAATGTCAGGGCCAGATTTACTATGACCTCAATACCTGTCAAAACTACTTCAGTCAGAGTTCAGCTTCTGTCATGCGTGCTGGCAAGTTGTCAATGTATGATGTGCTTTTCACATGCTTGGTGTGCTCAGTATTGCCGTCACAGCCAGTAGCATAATCATCACATTGATTGACCATTCTCCACATCTCACTTGGCAGATGTGGCTCATGCTTGCAGGTGTACTTTGAGCTCATGGGTTCTCTGGGTAGCACAGGAGTGGTGGTACCGGCTGCTACCAAAAAGAGCTTCAAAGCAGGGGCAGTTGACACCTTCACCTACCCCCAAATGCCCTATGTGGGGGAGCCCCAAAGGCTGAGGGTGTTCACTGATGGAGCAGGCTTCTTCGCTGGCTGGCATCTCAAGTGAGATTTGCACTCAAGCAGAACATAACGGTTTGGCGTCATTTAGCAGCATGACCTCAGTGATATGATGCAGTAGCTTGCTTGCAACAATGCTGGCTTTTGCAGCATCATGCCGCACGCATTTGTCAAGGCTGTTCTTGGTACAAAATAAAAATACCGTATGCACTCAGCCATTGCAATGATCTGAGCACATGGCGTGTGTGAGAGCTGCAGCATTGACAGAGGGCCATGTATGCCACGCAACGACAGGCTCTCTTGCTGTTGCCCGATCTGTCCTGCCTTGATTTTAACCCAGACCTACTGCATTCCTGGAATGTTGGTCAGTGACTTGTCAGATTCACAAAGGCTGTGCTTGCAGGAACGTGGATGTGCTGCATCTGGCCACGAACATCCGGTATGTGTTTGACTGCCGAGAATGGGTGAACAAGAACTGCAGGAATGAGAGGATGCTGCTGAAGCCATGGGTGCAGCTCCCACCAGTTGAGACTCAGGACTGGAGGGTTGCAGAGGTCTACCCTGCACAGGTCTGGTCACTTACCCACCCCTACACGTGCACAAAGTTTTGTTCACAAACAGCACATGCAACATTTGCAGACCTTATGTATGGTTGTTGGGACTGAGGTGTCCATGGAAGCAAAAGCCATTAACAAGTTTCACGCTCTATAGCACGTGTGCTAATTTTGTGTGGCACACGTGCTGTGTTGCCACGCTTGCTTGTTCATGACTGAGCGATATCGTATGGCGATATCTGCACTCAACAAAGCGCTAGTCTGGCTATGTTCCTTTTGATTTTCTTTGGGATGTTTTGTCTTTGCAAGCAAAGGCATAGATCAAATCAAATGTCTTCTGCAATTTGAGTAGCCAATGCATGGCTGAAGGATGCACAGCTGCAGGCAATCAGCTTAGAGTTGCTTGAATATGTTTGCACGGTCGAGCAGCCATACAGTTGACACGATGCTGGAAGCTTGTTGCACTTTACTGTAACGCAACAATAGTGCACTTGAAACTTGCTGGAGCTTGAGCAGAGGTCTGAACAGAAGCCTGCAAATGGCTAGGTCTGTAGTGTCAAAGAGATGTAGTTCCTTGAAATATTGATGTTTGATATCATATCTGTTCCCAATTTGAAATGAGTTTGATGAGATCTACAGCAAATTGACGATTGCAATTGATGCAGGTGACAGAGGTCAGTCCTTTCAAGCCCCTTCGCCGGCCAGTGTCACCGACTCATCGCACAGTCAGACACAATGCTCCTGCCAGACCCAGCTCTTCTCCCTACAGAGCTGCTACGGCTCGACAACTTCAGCAGCAGCAGCCACAGCAGCTGCAGCAGCATCTGGTGTCTGGGGTGGCACCAATGAAAGGCTGGGAGCAGAAGTACCAGGAGGCGTTTGATCAATATAGGTGGGGCAAGTGCGCATGTTGACAATGTGATGCCGAATCACCGTGACGGTAGACTTGAAGAATACTTATCAGCCAGAAAGCCTTGCTTTGTTTGACAGGGCTGGCTGGCCAGATCTTATGCTTAGCTTCCTTTTTATGTTCAGGCGTGTTGGACAGCCCCAGCAGATGTCTGCCACTGGCAGGCAGGACTTGACTGCCACAGGGCGCCAGAAATCCTCACCCCTCAAGCATCTCAAACCTGCCAGGCTGGATACTCAAGCACTGCAGCAGAAGCCAGATGCCTGGCAGCATACTAGCGAGCCACGAACGCCTAGGACCAGGCAGGCTTCACAGTATGACGACAGAGGCACGGATGTGCTTGGCGAGCGATTGCAGGCCGCCCAAAGCATCGATGGCGGCCGTCGAAGACGTAGTCCTGTCCAGCAGGGTGTTGAGAACGTGGTACCTCGTCTAGACAGTAGTTACTCGCCCATGGTGAGAGTCAAGCAGCCGATGCCAAGCTTGAAGCAGGGCTTGACTGGTCGACGGAGTCAGTCTGTGAGGTCATCAGCACCGCCTTGGACAGCAGGCACGTCTGGACGCAGGCTGAGCCCCTCTCGTTTTGCTGAGCGGGAGCAGGAGCCCTTGCTGGAGGCTGGGCTTGCCAGATCTCAGCGCATTGGGGCACTGCACTAGGCAAATGTAGTGCTGACAAAACTCTCAGCATGATGCATGCTAGCTTGCTGCGCATGCAACAAATAAGTTGTCAACTGTTGATACGATACTGTGAGGTCATTGTGTCTCAATGCTCTCTTGTCAAATTGCTGCTTAGGTTTGCCCTGACTATCCCAGATCACTGTGCTGTGAAGAATTCTGAACAGTGTCAGCTGCTGCAGCGCACACTATGGACTTCAACTAACAGAATCGCATGAATTCATTACAATTCATCCTTAGGCACGCCAAGGCAGCAATTGCTGTGCAAGTTTGCAGGCTTTAAGGCTGCACACATTGACTTTGACATATACAGAAACATTTGAGAGCCTAGCCCAGATGAAGTGGACAAACAGACAATGCAAACCTGAGGGGCACATATATTCAGGGGGTCTTGTCCTGGGTGCATGAAATTGCAGTCTGAAAAGCATAAATGTCTTTAAGCAAAAACAAGCAACAGAACTTGAGTTTCCCGCAGACATTCAGGGGCAAAGCTGGAAAAAATCATCTACAGCTCAGCAGTCCCAAGCGAAAGCAGCGCTATGTCCAGTCAGAAAGGGCGGCATCAGAGGAGGCAGCCATGTATGCCTTCAGGGCAGGCAACATTCAACAGCATAGCCATCAACTATACACCCTTTTCAGATGACTTCGCAACACTTTTCGCTGTTTGACAATGTCCAGTGTCAAACCATCTGGCTGCAGTCCTGCAGAGTGCATCATGTCTATGATCTCCACTCCCCGCTGCTCATCTTTTGTTTTGGAGCAGATTGCCAACAGCGTATTGTGCACAGCTGCAACAGTGGCAAAATCACACTGTCAGCAAATTGACGGCAGCAATGGACACAGACAATGCTAATCTGGTGCTGGTCATAAATGGCTGCATGCATATGACTGCACATGCCACTGCAAAGTGATGGCACCTTACCACAGTGCCTTACATCATGACATGGTCCAAGACAAGGCATGAAGAGCAAAGCTAATTCACCTAGGCTTGGCTTCATGGCATATTTCTTGTCCATCATTCGCAACAAACCACTGATCAAAGGCCAGCTGGGAGGGCGCATTTCACCGTAGCCTCTCATGAGTACACTGAAAGTGATGTCATCAGGCTTCAGGAACTCACCTGCAGCATCGTCAAAAAATACAGACAGAATGCCGACGTGTCATGTGCGAGCAGCAGCAAGCTTGTGAGGCATACCAAACATTTCCTCAAAAACCTTCTGTGCCATGTCCATCTTTTTGTTCCTGACACAGACGTCAATCAGCGCAGTAGCTGCTTGGGTATCAGGCTGTACACCCAACCGGGCCATCTCTGCTAACTGACTGACTGCTTCCTTGGGACGCTTCTGCCTTCCCAGGTCTTTTATCTTGCGTGTGACAGTAGCCCTGACCTGTGACGTTCGTTGCGCCTCTGTAATGTCAGGTCCTGCCACCTGAGCCTGTAGCGACGGTCATGGACACACTGTCAGGAAAGGCGATACGAGGTGATCTATCACGCTGTGTGTAACGGCGCAATGCCTGCGTACACTTGCATGCTGCGTAAATACTCGGCATTTTTGCAATCAGGCCAGCCTGGAGCTTACGTTTGTTCTGACGACGCCGCACCGGCGAGGTCCTTGCGCACGTCTACTTGCACACAGTCGACAGGGCCCAACTGTCTGAGACGCATTCAAGGCCCCAAGCATATTCTAGATCACTCGACAAATAACGCAACTGTAAAGAACAAGCTATGCGACGGTGCTGCAACCCTGCACTTGCTGAGGCCGTGTTAATGCGTTGTGAATGCGTTGCCACGTACCGGAGCAAAATCACTGGCTAAAGGGGCAGTAAGTGCTGAGCAATGGTACAAGGTTTTGGTCAAAACTTTCTCAGCAGTGCGCGCCTTGCTTGGACGCCTACAGTTGTGATGCTCACCGACTTGCTGCACAAAGTGCTGTACGCACTGCGGCTATTAGTACACCTCCTGCATGCTGCGTTGCTCCGAAACCATGCGTGCTCTGCAATGTAGCAGCGCCAACGTTGTCGTAGAACGCGACTTCCGATTGCATGCTTCGCAAACAGCTGCACGCTCTTAACGAAGGATTGCATTTGTTTTGCAGGCTCGATTTCAGCAGCTCAGCATCGTCGTGTGGGAAAGATATCTTAGTATTGATACCTCACCTTTCCCTCAAGCTTGCGTCTGTCCATGGCAAAGCAGTCATCTAAACAATTTTGGGCGCATGTCCAAGCGCAAACGAGAGTCGGAAGCAAGCCATCAACCTCAACTCAAGCAGTACGTGCAGACCGGTGCCAAAGGTATTCATGACTGATCAGCTGAAGCCTGCGCTTGAGCTGAGTCGATTTCGCACGTTTCCTTGCAATTCTTGACCGTGTGTGCAGTGGACCCATTTGCTGAGATGTTAGCTGCCTCCAAAGCTCAAAGCAAGAAACAGGCAGCAACAACAGGTGCTACCTAGCTAGATCTGTCAGTCAGAAACTTTCAGACAGATCTTACCAACCCAATGCTCGTACAGGCGTGACGCGCACTCAGAGCACAGGTCTGCAGCACTGTTATCACTGTGGGTAAGCACCAGGCTCATGTTCACTGCCAAAATTTGCACCTTTTACGCAGCAGCTCAATTCGGTCAATAAAACATACTCAAGAGCCAACAAAGAAAGTCCTTTGCAGGGCTCATGAAAGAGGGCTTGACAGCATGCAGCAGTGCTGTAAATGCAGCAAGACTTTCTGCAGCCTGTGTTCAATGCCTGACTATGAAGAATCAGATGTCAGGCATTTCTGCCTGGAATGCAAAGGCATTTGAGACTCAAATGTCACCTGGGCATGACATTATCTGCGACACCGCTCACACTCAAGCTGATGCGAATGCCGCACAATGCGTAAAACATATTCATTACAGTCGTTGCTGCTGAGGCTGCTGCATCTGTATCAAGCTGAAGTATGACTGAAGTAAAGGCATTTGAGGTTCAATCAGCAACATGATCCTTCTTTGCTCTAGTAGTGGATGTCCGCTGCAAGTTGCTTTTGGCAATATCAACGCCCTTACCATAGCAGATTTGTGTGTACTGATTTGGCTGTGTTGATTGTGCTTTTTCTGCATTCACTGCGTGTACGTTGTTCTTGCTCATTCAGTGCAAAGCCAGAATAGAAAGGGTAACAAACAACGGACTCCGTGTCTTCAGGCAAAAGATTGTTACATGTGAGCCAAGGATTGTGATCATTACAGCAGGAATTCATACCTGTTGATCTTTGGGAGTTGTGCCCACTTCTCTCTGCATCTATGCACAAATCTAGAGGAGATATCAATGTTCCCTGTCAGATACACTGCTTGTACTTTAGAATTGAAGGCGATTGATACATGCTATTTGAAGGCATCAACGATACATACTGTTTGAAGGCATCAATGATACATACTGTTTGAAGGCATCAATGATGCGTACTGTTTGAAGGCATCATTGATACATACTGTTTGAAGGCATCAATGATACATACTGTTTGAAGCCATCAATGATACATACTATTCGAAGACATGAATGATACAAACTATGGTACACAATACGCTAAACGACTCCACCCATTGAGCTGTTTTACAATGAGGGGTCATTGCCACCAGCAATGACGAACTGATGTTACGGCATAACTCAACTGACCTGAAGTGCTCCCTTCGCTTTTCAACCTGCTGATAACACTGTTACAGAAATGACACAAGGAAAATTGCTGAGGCATCATGGTCCCTGAGTATTGCCACATACTGCACAGAACGCCCTGGTCTCATGAGAGACAGTTTCCCACAAAGAACCCAAAGAAACAGAGATGGAAGTGTAGCTCGTCCCCAGCGCATGCTGAGAGGAAACCCTTCATGCATGTTGCAACACATTAGGTACTCTGACATGGACCACGTGATCAGAGACAGCTTCACATCAGTGCCACAAAATAAGGCTAGCGATTATAGCTCATATCCAGGGAATGGAGCCGGATGCTGTTGCAATGACACTATGTCCATCCACAAACACGCTGCGCCTCCTAGTCCCTGCATACAGTCGCATGACACATCATCAGATGCTGCGCTGCTGCTGTGGCCCCACATGGGTACATGTGGTAGTGTGAGAATCACCACATTGTCATGTAGCTAGCAATGCCTTTTGGCCAGACATGCATTGTAGCAGTGCATTGCAGCTGGGAGGGCATTACTGTATTACTGACATACACGGGAACGCGCACTGGTCATGAACCATGCGTATGGGCGGCAGTCAACAAATGCACTGTGAACAACACAGCAAATGGCAGACATTCATCAACGATGCCAAATACATCCAGGCACAGCTCACATGCAAACAAAATGCAGATAGCGTGGCAAGACAAGTAGACAAATCTTCCTTATTCTGGACACTGTCTGTTGACCCCGCTGTCGGATCCCAAAGACAGGATGCATGTAACTATTTGTATTGAAGTAGCAGTAATCTTACTTCAAACATGGATAGGGGTGTGTCAGGAACATCTTTAAGCTGGCTGTAGTTATCAAGCATAAACTGACCAAACTGCTGGGCGCGGCGTCTGTAGAGGTCATCTTCAGTCAAATGGTAGAGCGACAAGAAAGCATATGCATTGCCAGAAACTCCATGACACAAGCCCAACCCCTGCAACATTGCGCAACGTTCTGCTGAGCAGTATCAGACCTGCAACAGTGCAGTCATGCACTGTGTGATGTTGCAACCAAGGCACCATGCACAGTAATTTCTCTGTCTAAGGACACTCAACAAGACGTTCTTGATGTAAGGATAGTGCATTTGAAAATCAACTATTGCATTGTGACTGCAGTGGTGTTTCTGAGTAGCACAATGCAATCTTAGGACAACCTTTCAAGAGGTGCAACAGAATTTATAAAAATCAATCACTGAACAAACTATTTGCCACACGCATGCTGTTGACGTCCTGCATGTTGTGTTGTTATGAGCGCATGACCACAGCAAGTGGGCATATTAGTTCCATTGCCCACAATTGTGGGGGCGCATCAGCCTTACACGCAGTGCACCTTGTGAAGAGTGCCATGCTCATGCCCTTCAGCGTGTAGTAGGTGTTGTGTGATACACCACAGGAAATGTCTGAAGACTTGTTCGATACCATGCCGCCAGTCATGCATGATATCGATGCCATTTGTATGCTTGCATATGCTGGATCTGGTCTGGAACTGGATGATCTCGACGCTTGCAAATGACTTGTTGTCTGCGTGGCTGCAAAGCAGAAGTATTGGCACACCTTTGTCAGCAAGCCTCTCTCCCAAATAACGTCAGCAGCTTTCCTTGCTGATGCCAAAATCTGGCTCTTAGCTTCATCACTGTTTGGCAAAGCTAATTCTTCCAACAGCTGATATGCTTTTGTCAGCACAGGAATGAATCCAGGGGCTCCATGACACCACTGCACATACCTACAAACAAACACAAGAGCTACGGCATGGATGCCTGCAATCCTGTGCAGGCATGCATGCATGCACATGGAAGCTTTGTCCATCAGTTGCTGCAGATCAAACAACATTTGTGCTGCTGAGGAAAAAAGCCTGAGCATCATGTTTTCAGACTGTGATAAACAAAGGCCAGGTCTGTATTTCTGCTCAAAACTGTGTTTTTCTCCCTCTGCTGAGTATGACAGTCATGAACCCATACAAGCATGCCTAAAGCAAACAATGCCTAGAAGATCGTCTTGACTCACTTCTCATTTTCACTGCCTAGGGATGGTTGTAGGTTGCCAGAAGGGAGGGTTTGCCCCATGAGCTCCCCCAGGACCCCCTTGATCAGGGGCAGGGCTTGGCTAGGGTACAACTCCTCAAGCTCAGGATAGCATTGCATGAGGGTAAGTAAGATGCCGCACGTCCCATGTGCTCCTGTAAGCACAGACTCGTACTTGAAGTTCTGTCCAGCAGGTGTGCTGAATGCATCATTCAGCAGGGGTGTTGTGGGCAGGGCAGGGCTTTTTTGAAAAAGCCTCCAAAGGCCTGGGTGACGTTGCAAATCTGTCAGCCGGATGCCAAACGTTCCATTTGTTACATGCATGAGATGGTGAATTACTGATATGTGCAGCACACAAGACATTGACATTGCTGACCTCACACGCGGCGAGCAGCCTCTGGATGAATTGAACTTATTCCCCGAAACGAGGGAGGGGGCTGGGATGTCAAGCTCAACAAATATTGGGAAATTGGAGAGATGGCTGGACAAAACAGTCCAGGAAAGTGGCCAAACAACTGCCCCTGTGGCCAACAGTGGCATGAGTCTGACTGCATGATGCAACAGTGCAAATGCACTGCAGCACACACAAGTTTGCAGATCCGACAAGGCTGCAGCCGGCATCATGCGTATGCATCACAACTGGCATGATTGGATTGTATGTGACCACACAGCTACTGCCAAAAAAACCAACATGACAGCATGCCGAATATTACATCCTAAATAGTATGAGCCATGCCCAATTTCACATGACATTCCATCTTGAGTTGAGGCTGATGGTCTACGACACTCAGAAACAGATAGGACAGCATGCAGAACATTACCTCCTAGATGACATGAGCCGTGCCATGTCCACATGAGATTCCAATCGGAGTTGGGGTCCATGGGTCAGGGCAGTCAAAGACTGAAAGAAAATACAGGAGAAAAGGGAGCAAGAAAACAAGTTACTTGCAAAGCCTCACCTCCCAGATAATATGAGCCATGCCAGCTCCACATGAGATTCCAGTTGGAGTTGGGGTTGATGCTTTCCAGTTGGGCCGCCCCTCTGTGACCCTCCTGAACAATCTGCTGCAACAGCTGCTTGATCAGCTGCTGAGTGGCTGACCTAGGACCCACATACTTCCTTGCAAAGAGCAATGCGTGAATGTAACCGCATCTGCCATACAGGATCTCACACTCTGTTGAGGGCATTTGCAGAACCCTAGCGCCCCACGACTCCAGCTCCTGAAGCAAAAGGCAGCTTTTGTGGTCAAAGCTGCACATATGAGCTGCAGAAACAAAGTATCCAGCTACGCAAGAGAGGCTGTGTGAGGCAGGACAACAAAATTATTAGAATGACTCAAAATGTGTTGATCACTTTTTTTGCAAAAGCATGGAAAACTCACTGACATGGGGGTTGATGGAGCAGTGGTCAAGCCTGGAAGTGCAAGGCCTAGTGGGGCTCATGAGGTCAGAAACTCTAGTGCTTGTGAAGGGCGGAATTGAATTTGGCATAGAGATTCAGCTCATGAGATTGGAATTGCTTGTCTTCACGTTCTGATCAGCAGCATATTTGCCAGCCTTGGCTTTCGTCAATTTATTTGAAGAGTGAGAATGCGTGATGGTACCTGTGCGCAACATCACCTGGCAGTCATCGCCTAAGCATCATCGCTCATGACTGACAGCAGCAGCACAGCAGACATCACAAAAAGCGTCAGCACAATCCCAGCTGCAGACAGCCTCAGATCCGCTTGACTCATCAGATGAGGCACACATGTGCTTGCAACTTGCATCACAGGACACAAACGAGGATGCACATTTTTTTGTGCACTCTTTGAACTCTTTCAGGATGTCGTCAACAACAGTCAATCTAATTACAATGATTGAGTAAAACAAACACATTGGTACCTGTACACAATGCTGAGCTTGCACCGTGCTGCCTTGCAGGGAAGCAACTGCTGCTTGCACAGCCAAGCAGCCAGCGTGACCCTCCAGGAAAGTCACACGCTGCAGGCCAACAGGACATCAGTCCGAGAGCAATTGTCTGAAGACCAGTATTTTTGCTACACTGCATCGCAACAACTGCCTCCAAAAGCAGTTTCCAGCATGCATTTGTATTATCCTCTCAGCAGCGGAGCAGCAATTGCCTTACAAACAGAGTGTGTTTGTTCCCCAATGCCCAGACAGAGTTTGCGCTGTCCGCACAGCAGCACAGCAGCAGTGGCTGAGGTAGCCGTTGCTAGTCTTTGCTGTAGTACAGATTGCCTACATGCGCGTGTTGTAATTACAAATTCAATGCATGCATAAGACAAAAAGACAAACAAGGACTAGGAGGCCAGCTACATCGTGACAGAGGAATGCACAACACATAGATCACTGACCTTCACATGCGAGCCACTGTGGGAAAGATGCTTTGCCCAGTCGCCATGCTCTTGAGCTCTGCGCAGGAGACATTCTGGGGTAAGCTTGGAAATGGGTTGCTGTGGATGCCTGGCTAGCTTCGACTGACTGTGCTGCATGCTCTCTGCAAGTCTGAGGAACATGTATGCTACTCCCGCTTTTCCTGTGTAGATGCTGTAGCCATGTGTGCCTTCATCAGCGTGCATGCCGCGCTCGACCTCCTGCTCAGCATTCACCGGTGTTAGTGACAAAGCAGCATCAGGAGCGTCGTGAGCACCGCTTTGAACAGCTCTTGCCTGCAAAGTGCGGTACACAGCGTAACAGAAGAGCTCAACGATGTCGTTCTCAGACAATGTGGAGCTATCGTCGCTCAGTTCGTTGATGTAAAACGCTGGGGTCTTGTTTCGCTTCGACATGCGGTGCTGCAGAGTTGCAGACCCCGCTGCAGCTTGCACGCTTGCTTGGCAAGTGGACTCGCGCAAAGACTGGTGCTTGTGAACAACGAAGCGAGCAGCTGTTCGCTTTGAATCTGCCCTTGATCTGAGATCGAGTACGCCGCAAGCGAAGCGATCCAAGGTCACTGCATGCATCTGATCCGACGACGTGTGTACTTTTCCTGTGGCGGAAATTCTGCGATCACCTCTGGCATCAGGCAGCCATGTTGCGTCGCATCGCAAAATGCGCAATGCATGCTGCAAGCAGCCCGGTTCTGTCCCAAAGGGAACGTGGGAGAGCATACTCATGTGATCTCGTTGGGATGTCGTAGATTCATAATACTGCAATGTAGAAGGATGAAGAGGAATAGGAGAAGAAGAAGAGAAAACATGTTGGGCCGCCCCCCTCGCACGCCCCAGGGTTTCCCGCGATTCTAGGGCGCACGTGGGGCCCACGCGACCGGAGCTCCGTGTGTGGGGGCGACCAACGAGAACACCAGGAGGAGAGGAAGATGATGATGCAGATGTCTGCAAGCGCCAACAAAGCTGATCTGCACACCTGGGCAGCCCCATTACCGGTATGCGCACAATGGATTGCTAATTCTCCTGACTGATCAGAAAGGCTTGCTGCAGAAAGTTCATTGCGCTGGTGCATGCATGTAGACATAAATTTAACCTTGTGCACAGTACTTACAAGTCATCAGGCTCATCCTCATACTGCATCTCAGCAACATCAAGACAGCATAAGACATAAGCCATGACACTAAGTGAAGCGTCCCACACATGCTCATCTGGACATACAGCATCGCACAGGGATGTTGCCAAGGCGTCTGTTTCGCCCCTGAAGGTGTGCACATACAGGCTGGTGAAATCCTCACGATCCCATTCTTCCTTCCTCCTATGAGGGCTTGCCTTCAATTTCTGCATGATACAAATGAAGTTTGCCGAATTGCTAGCGAACTTGCATCAGGAATGGAGATGCATTACAGTGAAGCAGAAGCAGACTCAGCAATGTGCACGGCGCTTATGCACAAACATTGCTAAAATCTTTGCTCTTGCAAAGCGTTGTCCTGCTCCTCAACATCCTTGTGTTCCTGAATTCCTAGCTAATCCAACACCATCTTCATAAAGGCGGTTTGCTGTACAGCCAGCAAAAGAAATGCTTCCCGCTGATAATTGATTTGCATGCCCAATTCCTTCTGTGTCTGAAGCTTAAAATGCAATACACACCTCACACCATTTCTTATGTCGAAGTTCCCGCCCAGCAAACACCTGCTCCACCACAGCCTCAATCATCTTCTTCTTCAGCACCTCTGAAGACAGTTGCATTCCCATGAAGTCAGATGCCACTCTGGAAAGCTCCTGGGGGCGGGCATTTGGGTACAGCCCCCGAAGAAGACTGACGGGGTCAGCAGTAGGCGGCTGAGTCATCATTACGCAGTGAATGTTGGTGCAGTACTGCCGCACAGGCTCTGGCAATAGACCCGCCAATGCATGCAGCTCAAAACGCACTGTCTTACTTTGGCCCTGCAGTGTCAACATGTCTGAAATTTGGGTACAGCCCCCAAACAAGACTGACTGGTTCAGCAGTTGGCATTTGAGCCATTGGCATGCAGTGAATGTTGGTGCAACACTGCCGCACAGGCTCTGGTAGTATTCATGCAGCTCACAACGGACTGTCTTGCTTTGTCCCTGCAATGTCAACAAAATTGTGAGGAGTCTGACATGTGGGTACAGATTGCGAAGCAGACTGACGGGGTCAGCAGTGGCTGGCTGAGTCATCAGTATGCAGTGAATGCTGGGGCAGGTTAGCTGCACAGGCTTGGGCCGTAGACCTGCCAATGTATGCAGCTCAAAACGCAATGTCTTGCTTTGGCCCTGCAATCTCAACAGTTGTGATGAGCCAAACATCTAGGCACAGCCGGTGAAGAAGACTGACAGGGTCAGCAGAGGCCGGCTGAGAATGCATTGGTGCCGTATGGGCTGTGGTATTAAGCCTGCCAATACATGCAGCTCAAAGCGCACTGTCTTGCTTTGACCCTGCTGTACCACCAGAGTGGTGACATGTCCCAACAGGTGATCATTTCATTTAGCTCGGACTGACTCCATGACCCTGCATGAGGTTGCTGCATTAGGTGAAGAACTTCCTTTCATTCAGACCCAATACTCACTGAATGCACAGGTTTCAGATGTGTGACAGCACAGTCATTCCCTACAGTATACATCTCCTGCAAGGACAGCGTCTAAAGAAAGAGCAGCAGCAGCTCACCATGTACTCATCAAACGCCAGCATGCATCCATGAGCCACGTGAGACGCCAGGTTGCCGCAGCCATACATTTCTTCCAAGTAGCGGAAGAAGGCATCAGCAAAGGTCTCATTGCCTAGCACATGCTGGTCCAGGCGCTTGTCCGCTGTCCACGCTGCCAGCAGCTGTAGCAAGCTGGGCAAACTCATCCTGAAGGCATCATACAACAGTCAGAGGCAAGTGCAGTCCAACTGCAGTCAAGACAGGCAACCCCAACACTGAAAGGCAGTTGCATCATCAAGAGCCGGGCAGGCTCATCCTGTGGACATTGTGCTGCACCAAGGCACAGCTGAATTCATGAAAAGAGGATTGTCTCATCCGGGTGGTGACCTAGTGATGTGGAACAGAACCAGGCTCACAAGCATTCTGTGGTAAATCTGCTGTCCAGGCTGCCAGCAGCTGTAACAGACTGGGCAGGCTCATCCCGTGGGCATGCTGCAGCAGTGAGAAGCAAACTGCAACAAAATGGGCTGCAAGTCTCCTAGGGTGGCTGCTCTGCTTATTGACTTGCTTGTGGTGGTCTTGATGATGGCGCCTGTTGTCTGCCGTTGAGAACGCTAGCATTGACAGCTCTGAAGTTGCTGCTGTGCAACAGCATAACCACTTCCATCTGTGCATCTGTCTGGCAGTCAGAGCAAGGCATATATCACAACAGGACAATTTGTGCAAGCCTCAGCTCTCATCAGACTCAGTGTGGTACTAGCCTGTGTCTACAATGAGGATCTGGGACAATTCAAAGCAGCTTTCAAAGCAGCAATCCTGAGCTGCTCCTTTAGACAGAGGCTCCCGTTCTGACGCCCAACAGCGTAGACTTTGCTTTTCTTTCTTTTCTTAGGGACAATTTCAAAGGCCTGTCATGGGCTGCAGCAGCAGTGGTTGATGCAAGCACAGGTGTGCAATGCTGTATTTGGAAGGAGGCGCACCTCCTGTGTGTTGACGGCAATGGCTGATAGTCGCCATAAAACACATCCTCATACTTGTCCCACACAGCCTGCATATCTGCCTTAGCATCTACCTTCTGCCAGGCTTCCACAACCCCCAAGGGTTTCATGGCGCTGCTGCTAGGGTTTCCTGATCCATAGCCCAGACTTGCTGCTGAGGGCAGGACTGTGCGGCGGTGACCCGGCGGCGGCCTTACCACTGAGGGTTGTGGTGTCCAGCGTGACTCGCGCAGGACGCTGAAACTGGCAGGAAGGGGCTCTGAAGCTGGCTGACTAGGCTGGGACGAATCTAGGCTAACTGCCATCGAGACACTGGACTGGGAGGACACAGCTTTTGGCAGTCTGCAGCAGAAACGTAACACAACAGCCCAAAGTCTTAGACAGTGCCTGTTATTGTATGCGCACTGGAACCAGAAAGCATTGTCATTCAGTGGTGTTGCAGTCACAACATGATGATGCACCGACATATTCAGCAGGCGTGGTTTTCTGTGTGTTGCTTGTAAATGCGGACACTGAATGAAATGGGCAATGTACTGCTCAAGAGCCAACGCTGCTGCAAATTTGGTCACAGATACCATGTACCTTGACTACCCAGACACTTGCACCGCTTTTGGCGCAATCACAGGCATTCAATTCAACTTGGAAACAACCTCAGGCGCTTACTGAATATAGCTACTGATGCACTGCTCAAGGGCTATCAGCTGCAGTCAACAGGCTTTATGTCTGCGCAACAATCATTTTTGTAGAGTCACAGTCCAACGACGTTGATTAAATTCTTGAACTTACTGGATGTAGTTGTTGATATATTGCTTGAGAGCCACTAGTTGTTGCATGATTGCGTCAGCCTCGCTCCTGAACCTGGCATGCTCATGTCCCAGCTCAACAGAAGCCGCCGTCCCCCTGTGCCTGCTCTCCTCATACTCCTCAAGTTTGGCATTCAGCACCACTCCTAACTGCTGCTCCAACACCAGCGCTTCTGCAAAACACACCAAGTGTACATGTTCAGAGTGTTGATCTGGAATCATGCCTTATGTCCCCGATCAGCAGAAGCAGCCGTCACCCTGTGCCTACTCTCCCCGTACTCCTCTAGCTTTACCACGCCCAGCTGCTGCTCCAGGACCAGTGCTTCTGCAATACACATCAAGCGCACATGTTCAGAGTGTCGATGAGAAATCATGTCTTATGCCACAGATCAGCAGAAGCAGCCGTCCCCGTGTGCCAGCTCTCCTCATACTCCTCTAGCTTGGCATTCAGCACCACTCCAAACTGATGCTCTAACACCAAAGCTTTGGCAACATGTAAGTGTATTCTTGAAAGGATTGATCTGGGCACATGATAAGTTGTGATTGTCCTGAAGGAGCACTACTGATCATGCTCTGTGTCTCATGACTGTGCATAGGGACAACTCCCTCTGTGCAAGTCTCCTCACATCCCTTCAGCTTGGCATTCAGTACCACCCTCAAGCTGCCGCTTGAGCACCAATGCCTCTGCTATGCATGCACAAGCACTTTTCAGGTAATTCCCTTTGCCTTAGCAACCTATGTTGTGTTGAGCAGCCGTGCAGAGGCACACGCCTGGCATGCATGAATGTTGCAGAAACATATGTGTGCTTATCTGGTAAAGCTGCCAGGCAACTGATGCAGGGCTGCAGCCTCCTGGTCCGGTCCTGACGGCACGTAAGTACATGATATTTATGCCTGTTTTCATGTTTTGTTAGGCGTACCAGACAGCTGATGCAGAGCTGCAGCCTCGTGACCTTGCTCTGGAGACAGGAGACATGCCAGCTTTAGCTGCTGCAGCACTGCCTCTTCTTCTTGTGCCTCCTGGTGGGCCACATGCACACGGTCCAGCTGTTGCTGCATGTCTTCCAGCTGCTCGCGCCATTTCCCTACCTCCTTCTGCAGCAAAGAAGTGGAGCGAATCAGTCACCAGCGTTGCACACATAGGTTGCTGCTCAGTCCAGTTCAGCTGATGCTGGGACAGTCAGTCAGCATCTTGCAGTGGTGCCTCATGTCTCAAAACACAAGTGTAATGACAACTATCAGCACGATGGACTTCACGTATCTTTGAGCCAAAACTCTTGAGACAGCACAGCAACATAACACATCAACACTCTGGTTGAAATCAATCAATCAATCAATCAAGCAACTACATTTTCTGTCCTCGGGACCCAACAGGGGGTCAACACACAATATCCAAAACAAAACAAAAATAAGACAGTTCGGCCATAGAGGGCTGACACAAACTTCTTTCATGCAGTCATCTGCACAAAGCGTATACTACATACCATAGGTATAGTGCGTTGGTTTGTTTTGTGAGCAATATCTGCAAAAAACCCATCAAATCTGACTTCATGTCAAGCAGCAAAGCAGTTGGTGTTAGCTAGCTAAGGTACGTGTCAATCACTCTGTGATTTCTTCCCTGTGATACCAAAACTATCGTGCAGCAATGATCTTTGCTGCCTGACCCTTGTTGCACATGACAATTTTGCTGCCAACATGGCATCTCAAGTGGCAATCCTTGCAGTGACTTTTGACGATCATGTGCGAAACCATATGCATCATGCAAAAGCTTTTGTGGGAGCACTGTTGCATAACACCACTGGACATCTACTGTCTGGTTGCGGCTACCACACAAGACGTGATGACATGAAACACGAGGCAGAAGTTTTTGCATGTGGCAGCACTGTTGCATGACGCATAACTAGGCATCAGCCGTTTGATTAGCGCACCCACAGAGCCAAGGCTCTGATAGCAGGCCCTTACGTCTTTGTCCTCCAGCCTCTTGATGTGCTGAGCCACACTTGACGCATGGTATGATTCAGAGTGAGCGATTTGGTTGTTGGCAAGCTTCAGCTGCTGCTCCAACTGCTCTGACAGCTTCTGCAGCTCTTCAGCCTGCACATGACAGAGCACAGTCATTACAGACGGTGAAATGATTGCTGATCCTGCTTCCTCTTCTTCTACTACTGACTTCAATTCTTTGCAGTGAAGGGGGAAATAGAGTTTATTACCGATGCAGCAGCCGTGAGTCCATGGAAATGGAATCTTGCGGGAGTCCATGCAGCTGATGCAGGTATCTCAGAGGTAGTCTGGAATTCCAGCTTCATAAACAGACTGTTGCACCTCAGCACTGACGATTGAATGCTTGCCCATCCAATTTTGGGCCTTGTGAGCAGCTTAAGATGACTTTAAATCAATTTCAACACCAGCAGCCCACAACAGCCAGACATGCATTCCAATGCCAACATCTTGCTTTCTATATTTTCAACAAAGCTAAACCCTGCTTCATGACGCTCTTGCATTGCAGCAACAGAGGTCTGACTTGCAGCAGCAGCTTCATCTGCCTGTTACTTCTCAACTCCAACAACTTGGTGTTTTGTAAGAAAGAAGCCTACCTCAGCTTCATGACGCTCTTGCATTGCAGCAACAGCGGCTTTGCTTGCAGCGGCTGCCTCATCCGCCTGTTCTTGCAACGCCTGGCTGCTCTGCTGTTGATGCTCATTCAGGCTTTTCTGAGCCTGTGCGGCAAGCTGGTAGTATGGCACCCGATGAATCTCTCTGCTGTGAGCTGCGATCAGCTTTTCAGCGCCTGTGGCTGGGTCTGCTGCAATCTGTGAGCTGAGAGCATTGTCCAGCAGCTCATTTAGAACAGCCTCCACGAGACCCTGCAGGCAAACACAAAATGAGCAAGTCTTTGGTTCTGGCTGATGCAAGCAGGGCGCCAGTAAGGATAGCCTCCACAAGACCCTGCAGGCAAATGCAACATTCAGCACTTCTTTGACTGGGCTGATGCATGAAGGGCGTCTTTAAGTACAACCTCCACCAGACTCTGCAGGCAAACACAGGAATGGACCAGCAGTGCTGTAGTTCTGGGTGCTGAATGCTGGGCTGCAGGTATGTGGGGTCCAGGATGCTGTCTGGAGGCCTCCTTGCTTGCGTTTGACAGGCTGCATTTTGTGCAAACCTTGACTACAGTGATGTTGGACTGGTACAGTGGGTGGGTCACTACTGATCAGGGTTTTATACAAGTTTCTGGCTGAAGCAGCCAGCAATAATGAAGTCGCACTCCAGCTTCCAGAGCTGTGCCAAAGCATCTGAGCTAGACCTGGTGGCTGTAAGACACAGAATGGTAGTCAAGCCATACAAATGTACCTGAAGTGGTCCAAAGACTCCAGCCTGTAGAAGCTGCTTGAGCAGGGTGACATGGCAGGCAAGCCGCTTGTGGCTGGGTTGATCAGTAGGCAGCTGTGCGCACCCTGCACTGACCAGTAACTCCTGTAGCAACGCCTGCAAGCCAACGCTGAGCGCGTTTGAGTCTAAGCCCCGTAAATTTTGTTGCAAGCTTGAATCCAGAGCTGTCGTGAACCTCGTACTGCGCAGGCCCATGCTTGTGTCTGCCTGATGCGCGCAAAGACGGTGAGGGCTCAAGACTGCTGGCGATGAGTTCCCGGTGATGCCAGTCAGCCACCCGAGATTGCGCAGTGTGAACCGCAGCAGGGGCTTTGATGTCCAGCAACTCTGGACTGCTAAAAGGGCCGGCAGGGGTCTTGCAGCGAATTTCAGTTGTCATCAGCGGCAATAGATACGTGCATCCATGCAGGCTTCGTCCACAAGCGATCACACAAGCCCATTTTGCGCATCGCGAGGCTCGGACTTCATTTTGAATCTTAGGGTTCTGCCTGTATGGGTCAGGGTCTGCCTCCACGAAGTTGCTTCGGCAGTTGTGTCCATAGTTGTGTCGTTACTTGTTGACTGTCGCTATTGTTGGGCACAAAGTAGCTATTTGAGAGCGTGTAAATCAATGTAATGAATTAGACCATCGCGCGCGCGCGCAAAGTCAGTGACGTCTGGTTGACTCGGCCGGTCAAGTCGCTTCCATGGTGAAGGCATACTTGCGCTATGAGCTGGCGAGCTCATTTGGCGTCGTCGCCAGCAACAGCAACGTCGTCTACGATGATTCCGGCAAGCTCATCATCGCAGCATCCCTCGAGAACATCGCTATATGGAATGTCAAGCAGGGGTCCTTGGTCAGTTTACCACGCTGCTGCAAGGCAGCAAGTCCAGGCTTGCTCGTATGGAAGAGGCAGTTTCATCTGCTCTGCTGCTGCAGGTCAAGACTTTGACAACTCCATCAAGCTCTGGCAGGGCTGCAGCAGAGGTCACTCAGCTAGCTTTGGGACCTCATGGCTCTCACCAACTTGCAGTTGGTCACGCTGATGGCACGGTACAGCCACCATGCACCTCACCTTACTGCAGCCATCCTGTTGTCAGCCTGACATTCATGAAATTGCATTCCATGAAGCCCTGATCGCTTAGTCATTGTCCCATGTTTGTAGTAGCTTGATTGTTGCTGACTTGCACCCAACACTTTCAACAAACATAGCCTTTGCACCTGGTCACAATCAGCCAAAGCTGGCTTGAAGTCAATATCGTCATCACGGCGTGATGCTGCACATTGAGGACATTGCCCAGAACACCTTTGCTTCATCAACAATTTCACCTCTCTCTTCACTTTCTGGCTCACTGCATTTCGCACCTGCACTCAACCCGCAAATGGCTTGCAGGTGAGGCTATGGAATCTGCAGACAGGGAGCTGTGATGTGAGTCTGAGTGGGCACAAGGGGGCAGTGACGGCCCTGAGGTTTAACCCCCAGGGGGGTCTGCTGGCTTCAGGCGCACAGGACACGGACATCATAGTATGGGACACTGCAGCTGAGTGTGGCCTGTACAGACTGCGAGGTCATCAGGACCAAGTTGCTGACCTGGTGAGTCAAACCTCACACACACCTCAGTCATGCATGCCTGACATCACTCGAGAGGATCGAGGGATCTCATGCAGGCAGCTGCAGTGTCACAAATAGTGTGTGGCACTGCAGCTGAGTCTGGCCTGTACAGACTACGAGGCCACCAGGATCAATGGTGAGTTCACAAACATCAGTGTCATGTCAGTCATGTCCTGTGTGGCTTTCAATGGGATGCAACTCCTACAAGGTAGGATACTGCAGTTGAGTCTGGTTTGTACCGCTTGCAAGGTCACCAGGACCAAGTCACTGACCTGGTGAGCCGGACCAGGATCATTGTCATGCCACTGGGCTACAACACAGGGACCTCAACTGATGCTTACCCTTGCAAATCGGCATACTGCATCATAATGCTGGTGTCCTGTAGCTAAAACAAAGAATTTGGGCGCATCCAAGAAATATTGCCACATGACATCGTCATCCTGTACGACTGATGGCAGAACCTAGTTGAAAAAGCGTTACTGTTTTTTGGCAACTACTTTTGTGGTTTGTGGCAGGTAATGGACACTCAGATGCTGAAATGCTGTTTCTGCTCTTGTACAGCTTGTGATTCTGCTTGTCTTTTGATCTATCATCGTTATAACTGTTGCCAGTGACAATAGCATACATTTTCTTGACTTCCTGTTGTGTTGCTGCAGGCTTTCTTGCAGCAGGGCAACAAGCTCATCAGCTGCAGCAAAGATTCTCACATCAGAGTATGGGACCTAGACACCCAGCACTGCTCTCAGACCCTAGTGGGGTACAGGGGTGAAGTATGGGCCCTGACCCTAGACCCTAGCGAGAAACGGCTTGTCACTGGCTCTGCTGATGTGGACTTGCAAGTGTATGAGGTGATGAGTCATGAGGCAGCTGGGCAGGCATCTGACGTAGCTGGTCAGCATGACACACTCAAACCAATAGGTATGATCTCGACTCAAACTTTACAACGTCCCTTATGGCATGTCAAAGACAATGCCTGCCCTTGCATTTGATCATGTGCAGTCAACAACCGGCTGTCTGCTGGTTATCTGACAGCAAACCCTACGCATACATCCAAATATAGCTCGCCTTATTTTCCTAGCCAATTTGCGCTTGTGCTTGCTCTGTACATGCACAAATATACATAAAAGCACATGTGCACAATTGCTCCCATGGGTTTTTATTCATGGCAAGCGTGATTTTGTTGCTTAAAATTTACAAAAAAGAGGGGAATTGTTCCAACCGTAGAACAATGATTTCCAAATCAGAGGTCATGGGTTCAAATACCATTTCTGCTGCTTTTACAGGTAGCATCAGGCGGCAGTCAACAGACAGGGTGGCCAGGCTCAGCTTTGACCAGTCTGGCACAGTGTTGACGTGTCAAACCACCGGCAAGCTGCTGGACCTCTTCAAGTGAGCCTTCACAATACTCTGAAATTGTCGCTGGACTTCAGATGGCGTCCTTTGCTTGTTACTTGCTACCCTCCTCCCCCCCCCCACCCCCCCNNCCCCTCCCCCCCCCCCCCCCCCCCCCCCCCAAAGGGTTCTTTGTGTCAGTCTGTTCATCTGTTTGTGTTACTGACTGAGTTCGATTTGGCTATCACTCAACTAGCAGCTGTAGACCCCTTCTGTTTCTCCTCAAACAGCCAAAGTCTCCCCACCTCCTTGTCACGTTGCTCATGCATACAGTTGATTGAGTGCTGCAATTGCAGTTGGGCATGCTTCTGGCTTATGCTGTGCAGGATGCGTTCAGAGTTAGAAGCGCACAAGCACATGTGGCACAGGAGAAACGGGACAAGGCATCACAGTAAGTGCATCAACTCAGCTGTCAAGGCAACCGTCAAAAGCTCAGCATATTTTTGCTTTGCAGGGTCCGGTCCGAGTCAGAAGTACAGAGGCACATGCGGCGCAGGAGGAAGCGTACAAGGCATCACAGCATGTGAATCAGCTTAGCTGTGAAGGCGGCCGTCTAAAGCTCAGCATGTTTTTGCTCTGCAGGGTGCAGTCAATGTCAGAAGTGCAGAAGCACATGCGGCGCCAAAGAGAACAGATTAGGCATCTTAGTATGTGCATCAGCTCAGCTTTCAAGGTGGCCGTAAAAAGCTCAGCATATTTCTGCTGTGCAGGGTCCGATCTGAGTCAGAAGCGCAGAAGCACATGCGGCGCAGGAGGAAGCGCTTAAGGGACAAAATGAGCAAGACTGCAGACGCAGAACAGCCTAACACAACTGCAGCAGCATCAGCAGCAACTGCAGCACCAGCTGCTGAGATTGGTCAGACTGGAAGGGAAACAGAAGCTGACACTGTGACAGCTTCAGATGAGTTGGCACCATTGCAGGTCTGTTGTGATTCCTTCCTTTTTAGACTTGTTCTGGGCTGTTGGAGTGTTTCAATGTTGGTACGTCCATGTGAGAATGTGCATTGCAATTGCAATTGCACACACAATATGTCAGACTGGCACACACGTTGAAGAGACACTGTGACAGCTTCGAATGAGTTGGCACCATTGCCAGCCAGTCCTCAATCACATCCTACAAAGTTGTCTTGACCTGGCTCACAGGATGCACATCACAGGATGCCAATCAGTCAATGAATGCAGCGGCTTTGCCTAGCAGGATCTTTTGCTTTGCAAACTTGCCTGGAGGGGCGCCACAGGATGCCTGCTGACGGCTCTTTACCCCGTACTCTCAAGGGGTCCAAAGATGCTACCCCTGACTTGTGCTCCTGAATGTGCACAGGGTACAAAGGGTTCACCTGTTTGATGTCAAAAGAAAAACTGTTGTGTACTCTGTCCATCACTAGAAGCAGCTGCTTGCGTAGCGGTGTATTGACGCGTATGCAGTCGCATCAGTGCATGAGTGAGTCCAGCGTCATTAGCGGTCATTTTGTTCGCTTGCTTGGCTAGGCCTTTCATGGACGGAACATTTGTCTATTCAGTGGAATAAGTGCTGACCAGTTGCCTTTGGTTGCCAAAAACATTCACCTATGATCTCAAACCAGAAGGTCTGATGAGTTACGCCTGAACCATACCCCAGCCTCAGACTCTAAATTGGATTGCTTGAGTGATTGTCACACTGATAGGACATGGGCTCGTGCCTCGTCAGGGCTTGAGCCTTCAGCCTTCTGAGGGCTGTTACACAACCTGAGTGTTAATGAGCCCACACCAGTCTGCCAAGCCTGTCCCGAGGATGCGTGCCGAAACAGTGCTGCTCATTCATAACAGGCTTGGTCACATCAATCATTGAAGAACTAGTCTCAGTTGCATTGTCTGCAAAACTAGGTTTTGCACATCAGCGCTGTCAACAGCTTGCTGCTCATTATAGGATGCTCTTCTGTTGTCAAAGTACTCAGGGCTCTAGACTACCAAGATAGTCTCTTGATTGTAAGATGTCTGTCAGCATTTTGTTACGTGCGATCTGACAAAAATGGTCAATGAAAGAGGCATGCTTTGAAGCCATGAGATGGCTTTAAGCATGCATTTGCCAAGGTGCACACTAGCTGTATGACACTCAACATGCTGTAAAGAGTTGTTGATGCCTGCAGACCGTCAGGTGTAAGCATAAGATCCGGTCATTTGCGTTGGCGCCGTCTGAGTCCACAAAGCATGGAGTCACTGTCACCATAGCGCTTGTAAACAACTCCATCGAGGTATTATGCTTCTTCCTTGCCTTCTGCTTTGGCAGCAGCAGCTGCTGCTGCTGCTGCTGCTGCTGCTGCGACTGCTGCGGCTTCTTCTGCTGCTGATGCGGCTGTTGTCGCCGCTGCTGCTGCTGCTACTACTGCTGGTGCTGTTGTCGCTGCTACTGTTTCTGCTGCTGCTTCTGCTGCTGCTGCCGCTGCTGCTTTGCTGCTATCTCTCCCTCCGCTGCTTCTTATTCCTGCAGGGAGAAGCTTTGGCTTTCTTGCTGCTGGAGCATATCCGCATTCACACATTGACTGCTGCATGGTGATTGTGTCATGTTTAACTCAGACTCCTGTGAACATGTTGCTGCATGTATGTGCTTGTGGTGACACGTAGCACATGTTGCGTGTGTGTGTGTGTGTTTGGAGTGTGCAACATTGTAAAAGTGCCATTTCCTTGACATAGTTTACGATGTTGCAAAACACAGCCATTGACTAAGCATATAGGTGAAGCTCTGACGAAAGGCATCGAGTCAGAATATACGCCAAAAAAAAGTTTCGGCAATGCTTTTCAGGTTTGGCACATCAAGGATGACGACGTCAGCCGCTTGCACATTTTAGAATCCCCAGGGCATCGGTCAGACATCCGGACAGTCGCCCTAGCCAGCGATGACTCACTACTGTTGTCAGGATCCAGCACTGAGGTCAAAATATGGAACCCTAGGTCAGGAATTTGCCTGCGGACAATTGAGTCAGGGTATGGCTTGTGTGCGCTTTTTGCCCCAGGCAACAGACATGCTGTGGTTGGGACCAAGGAAGGGATGATTGATGTTTTGGACGTTGGGGCTTCTAGCCGCTTACAGTCTGTGGAGGCGCACAGTGGGGCTGTTTGGAGCTTGGCTGCCCTTCCTGATCATAGGTAGGCCGCCTTTACAAGTATGGGCCTGTCAGGGCGCAACTCTAGTGTCTGCATTTCTTGTATCTAAGTTTGGAGCCTAGCTGCCCTACCTGACCACAGGTCAGCAATCTATGCATGTGTTGGTCTGTCAGTTGATGCAATTGAGGGTTTGTATCTGTATCGTGTGAGTCATGTGATGGGGCTGGTGGGAGCCTAGCTGCCCTGCATGATCCTTGCATCTATGATTTGCTGAGAAATTCAGTTCAGAAACAGCACTCCCACACTCACCTGATGAATGTGTTGACTTGCCGCTGTCTACTGCCGCAGTGGATCTGGCTGCCTTGACTTGGAGTTGTCTACTGCTGCAGTGGGTTTGTGAGCGGCAGTGCAGACAAGGAGGTCAAATTCTGGGAGTGGGCCATTGTGCAACAGGACGGAAGCCAAGCACGCCAGCTGACTTTGAACTGCACACGCACCCTCAAAATGACAGATGATGTGTTGTGTGTGCGCATCAGTCCCAATGGTATGCCTTCATCGCCTTCAGCATGATGTCAACACCATTCATTTGTTGATTCCTTACACATGACTGCTGGGTGGGCTCCTCTCCGGCAACTGGATATGTTCAGATGCAAACAGCTGCTTGTCTGCAAGAGTATGACATACATGCTGGTCATCATTTGCAGGTGTTCAAGATGGTCTTGGCCAGACTCTGTGTGCTGTGCTGTGCTGTGCTGTGCTGTGCTGTGCTGTGCTGTGCTGTGCTGTGCTGTGCTCCACTGGTGGCACATATGCTTCAATGTGCATCAGTGTCAGCTACCTAGCACAACCACCTGTTGCCGCATGACAGCAGTGTCTGTGTAATTGCACAGCTTGAGTATACCACAGAAGAGTGTGTTGCAGGCCAGCTGTTGGCAGTCACGCTGTTGGACTCCACAATCGAAGTCTTCTTCACAGACCGCCTGGAGTTGTTCTTGTCCTTTTATGGTCGCAAGCTACCATGTTCTGAGCATGGACATGTTGTCTGACAACACTTCGTTAGAAATGCAAATAGTCAGGACAACACTGTCTGTGCATATTGCAGGCAGGCTGTTGGCTGTCATGTTGTTGGTTTCAACCATCAAGGTCTTCTTCACAGACAGCTTCAACTTCTTCCTATTCTTATACGGCCACAAGCTACCAGTTCTGAGCGCGAACATTTCCTCTGAAACCACTTACATGGGAAATGTAGACAGTCAGCACAACACTGTCTATGCATGTTGCAGGCAAGCTATTGGCTGTTGCACTGTTGGACTGCACTGGCAAGATCTTCTTCACAGATAGCCTCAACTACTGCCAATCCATATACGGCCACAAGCTAACACTCCTGAGCATAAACTTCCCTACACAGCACCCTTATTTGCACAATGCCAACAACCAGAAACAACCCTGTCTGCGCATGTTGCAGGCAAGCTGTTGGCTGTCGCATTGTTGGATTCAACCATCAAAGTCTTCTTCACAGACAGCCTCAAGTTCTTCCTATCCTTGTATGGCCATAAGCTACCAGTCCTCAGCATGGACATTTCCTCAGACAGTACCCTTCTAGTGAGCGGGTCAGCAGACAAGAACATCAAGATTTGGGGTCTGGACTTTGGCGACTGCCACAGGAGCTTGTTTGCCCATGCTGACTCCGTCATGCAAGTTGCCTTTGTGCACAGCACGCACTACGTCTTTACTGCTGGTAAGCTCATTGCAGTTTCATGCCAAATGGCGCTTAGACTCAAAGTGCAGTGAATGTGATGGCTGGTGACCTTACTTCCATTTTTGGTGGTGACTTTGTCATGCAAGTTGCCTTTGTGCACAACACGCACTACGTCTTCACAGCTGGTAAGCTTCCTCCTGCCTTATGCGCATGAGCCATACCTGAACAGAACATGCACTGTGCTTTCACGGCTGTTCAGCTCCATCCCACTTGCATGCTGACTGCGTCATGCAAGTTGCCTTTGTGCACAACACGCACTATGTCTTGATAGCTGATGAGCTCCCTCATGCTGAGTACTGTGCATGCATGTTGAAAGGTCAATTCGATAGCTGACTGTAGCCCAGATGCCGGCTTGCGATGCCAGCAACTTGTTGCGGGAAATGGGTACATGCATAGATTTGTGGTCCCTCCCAAGACTCCTGTTCTCTTTTGCTAGTCACTGTTGGGTTGCAGCACTTGTATACCAAGTCAAACAGCCTATACACCTGCTCAAGCGAGATGCGAACTGAGGTTCAATTGCAAGCAGGCTTGTTGCAGCATTCTAGAAAGGGAGAAGCACAGAGATCTTGTGTTGGTGCTGCGTTGAGATATGCCTATTTGTTGTCACTGATGACGCGAGCTGCAACAAGCTTAAGCAACTCAGCTGGTAGAAGAGTGCATCTGAACCTAATTGCAGCTGTGACCATTGAGAGCTGTGCTGCGCTGGATCGGGACTGTTTACGCTGGCAAATGTAATGTCATCAATGCCCACTTGCTGACATATGTGAGCATCTATCAGATATTTCTTGCAGGCAAAGACAAGGTCATAAAGTACTGGGACGCCGACAAATTTGAGCATTTGCTGACATTGGATGGACACCATGGTGAGGTGTGGTGCATGGCCCTATCAGCACACGGTGACTTTGTGATTACGGGCAGTCATGACCGCAGCTTACGGCGGTGGGAACGCACCGATGAACCATTCTTTGTGGAAGAGGAGCGGGAGAAACGGCTTGAGTCTCTGTTTGAGGCCGATCTTGAGGTAAATTGCATCAGTGGAATTTCAGCAAAAGCAGAAATGCCCGCATGCCTTAACAACACATAATATGTGAAGCAAGGCCAGGATCCTGACCAGCTAAAGATGCATTGACAAATCGGCCTCAATCATCATTTGATAAGGTCTGCTGACAGAAGATGATATCGACGACTCTTGTGAACCACAGCCTTTTCTGTTGCAACTTGGGGGCAGGAGGTCGCGGCTGCATTTCATACAGTCTGATGTGTATCACATACTGCAATGTGATTCTGAGCTGAGAGAGGCCTGAGGGTTTTACACCAACTGCTCCTATCGGAACTGGTGTAAAGCAGACATGTTCTTGTACAAGTCGTAGCTGTTGGCTAACAATTGGCTGTACTGTAGTCAAGCTGTCTTGGGAGATCCTGGTTTGGGATCTGGTCCTATTGTCCTTCTTCAACTTTGCCCAGATTCCTTGTTGAAAGCAGCAACAATAGTTGGGCCACAGAGTAAATTGTTTTCCCTTACTTCTTGCAACATGACCATCTTTCCTCTTTGACAAGATTTTTGTTGATAAAATCCTACATCTGACCTCTTTTACTTGACAGGGGCCTGCAAGGGGGCGGCAGCAAGAGGGTGATGGGGTCCAGGGAGGGTCTGTAGCCCCAGCAGGCCGCAAAACCCTAGAAACCCTAGGAGCAGCTGACAGCATTGCAGAGGCGTTAGAGATGGCTGCAAATGAACAGAAACGGCACGAGGTATCGTTTCTTACTGCATTGAACCCCTGGTATCATCATGTCACGTTTTGGACTTTGCAACTACAGCAAACGGGCACCAAGAAAGTTGTCCTTGTATATAAGTTTTCTTCTTGAAGGACACTCTCAAAGTCAGGACAATGCAGTTGGGAAGCATCACTCCAAAAAGTGTAGGCTATAAGATTGTCGTCTGAAGTGTTTGCTGTGAACTCTGATAAGTGCAGCAAAGCTGGCTGGGTGACTGTATGATGGCCAGTGCGAGCGGTTTCTATTGCGTCCACTTTACTTTGAAATACTGACTTTCTGAACTATCAGCACCATATTGGTGTGTGCTATTCACTTGCCGCAAGATGATATATCACCTCCTTACAGGGTCCTGTGACGCAAGCAGCAAGCAATTGTATGTCTCAGTTTGTGAGTTGAGCGGAGCTGAGGCCAACTGCAGCTGAGATCGTGGTAGTTTATTCCGCGTTGCCTGCTGAGCTGTCGCTGCTGGTCACAAGCGACAACATACAGGCAATACAGTCCGGATGAACCGTCCTGTTACACCTGAACATAACAAGAATCAACTAGCCTTTGTTAGCTATTGGTGGCTCACAGGAATATGCAAAGAAGAGGCAGGGCAACCCCTCAAGAAGCCCCCCAACTCCCAACCCCCTCATGATGGGCACAGATGCTGGTGCACATACTCTTTCTGTTTATGCCAAATCAGTCCTGCGTGCTTCTGAAGCGCTGTTGACGTGTTGCAGGAGTATGCCAGGGAGAGGCAGGGGAACCCGTCAACAGGTCCCCTACCCCCTAATCCCCTCATGATGGGCGCAAATGCTGGTGAATATGTTCTCAAGGCTGTGGGTAGCGTCAAGGTGAACACCTCTGTAGCTCTTGAAGCTTCTGTTGTGGTGAAGGGCATGCAGCTGCCTGTCTTAAATTTGGAGAAATTGTACTACTACTAAAGCCTGTCTCGATGAAGACATAGTCATCAAGATTGCAGTGTGAACACTGAAAGGAAGAGGATTAGCCCAGAAACATTGTGCGTTTGGCATTTGTTGCACTTCCTGACTGACAGCTGGTCACTGGCTTGTGCATTGCATATTGCTGTTGTTGCACACTTTCTTGTCTTTGCTTATCAGAATTGCACATGCTATATAAGCTATGGCACATCTATTACAAACTTGGGCAGGCAAGCCTGCGGATCTGGCACGTCCAGTTGTTGTTTGTTGCAGAAGCTATTTGACGCTTGTCCAATTCGCTTTGAAAGCATTTGCCCATATGTGTCACAGTGCCAAGTGACATTCAACCTGCTTGGAATCTGGAGGGCCTGAAAACCTGTGTGATGCATCAATCTGTTGGTTGCTCAATTTGCTATGAGCCTGTTCTCTCAGAGCTCAGCTGATCAGACTCTCATGCAATGTTGCAGGCAGCAGACCTGGAGCAGGCTCTTTTGGTTCTGCCCTTCACAGAAGCCCTCAGGTTGCTCTCATACCTTTGCCAATGGCTCAAGAAGGGGCTGCAGATTGAGCTTTGCTGTCGTGTCTCGACGCTGCTTGTGCGGTTGCATCACCCACAACTGGTCGCCACACCATCAGCACGGCCGAGCTTGATTCAGCTTCAAATGCTGCTCAGAAATAGAGTCCAAGGCTTGAAGGACACGATGGGCTTTAATGTGGCTGCATTGCAACATCTGAAGCGCTCAGCAAAGGAAAGGCAGGCAGGCTTAAGCGCTGGTTTGGAAGATGAAGGGGTCAGTGCTCGACCTGTCAAACGAAGGGTTGAGAGCACTTAGTGACATTCTGTATGCTGTTGTTGAGAGCTCGGCTTAAGTTACTTTGAACGAATCCAAATCAAACACACTGATGGAGTCTAAGTCACTGCAGTGATTCGAGTCAAGTGCAGCAGCAGAGCTCCTACGAGCTATAGCAAAAAAAATATTATGTTTTCAGCAAAGTCGACTAGATTTAGCGTGCAAAAACAGCTTTGATCAGTGTCGTCCTGGCTTGCTTGCCAGCGACGCAAGCACCCATGCATTGACCAACCCAAGCATGCATGCTCATGCCTGACAACACGAGGCGTCAATCAGATTTGAGTTGGCAAAACCAAGACGTCTCAGGGCAAAGCATGCAGGCTGAAGCCTGGCTGGCCACTCAAGGACAAAAAGCAAGACATGCAAACTAAAGCCTGGCTAACGCAGGCAGCTCGTCAGCGCGTCGAATGCAACCAGCAAAAATAGGGCCCAAAAAGTGCCTCTCACTGAAGGCGGTCAATGCCTTGACCAAGGCTGATTGCGCAGAAGTAGCACAGTGTGCACAGGCAGTGATGAAAGCCTGGAAGCAGTGCATACTCAGCACTTGACGCCAACGTCAATTGCAAACTTTAGCATGTATGGATGTCATTGAACTTAAGGAAGTGTATCATTTTGCAGTGAAATGGCTTGCCCTGTGTTGGCATCGTACTGAATCATGCAAATCTGTTATGTCATTGCCACAGTATGGCACATGTGATCAGCCTTGTTGGCTGGCTAAAGCATGTAAAATTATTCTCTCTCTCTCTTACCGTAATGAAGTGTATGGAGGGTACAACAAACCTTGAACCCTGTTGCTAAAATCATTCAGTTCTTCTTCTTCTTCTTTGCCTTCCAACTTGAGCGTTTGTTGAGCGAAGTTTGACGTGACAGCGACCTTGACCTCCGACAGATTCGTGCAAATGAAAGCTTGGGAGTCATCGATCCGCTGTTCTTTGCCACAAAGTTGTGGCACTCACAGCCCGCAGTTTGCATGAGCGCAAAAACAATCGCCTCAGACATTTGACTGAGCCAAGCAGTTGTGTTGACGATGGCGGGTCTTGCTTTCAAGGAATTGCTGCCCGCCATCATCTTGTCGCGCCTATGCGTGCCGCCATCAGCAGACTCCGTCGCCGAGCAGGTGCGTCGACCGTTCATGCAGCGTCTTGAAACCATTGCAGAATACTTTGTGACTGTTGGTGATGACTTGAGTATGTGTTCTGTGCAGAACGCGCACGCTCTTCGTGGGGCGAACGCAAGTCACAGCAAGTCTCGAAAGACAACTCGTCTTGAGTTCAGGAGGATTCGGTCTGCACTGCAGTCAACCAATGCAGCTTGCAAGGTCAGCATGGCAAGCTCCTGCTCCATACCTGCACCAGGCTTGCAAGCTGACGGTGTTGCGTGAATGCAGAAGCTTTTGCCCTCTCAAAAGAAGGCTGCCCCTGCTGGAGGCTGCTCAAGCAACAAAGCAGTACTTGCAGTTGTCACGCCAGCAAACCCTGGAAAGGTTGGTGAAAGAGCTGTTCGTTCAAAGATCCAAATAGCCCTGATTGCATGTTTGACAGCTGCAAAGCTAGTACAAGAAAGCAATAGTGACTTGAATATTTACAGGATTCTGTGCAGGAGGAAGATTGCACAGATGCTTCAGACGATGTATTCTGGGATGCCTTTGACATCTTGCTGGAGAATGCTCCTGTTGCTCCTTCGCATCGGCACGCTGCTGCTGCAGTGAACGACCTTGGACTGCAGAGCATCTCGACTTAAACGTCTGCTGCCAGCAGGACTTCTCAGATGCTGTCAGCCTTGCTGGTCTGCAAAGACAGCACAGTCTATCTGCTAGCACCTGTCTTTGTAGCAGTCAAAGCTCTGGCAGCATTCTGCATTGCCTCATTGACCGAGGGACTGGGCCTCATTGGCATGGCTGTAGTGCTTGCCATCTACAGTCTATGCAGCTTGGCAGTGCACGCCTGCACAGCAGGCTTGACTGCCTGCAATCTGGGAGCAGTTGGCATCACTACAGTCGGCCATCTGCTAGCACCTTCATTTGCAGCAGTCAAGTCTTTGGTAGCATTCAGCGTCGCTTCATTGGTAGAGGGACTGAGACTCATTGGCATGGGTGTAGTGCTTGCCATTCATGGTCTGTACAGCTCGGCAGTGTACACTTACGCAGCAGGCTTGACAACCTTCGATCTGGCAGCAGTTGGCGTCACTACAGTCAGCACTAGCATTCAGACTATCCCAATTCATGTGGTAGCCAAAGCATCAAGCTGCTACGTCTGGCAGGCAATTGATCTGCTTGCAATGGCCGAGACAGTGGCTGATACCCTTGTCATTGGAGCAATCTGGCTGTCCAACTTCCTGCTGTTGCTGGCTTATGCCCTGCTGGCAGCATGTGGTCATATTGCTCTGCTGCTGCTTCACATCCTGCCAAACACGCTGCAGGATCTGTGGCACCGAAGCTCAGGCCTGACTTGCGTTATGGCAGCGTTTGCCCTGGGCATGATAGCAATGTGAGTCTCTGACCATATCTTCAGCCCACTCGCCTTGATCACTACTGCCGTCTGGCCTTTGGTTTGCTTTCTAGACAACAGCACATGGGGGACCAACAGTGATGCTGCCAACCTTGCTTCAGGAGCAAAAGCACAGGTCAGTGCGGAACACTTGCTGACTGAACAGTTGCAATGACCTGTGAGATGCGAGAGACAGCACTTCTGATGCAGTGATGAGCACACCAGTTCAATGCTGAAACATGTCATAACAATTGTGCTTGTTGATGTCATTGTTGCTGTGATAACTGGCCTCATTGCAATGTTGTCTAAAGGCCTTCTGTGGCCTATGTTGAACATACTGTCTGCTTTGTTTCAGCATGAGATCCTTGCCTTCTTACACATCTGTTCTGATGCCAATCATGAGCACATCACAGAGTATGACTGAAGCAATCTGCATGCTCACAGGGTCTTCAGGCAGCAGTCACCAATGACAAGGCCTCAAAGTCTACCCCTGGGTCCAGTTCTTCTGAGCATTGCTCGCCATCTTCACCATCAAGCCCAACGTCATCATTACAGTCACCATCACCATCACAGTCACCACCATCACCTCCACCATCGCCATCATCACAGTCACCATCATCATCATCACCTCCACCAACATCAGCTCCGCCACCATCAATCAACTTAGCATCAGCTGACACGGCAGCTACATCCTTGCCTACTGCAGAGCCTGGGACCCCTGCACCAGCTGACGCGTTGCCTGGGTCACTGCCACTGCAGTCATCAGCTGTCAGCCCTCCCCGACTTCAGTCTGCGCCAGCAAGCAGTGCTGTAGATCCTGACTGCTGCTCGCCTGCTGAGCCCCTCCCAGCATCAGCAGCACCACAGCCATCATCAGCTGAGGGCCCTGTCTTGTCTTCACTTGCAAGCGTGCTTGACACAATGAATGGTCCCAGCCGTGCCGACTCTATGTCTGTGACTGAGCCATCAGACGCTTCTCCCTTCAGCTTTCCTAAGACTGTGCGCAAGTCTTCAGTTGCATTTGGCACTCCATCCTTGAGTGCTGCACCTGCACCAACAGACGCTGCTACCTCTGCCTTCCATAAGGCTGTGCCCAAGCCATCAGACGCACTTCAGACTGCGTCCCTGAGTGCTGAGCCTAACTCATCAGGCGCTTTCCGATCTGCTGTCTCTGTGGCTGTGTCTGACTCATTAGACGCTGCTACCTCTGCCTTCCCCGAGGCTGTGCCTGAGCCATCAGATGCACTTCAGACTGCGTCCCTGAGTGCTGTGCCTGACTCATCAGACGCTTTCCCCTCTGCCGCCCTACGGCTTGTACCTGAGCCGGCAAGCTCATCTGTCTTTGCTGCTGCTCAGCCATCAAGCAGGTTTACCAGTGCCTTTGGTGGGGTGCCTGAGGCATCAGACCCCTCCCCCTATGCCTCACCCATGCCTGAGCCCCCCAGCTCATCTGTCTTTGCTACTGCTAAGCCATCAAGCTCCTCTGAGCAGCCTGCTGACTGCCTTGGATCCTTCAAAAAGCAGGTATCAAGTCATACTAACACCTGTTGTAATGAGTATAACAATGCATTGATTGTTATAAAATTGCCAGGTGCATGAGAGTTTTTCAAACAGCTGGTATCAAATCATATCAGCAACAATTGTAACCATCTTAATGACAATGTGATGATTGTTGCACAAGAACAGATGCATGTTGCTTGAGGCCTGTCTTGCCAGGTGTCAAATCTGTCAGCCATGCCGTCATGAGATTGGTGCAAAAAGACGTTTGGCTTCTGCAATTGCTACTGTACTGCATGCAATTCAGCTGTCAGCAAGCTGGAATGTTGTGGTTTTCAGTCATGAGCTGTGCTGTATGCATTTGACGTTGCTTTCAGGTTTGACGCATGACTTCTGTTTTGCATACATTCAATCTTGATGCAAAGGGTCTTGTCAAATGTCTGCTGTTCCTACGCAAGGATGACCCAGGTCAATGCGCGACACCTGCTCACTTGACATACCAGCATACACATATGCAGGCGCTACATGTAGCCGCATGAAGCTGACACATCCTTGACTTGCTGCGTATAGGGCAATGGCACATGTGACACACCCGCATACTCACATGGAAGCACTGCTTGAGGCTGCCGTAATCTTGACTTGCTGTGTACAGGGTAACAGTCACAGAAGGCATGGGCGTTCTGGTAGAGCAAAAGCGTCAGCTGAGGTAAATTTTCCGTCTGCCAAGACCTATTGCATTCCTTGATGTTGAAGCTGAAACTGTTGTGAACATTCTTGGTAAAGCAGCTGTGCATCACTGCTCAAACCAGAGTCAGCTTGCTGCCTGCCATGCATCTACGGGAATGACCATACTCATCATTCCATTTACCAATGCTCTAGACTTGCTGCCTAACATGCTGACGCTTTGACGCCAACCTGTTGCGCGTTTCGCAAATTACACTGCATCTAATTGTTTCATGGTCTGAAAAGCTTGCGTACTGCATGTATGGTATGACACATGATGATTGGATGATGATTTCATCAGCAGAGTGTCCTCGAAAGGCATGATATGTTGCTGCACCAACACTGGCGCCAGGCATTTTGCTGATAAAGCTGTGTGCATGCAAATAGGGTCAGATAGTATCAGCATTCTCCACTGTGGCAAGCAACCCCTCAGCTGCAGCATCACCCGCACAGCCGTCTGAGACTGCTGTGGCACCAGTCAAGCGCTCCAAGGTTCCTCACCGCAACAAGCCTGTTCGCCCGCCAGGCAGACCAGCTTTTGTGCCATTTAAACCAGGCGTGAGTGCATGCATATTGATGTTCGATCTCCAACTTGAGCTGCTGAATACTGCTCATAGCTGTTCGAGGGAGTTTGCATGTGGCTTCAGCAGATATGAGATCCTCTGCTTGTAGGCATATTATGCTTGTGTCTTTTAGTGCTGTACAGAATTTCCAAATTTAGATCTGAACTGCGTTCATGCCTTGCTGTCAGTCCTTGCACGTTGAGGATTGACTGCGGGTTGAGATACGTCACCGCTGTGCTGAAGTTGTATACCGTAGCTACCGCCTGTCAGCAGCATGACACTCCTACAGCATGTGCACTTTTTTAGTGCAGTGTGACTTTGCAGCAAAGTCGCAATGATTCCACTGACAGCCTATTTGATTTTGTGATGCAGACACTGGTCAACCTGATGGAGCTATGGGGACGTTGAAGCAAAAGTGGTACGTTCTAGCAGCTTTTGTGGATTTGCTGTGTTCATCATTATGACTGATAGAGCATAGGTCTGTGCATATCCAAACATTTTTAGCATGGAAACTGCTGCTTGTGATGCTGATGTGTTATGAAGTGAAGCTTTGTTCAAGGGTTTGCATTGAATTGAAGCCCCCTTGTAAGCAGCGCATGGCAACACGTGTTATAAATCAACACCTTCACAAACAGCTTTTGTGCAGTTCACTGGTCCGTTTGGTGAGTATGATGAGAGTGTCTGGCAGGAAAGCAGCTTCAGCAGTGACTGGCGGGTGCACAAGGATGAAAAGCTCAGGTTCCTTGGGGTAGGCGCCTCTGCAAAAGTATTTTGGTAAGCTCCAAAAGCTGCACAGACATACTTGCAGCTGTGCTAAGCTGTGCATCATGTTTGTACTTGGCTTCTCCTTGGTGCATGCACTTTCTGTGTTTGCATGCGCACACCGCTGCTGAAATGCCAGCGAGCAAGCATGGGCTGATGACATTTCATGTTGCCCCAGCCATGCTGCCCATGCTTTGGTCCATTGCCCCTGCCCATCAGTATCAAACTGCCCTTCCAAATCCTGTTCACGCACCATCGGGCGATATCACAACGTACTGGTCAGGCGGACGGACGATCAATTTGAGCAACGAACGCTGATTGCAGGGCCGAATCTGTCAACACGCCTGATGGCGTGGTAAAGTTGCGAGTCGCCGTCAAGGAGGTCCTTCAGGCTGATGCTCCTTTGCAGCAAGTATGGATCTCACGCGAGGAACAGGTGTTGACTGAGCTGACAAACAGGCCTTACTCGGTCAAGTTCTACGGGCCTGCCAGGCATGTCGGCTCCAGCGCTTTCCTGCTTATGGGGTAAGCAGGCCCTCTCTGGCATGTGCAGTACAGCTTAGCAATTTACCTTTGTGTGCTGCCTATCGGCGCAGCATGGACGGATCAGCCTTGCCAAATGCATGGTTGACGGCACAGCACTTGGCTACGAAGCTCAAATATGACAAAATGGCGCCTGCATGTCATGCAGGTTGGCACAGGGCAAAAACCTGGATGTCCTGTGCAAACGCATCCACTTTCAGTTGGAATATGTCAAGTCTCAAGAGACGCTGGTGGAAGTCAAGAGGTGGACATGGGCCCTGGCACTGCAAGTTGTGTACAAGCTTGCTGAGGTGGGCCTTCCATTACAGATATATACAATCCTTGCTGAACAGCAGCTTGAATGTCGTCACTGCTGGAATCTCTTCACCTTGCAATGGTCTATTTGTGTGAGATTGCTGAAGTTGCATTGTCTTATGTCAGCATTGACAGACATGCACCCTGTAGAAGTTGCTGTTGAAGTTGCATTGTCTCATGCAGGCATTGGCAGACACGCACCCTGTAGAAGTGGCTGTTGAAGTTGCATTGTTGCATGCAGGCATTGGCAGACATGCACCCTGGGAGGTCACACAGAGACATCAAGCTTGACAACATTGTGACCTCAGACTACTTGGGCAGTCATGTCGGCCTCAAGCTGGTAGACTGGGCTAGCAGCCGCAGAATCACTGAAGGCAAATGCCCTTCTCAGCTCACTATGGCATGACCAACTGTGATGATAGCGTTCAAGTCGTCAAAGCATGCACCTAGCCTTGTATAACATGTCGAGACAGCATTCCACCATCATCGCATGGCAGCATCTGTTCTTGACAACAGGCACAGGCTTATACTGCATTTGTGGTGCAGGGGACATGCTGCTAGCCTGCTTCACACCGCGTTACTGCTCACCCCAACTCCTGAACAGCACTCCACGTGACGTCTTGGAAGACGCTCCTACTGATGTATGGGCTTTGGGTTGTGTCCTACACCTAATGCTGTCGGCGGCCAACACCACCTCGAGTTACAGCTTTGGCCCTTCTGCTGCTGAAGACGCACAAATCCGGGAGCAGCCCAAAGAGCAGTGGCAATCACTTCTCAAGGCCTGCATCACCAGTCACCACAAGGCCTGGGTGAGCAAGATTGCAGTTGAATGCAACAGCTCATTTCAGCTCATATGCAATGATTCTCCCTGGCAAGCATGCATGCTCAGGTTTGCTGTCATGTTCTCAAGCTGTTGCAATCCTTGTGGCTCTTTGCTTTGATGTGTGGCGCTGACCCCCTGTAGGTCAACTTTGTACTGGCTGCTGCTTTTGAAGCAATCACCTCGAGCTGCCTTGACTCACAGAGGTCCCCATTCTGACGCCTGACGGCAAACAGTTTGCTGCTTCCTGTTCATCTTGAAACCACAGTAGAAGAATGTCGACTGGTGTGACATGCAGGCTGCTCATCTTGCTCAGGGCGACAGTGTTTCACCGCAGGCAGCCTGGCAGCTTGAAGCAGTGCAAGAGGCCTCTAGCTTTATGCCAGAGTCAGAGGCATCGTCTGCCCAGCAGCAGATGAACGCCCTGCTACAGGGAGTGTGGCACCCTGACAGCACTAGAAGGTGGACGGCTCAGGATGTGCTGGATTTGGAATGGCTCAGGAACGCTGCTGCTAAGCCGTTGCCAACATGTCCGCCCATTATTGTGAGCGGCATTCGGTGATTGCAGAGGAGGTTCATATCACACAGACGACACAGCAGGCCTAGGGCAGCTTACTTATCAAAGCCCTGGTGCTGTCCAAATTGCGAGGCAAAGCGCAATCTTGCACCTTCGTGCTGTTCTGTGACTGCATCTTGAGTGACAAATTGCATGGGTATGCACAGCATGAATGTATACGAGTGTGTTTTATCTTGCAAGATCTGATTGATTGCTATGGAGTTGCAAGTGCTTGCCAGTGGCAGCGCCTGTCTAGCCAGGGCAGTACAACAGACATTTCAGTTTATGCTTGCCATCCTGACTTTGCAACAGCTTTCAGCTCTTGTGGGCTGCAGGTTTGAGCCAAAATGAATGTAATCAATATTGTGTGCTTCTGCTTCTTGGCTGAGGATTTGAGCAACACACTGCGCTGCTGCAGTCAGACAGCCTCTAGACTCTGTGACATTGCACACACAGCTTGCTGCTCGTGAGCACACATTTCGCATGCATCAAGCGATGCCCACCGCCGGTCAAAGGGGTCAAACCTTACTCGAGCGAGACGTGAGTGCAGACGAATCAGTTCTACTCAGCAGTCAGCATACAGCTGTACAGTGTGCAGCCTGCAGAGCATCAGCACGTCACAATGCTGACGTGAGGGAGCAAGTCGCGTTTGCACTGTCGGCAAATCTGACCGAGCAGAACACCGACGCCGCTGCTGCTTTGGGCTCTGAGCTTCGGTCCGGGGCAGACCGGCCTTCTTAAACTATCCCGAACCCAAGGTTGATCACGATACACCCTTAAGGTTAAAGTTTTGCTCTGTGCTGTCGTGAACAGCTGACTTGTGTGCGCTTTTGTGTGAAAGAGTTGCTCAGCCGACTCTGGTCTGCTGACAGCTTCTGCTGCAACTGCTGCAGGGTTCGTGACTGATCCTTTGGCATCTGATGAAAGTTGCTCAGACTGCAGCCACAGCTGCCCTCTTGATGAGGAAGTGCAGGGTCTCATACTTGATCAGATGGATGACCCGACGGCTCAACAGCGCGTCCTGCGACAAGCGAGGAGCTGGTTGCTGTAAAGCACACGGTCCAAAACCCACCCCCTGATGTGGCTCCTGTACATCTCTACAGTGCCTGGGGCACATACCTGCCCCTAGAGCAGTTCATCAATACTTTGAAATTTGCTTGCCAACCATAGCTGAAAATTCTGTGGGAGGATCACTTGGGTCCACCACGCCTGAGATACCTTTTGGCAAACATGTCATTGGTGGTCCTTGGAAATCACACATTCATCCGCCTTGAAGGCAGATGGTTCAGTGGGCAACATGCTGTGGCTGCTGTCACAGCTGAAATGTTGAGGCGTGCACACACAGTGAGTCCCTCAGGACCATACCTTTTGTGTGTGATAGTGTAATGGTTCATTGGTGACATGACAACCAGGCTGCGTCTTACTGTGCTTCTGTGCTGTGCAGCTGACCATTGAAGAGCTGGAAGGGCACGATGATTGGGGTGCAGATGCAGCTATCCCCACAGTGTGGACTGCCCGTGGCTTGAACTTCCCGGTATGATCCCTTGTGCTGCTGACATTGCTACTGCAGTCAGGACTGAAAACTGCATTGCAAATGTATGACGCATTGTGGGATGATCAACAAATTGTGTATGAGGTTTGAATGAGGTCAACATCTTGCTGATGCTTGTCTTATGCTTGCAGGCTATGGCAGCCACCATGGCTGTGAACATGGCCAAGTCTGATGCCTGCATCAGCTGGCAAATAGGGGAATGTCTTCGTCAAGGCAAGGAGTACAACACAGTCTTTGACCTTGCCATGCCACTGTTCCATCAGATCAGCACAGAGAGCAGACGAGCCATGTTATTGTCAGAGATCGGCAGCATAGTTAATCAGGTAAAAAGTCATAGATCACAGGCTTTCTTTGCATAATGTGCTGAGCAGCGCTCTGTGTGATGCTGAATCCTTTGCATGTCGAATGCATTGCTGCATGGCGCATCATCAGCATCAGCATCAGCATCAGCATCAGCATCAGCATCAGCATCAGCATCAGCATCAGCATGGCAGTCTGGTGTGACTCGAGGTCATCCTTACGGTTCACTTGGCAAAGCTTCCCCAGTGGCCTAAACAGTATGCTCTCTGATTGCAGGACAAATGGCAGGTTGTGTTTGAGGCTGGCAGGGTTGCACTGCAGCTAAGGCCTGGTTACAATGCCACTCTGCAGGAAATGCAGGATGAGCTGCAGGGTACAGCAGCCCTGCTGCCTGAGAATCAAGCTGCAGCAGATGAGACAAACCCACAGTTACTGTGATTATAGAACTTTTGCAGTGCTGACGAAACTAGCTGTGGTATTTGCGAGGGTACAAATCAGATAGAAGCAGGCTTGCATATGAGGTGCAAGAGAGCAATCTTGCCATCTTGACAGCCCATATATGTAGTAGACATTAGTCTGTGTTGCACGATTAAGCACAATGTGGAAGGCAAAGTCTGTCATCAGCTCCTTTGCCAAATCTGCTGGGTTTATCTTGAAGTTTCATTGGACAGTAATGCTGAATATTTGACAATCACCAAATGATGGCAGTCCGTGCCGTGTTCCATGCTGAGGCGAAACATTTCAGCCGGCGTTTGAAGTACACCTTCCACACTTCGATGCCTGATCGTGCACGACAATTACGTCTCGTGGCAGCATCCTGTTACAATGGCATGAACCGCCTGCTAAACCTGTGCCATGCATTTCATGACATGCAGTAAATGTGAAAAATTGGGCAGTGATATGTCCATTCATGCAGAGGACACAGACGAGTTGAGTGCTGAGCAATAACATCATGAGCTTTTACAGTACAGCTTCGACAGCGGCAAAATCAAACATGTCCTTTATTTGCATGTTGCACGTTGTAAGGTGTGATGTGTATGATGTAAGCTGCCAGAAACAAGCTGTGCATCATAAGCTGTAAGAGCTGTGAGTGCTATACAAAGCATTTACACGAACAGTAATATACAAGAGTGCCTTGTGGCCTGCTTCGAAAAAGGAGCATAGATATGACTGCATCCTTAAAGGTCAGACTATCGCAGTGTTACATGTCAACAAGCTGAACGCTCAGCATTGTGGAGTGAAGTCCACCACAGTACGTTGGCTGCATGCTGCCTAAGCCATGGCAACTTGCTGAGCAGCATCCTGAATGCTGCGGGGCAAGTTCGGAATCCACTGGTTGCCTCTGTTAGCAACCTGCAGCACAGCAAGTCTGTCAGACAATGATGAAGAGGCAGCGCTATGCAATGGATGGCTCCAATCTTGAGTTTGTGCTGCACTGCTTTCTGAATGGTTTGCATTGGGACACACTGCAGCAGCTACAACCACTTTTGCAAGATGCCAACATGAATTTGAGGCATTGGGGCCAGGCAGGCAGGCAGGCAAGCAGAAGAAACAAACACAACACTCTGATAGTGCGTGCCTGCCCTGTCAGCAGTGTCGTGGTGACCCACTCTGAGCTCGCATCCAAGTTGGCACCAGCTTTGTTGAAACAGTGGCCCACAGTGACACCACAAGCAGGCAAGCTTGCATGCGTAACATGTAAGAACTGCAAAAAATGCATGCCTACCTTCTCAGCAGGTGTCTTGATAAACCAGTCTGAGCTCTCGTCGAACCCATTGCCAGCCTTGTTGAGGCAGCAGCCAGCATGGACGTCACAGACGGGCAGGGTGCTGGGGCAGCAGTGGATGTGGTTGTCACAGCAGATGGCTTCAGGCAGAGGGCAGCAAGCGTAGGTAAAAGCAGTAGCCAAAACACTTGCGCATGCAGCAGAATGTGCTGCCTGCACAGCATTGCAATCACCATTGAGTATGCAGAACATTGCTCAGCAAATTTGGCGGGCTGCCTGTTTTGGCTTTCAGGGTTTCGCAGGCTCACAGTGCAAGCTAAGCAGAAGATCAGACCTGTTTCAGCTGCCCGTGGCACATGCCGTGTTTGGCGTCTTGTCCAAGCCTGTGCCTTGATTCTGCGTCATCATTCTACCCTGCCTACAACAGCCTATGATTGCTGTGCATGCTGCTGGAGAGCAGACTTGGCAATCACATTTGGCGTGAGGCGAGTGTGGGGCAGTTTGTCGCTTGTGACTGGGGACAGGCTGCTGCCTTCTAGCCAGTGCACGATGGCAGCCCTCTCATAGGTGTGGCCATCACCAGCGATGACTGGATCCACCATCACCTCCTGCAACAGGCAAAGCAGCTTGTTGACAGCCTTTGGAGGATGGTCTTTGGCTGCGTTGCTGATGTACTGCAACCAGATGGCAGCTCTCTGTGTAAGCGTGATCATTGCTCGCAATCACTGGATCCACCCTGATCTCCTGCAACATGCATGTTATCAACAATTTTGCAAGCAGACATGCTGGCTGGTTTTGGAGAGTGCATCGTAGCAGCCCTCTCACAGGTGAAACCTTCACCAGCAATCGCAGGAACGCCATTACCTCCTGCAACAGGCAAGCAGCTGATGACACATTGAGAGCAGACACTTAGTCAAATTGCCTGGTAGTACACAGAGTTGTCAGCTTGATGCAGTGCTAGGCAATGCAGATGCTGCATTCACCAGTTGAAGCTGCACAATCGTGTGAAGGTCATTTGTGTGCTTCATAGAATGCCTGCACATTTTGTGCGCACATGGCAAACCCAATGGACGATGCTACACTGGCAAGACAGGGCTTGTGGCGCGCGCACACGCACACGCACACAGCAGCTTTGCTAGAACATGTCATCTGTTGCATGCTGTCAACGTTTTAGTCAGAACTGGCAGCAGGCCTGACCTTGGTGATGGGACAGCTGAACAGCTTGCGCAGGAAGTCTGCTTGTGGGTCCAAATTCACTGCATCAGAAGCTGAAGAGACAGTTGCATCAGCTCCTCCAACGCTCAGTTTGTCAGCTGCTTCTAGCAAGCCAGCAGCTGCTGTGTCAGCACCCTCCTCAGCAGCTGCAATTACAAACAACCCAACGATCAATCAATCAATAAGCTATCAATCAATCAATCATGAATCGGTCGATTTTACAGTCTGGTGTAGGGAGTCAGATGTCTGGGGTAAGGAGTCAAATGTGACGCATCAGCCCCTCCAATGCTGAGCTTGTCAGCTGCTCCTGCCAGGCCAGCAGCTGTTGTGTCAGCATCCTTCTCAGCAGCTGCACTTACAGTATGGCGATCTTGTGATAGGAATGAAGTTTATAATGTAAAAAAGTCATGATCAATAATGCATGCAAAGCTGGACCTGAAGTGCACAGCTGCGCCAAAAGCATGGCATGGGGACACCCAGTGTATGATGTATGCGGCAACAGGACACCGACCCAAATAAATGTATGCCAATTTGTGTTACGTCTGTGATATCAAACACCTTGTCCCTGATTCGACAGCCACAAGAGAGGAGGTGGCGTCTTAGCAAAAGCAGGTTTCTTGTTCTGTCCTTAGCAGCAGGGCTGATAGCTGTATGCCACTTAGCTACCATATGGTGTGTATTTACAGCACAAAGTCGGCAGCGCAACAGCAGCTGACAAGTTGTTCCTTGCTTGAGCACCAGCTGCACAAGTACCTGATGACTCCTCAGCTGCTTCAGCAGGTTCTGCTTGCTGTTCAGCAGGTGCAGCTGCTGCTGCCCTGCCCTGCTGCTTCTTCTTGGCTTTGGCTTTCTGCTTCTTGGCCTTCTTTGCAGCAGCCTTGGCGGCTGCTTGAGCCTCCTGCTGGACCAGCTCATCAGCCACTGATGCTGCAGAGTCTTCTGCCTTCTCTTGCCCCTGTGACAAAATGCACCAGCTGTTATGTGAGAATGACATGCTGACACAAGCTACTCCTGTTACAGAATGTAGCAGCTGTCATACTTTGCATGCAGATGGTGGCAGCTTGAGCCTCCTGTTGAACCGGCTTGTCACTGACTGATGCTGCAGAGTTTTCTGCTTTCTGGTGACCCTATGGCAAAATGCATCAGGTGTTATGTTGCATGCAGCATGCACCACATGGCTCTTCTGCCATCTGTTGCCCCTGCGACAAGTTGCGTCAACCCATGTTGTCATGTCATATCGGGTACATGGCAATGCATTGCTTATGTCATATCAATGCGTCATGTCAGTCGCACATGAGCTATCGATGCTGCAGAGTCTTCAGCTTGTTGTGGCCCCTGTGGCAAAATACATCAACCCATGTTGCCATGTCAATATGGGTACACAGCGATGGATTGATTGTGTCGCATGAATGCGTCGTGTGTGTGGCACATCAGCCACCAACGCTGCACAGTCTTCTGCTTTCTATTGCCCCTTGGGAAGCTACTTCAACCCATGTGGCCATGTCATTACAGGTACATAGTGCTGCATTTGCTTGTGTCGTATGAATGCGTCATGTGTGCAAGTCATCAGCCTATGGTGCTGCAAAATCTTCTATTGCCTGCTGCCCCTGTACCCAAATTCATCAGCTGTCATGTGGAGTGCACATTGTCACAGACTGTGAGGCTATGCATGCAAGACTTTGGCTGACGTTGCTACAGAGTGCTCTGCCTTGTGCAGCACATGCAACAAATTGCAGCAGGTCATGCATAGCCTGTCATGGCAGGAAGTGTGCCATCTCACTGAGCAGACAACAATATTAGACCTTTTCTAGGTGTGCTGGCTGCTGCGTGCCAGTTGCTCATGATGCATATCAACATTTGACTGTCAAAAGCATGCCAAGCATAAGCTGTGCAGCTGAGTCTGACGCTGTCTGCTGTCTTTCGCAAAGCAGAAGGGCATGAATACTGGGTGACATGCTGCTGCAACCTTGTCACTACATCTCAAACTGCAAGTGAGAATTCCCAGAACCATGATTGTGTTGGCAGCCATCAGCAAAGCTGCTTGCACCCTGCTTCTTCAGAACTTCAGATAGACAAGTGACAGCAATGCAGTGTGTATGTGATTAACACAGTCTGCACTGTGGTTGATCAATGGCTAGAAACATTGGCAGGTGCTTACCATCATGTGGGAATAGAACAGCTCCATTTGGCTGACGGCACCTGGGAGATGAAACAGAACCTTTTTCTTTTTCATATAAGTCAGTTTGTCTTGGAAGTCATGCGCTGTGATGATACGCTTGGATGGCCATTCTGCCTCATGCCCAGGCTGACTCAGATTTTGCAGCAGCTTAGTCCACACAGGCTGATGCACCAGTTTGACCATCAAAGGCTGTGCCTTGCCTGCAAATAAAGCTGACATCTCCGAGGTGTGTGTGAGAGCTACAAGGAAGGGCGCCACAACTTTCTGAAGATTGGCTCTTTCCTAGGCAATCCCGGGGCATCTTGAGCAGGACAACCAAAAGCAGTGATGTTTGCAGTGGCTCAATCTAATCTTACTTCTCATGCTTGACTCAAAAGCTCTTTCGTGTTACGCACTGACGCCAAAGTATTACTTGCTTCATAATTTGCACTGCATCTCAGTGATTGGTACTCTCGGCCACATGTTGAGTATCAAGTGTGGTGTATCACTGGACCTTTGTCATGTAAGTATTTGCGCTGAATCCCTGGGCCGGAAACACCTCAAGAGTGACTTGCACAATTGACTTCAGGCTTCCAATGTCCGTGATTTCAAGAGCAGTATTATCAGCATACAACAAACATCACATCGAGTCTGCATGCGGGGGTTGCATACTCGTCACAACAAAGAATAGCAATATGCTAACGTCAATAGGCTGCTCAAGCCTATGTCACCGTGTCACCCATGCATGCACACGACAAGATTTACCTATGCAGTCACAGCAGCCTTTTGCAAATGCTGATGCAACTTTAGAATGAGTTTTTAAACAAAAAGGCAGTGACATATTGCAGGTGGCCCAAACGCATGTCACTCTGTCATGCAAGATGCACCTATGCAGTCAACAATTTTGCGATGGCTTGTAGCAATAGATCCGCAATACAGTGAAGTTGCAGGTGGCCCTAGTGCATGTCATCCATATGAACAGGTGAAAGGTGTACCTAGGCAGTCAACAGCGGCACCTTGCAGATGCTGGCGCACTTTTGCGATGGACTGCCTGGCTCCTTTGAGGTTAGCAATATGCTGCTCACTGTTGTTCCTGCCTCTGTCCAAGTGGGCAAGTGTCTGCAGGCCATCAAGCCGACTTGACAAGCTGTTTCAATTCACACATCTGCATTTCCTGTTTCACAGGTTAAACGGGGCTCTGTGGGCTCGTTTTGGCCTCTTCTGCTTCGATCCTGGCTGTAAGTGGGCTTGTGTTGCATGATTGTCCAATCGATAGTTGATTCTTGTCTTGCTTTTTGCATGCCTCATGATGCCAAGTGCTGCTGGCAACACTAAGCCTGATCTAGGCTCAGCGTATGCTTGAACAATGTGCAAAGCAGACAGTATCTGTGTTCAAGTATGCTCAATTGATGCCGCTGCATGCTACACACAATCAGATGGGGGATGCAGCAAGGGAATGTCACACCTGGTCGCACCTGATCCTGCACAACAACTCAGACATTGCACTTGCTATTGCTGCTCTCCTTGACTTGACTATGGCAATTCATGTATTTTGCCCTGTTGTAAGCAGCCGTCTGGAGAGAGCCATGATATGATCGTGAGGTGCATTCCCTTGCAATGAATGTTGTGTGCAAACTTACGACCAAGGATCCAAGGGCTCCCCAGTGAAAATGACCCACAGGCATCAACAGACTCATTGCGGAATCGCCTTGACCTGTCTTGATCTTGGATTTAGCAGCAAGCCAGCTCACAGGTTGACATTGCCCAGCTGATGCTCTTGAGCTGTTTGATATGTTGCACACCATGCGTGGAAGACTGGACCATATGCTTTATCTATTGATGTAACACGATGTTTTTATGCAAGGTGCAGTTTGATCAGCACCAGAAACCATGTATAGAAAGATGGGCCATATGCTTCACCTGTTGACGTGACGAGTTGCAGATTGAACAGCACCGAAACCTTGTATGGAAGAAAGGGCCATATGCTTCACCTGTTGATGTGACATGATGTCCTGGTGTGAGTTGCAGGTTGAACAGCACGAAAAACCATGTATGGAGGAAAGGGCCATATGCTTCACCTGTTGATGTGACATGATGTCCTGGTGTAATTTGCAGATTGAACAGCACCAAAAGAACACCAGAGATAAAGCTGCAGCCATGCTCATCCTGATATAGCCACACAATTTCACTTCTGTCTCTTGCAGCATTTCCAATGTTTGCGCTGGCTGCTGGCTTGTCTTGAGCAACAGAGCACCAGCAATGGCAGGGTGATGTGTCCCTGCGCACATCACACAACTCAACATTAGCGTGCAAGACTGCAAGCGCAGTTACATGCAATGTGGCGCATAGATCTGCAGGTAAGCCGTATGACCGGATCTTTGGCCAAACGTAGCAAGTCAAGAAGTCTGTACCTTACACAGCCCTGACGCCGGCTGTACAAGCAACATTGTGTAACTGATGTGTGTGTAATCAGAGCGCATACAGGGCAAACAACATCTTGCCACACAGCGACGAAATTCACACATTCCCCATGCACGCACAGACATTGAGAACACGCGCAGCTGCAGCGGTGCACAACTTGATTTGGGCACTGGACACATGATTGAGGGCCCCATGCAGGCTGACTCACCAAAAGCTGCTAAGTATCCAAACAGTGCATGCAGCTCTGGCCAGGGGTTTGCATCCTTGTCTGCAGCTGTGATTTTCATCTGGTTGGTGACCATTGCTGTATAGAAGTGCGAGCTGTAGACCAGCGCATGCTGCCTGAAGTACTGCCAGTCATTGCGACTGGTCATGTACAGCACAGCAGCATTCAGAACTGCTTCAGACATTGTAGTGAAGTCAAAGCTTGGCAGCCCAATCTCAGCTTCTGCAACTTTGTCCAGGTGCGGAGGCCTATGGTCGAAGTAAGCTGGAATAAGGTCAACAACAGCTTTGAAAGCAGCCTACACCACAGTGTGGGAGTTTATCAAGCAATGTTTGCAATTGCATTGATGACATGCAGATGTGGAGATACAACAAACACTCAACAGGAAGCAGGCAACTATATATTCAGGTCGTAGCAACTGACACATCAAACAGCCATCACAAGGATCCTATGCAAAGCTTGACCTATGAGGTACAGCTGCACAAGCATGTTGTATGGCCGGCGCATTCACCCTATGCCTCAAGAAAACAAGTATGTAGTCAATGGCTAAGTTATCTTGCTCATGTGCCACCATGTTACAGCCGACCTGTGCGTCTGGGGATTGTGCAAGGTCTTCCTCTAACAGCTGCGACATGCAGTTGGCGCACACCAGCATCAGCCGCTGCCGCAGGCTTTGCACTGGAGTCAGGGTGAGCATGTTCTGGATCAGGAAGATGAGCTGCTGCAGCATGGGCACCTTGAAGGAAATGACAGGCTGAGACTGCAGCCAGCAGAGCAAGTCTTTAGAGCCAAGCAGAATTCACATGAAGTCAACGCAAACCAGCATCAGCCGCAGGCTTTGCATCGGCGTCAGGGTGAGCAGATTTTGCATCAGGAAGTTGAGCTGCTGCAGCATGGGCACCTTGAAGACGATGTCAACCTGAGACTGCAGCCAGCAGAGCATGCCTTAGGGCCAAGCAGAATTTACTTAAGTCAAAGCAAACCAGCATCGGCGGCAGCTGCAGGCTTTGCATTGGCGTCAGGGTGAGCACATTCTGCATCAGGAAGCTGAGCTGTTGCAGCATGGGCACCTTGAAGACGATGACAGCCTGAGGCTGCAGCCAGCAGAGCATGTCTTAGGGCTGAGCAAAATTCACTAAAGTCGAAGCAAATCAGCATCGGGGGCAGCCGCAGGCTTTGCATTGGCGTTAGGATGAGCAAATTGTGCATCAGGAAGCTGAACTGCTGCATCATGGGCACCTTGAAGGAAACAACAAGCTGAGACTGCAGCCAACAGGCACTGCATATGCCTCTGCATACAGAAGAAAAGGAAAGATAGCTTGGCTTCAGAACAAATCTACTATAACAGGCGTGGCACTGATCAGCACCTGAATTGAGCTGATTAGCTGAGACTGCAGCCAGCAGAACATGTGGTTCTACTGTGATTTTGTGACGCAACAACTCCATTTGGTGCCCAAAAATACGTCTTGACACCAGAATATGCGACTTGAAATTGCCCTTGCAGTCAGAATGTAGTGATCCATCTCAATTTACATCTGCTAATAGCGAGAATCTTTACATCAAAGATTACTGTAACACTGTTTTGGCCAAGCAGCCTCTTTGCGCTGAACTTCCTTGCATATGGGCAAGATTCTGAGGACGAGCTTGACCCACATAAATACATGAAGCGATTCAGAGAGCCTGGATACTTCTGCTGCAAGCGTGCAGCTGGGAATGCTAGTCATTGACCCGAAGCCATGCACTGCATGAAGCATGAAGCATGCATGGCATATGCTTGAGGTCAAAAGCATTGCAAAATGGGTACAGTGAAGCAGGCTTAAGCTTTACCTGTAAATGCCTGCCAGCCTTGTGGAGCAGTGACAGCACATTCCAAAGCGCAAGGCAATCAAGCTTTTTCAAGTTTTGAGAGGAGCTCACAGCTTCCAGAAGAGTCGCACCTCAAATTTCTTGGACTCCCAACATCTGAACAGCGCCCTGATAACTGCCAAGCAGAGGTCATCATTCCATGGCATGGGTACCTGCACATACACACAATGTGCATCATGCCCTCACAGCACTAGCAGCGGTCCAAAGTCTAAAACACCAACATCAAGCAGAAATCTGGCTGTGCCTCGTAGACCCTACGACGTTCAGAACCGAGCCTGTGAATGCACCACAGACACTGAGCAGATGCATTGGTTGTGCCTTGATAGCCCTAGGCAATCTATCATTGACCCCATGTTGTAAAGCCACAGGCATTACTGGCTACGCCTCATTCACCCCATATCTGATGTACAAACAGCATTCACATGCACTGGCTGCACATCATTGGCCCTGCAGCATCTGTCTCTGACCCTGTATCAAAACATCAAGTGGGCAAATGCACTCGCTGTCACAGCATAACAACGACACAATGAGCATCTGCAGTTTGTGTTCAAGCAGGATGCTTTGCATATAGGACTTGCAAGCAGACAAATGAAGCGCATGCATGAACGCGACCATGGAACTAAAGCTACAACCTTCTGCAAGCCAAAGCCGTCTGGTTCATGACGTGCAAGAAGACAAACAGCAGCTCAGTACTGCTCATTCACAGCTGTCCTGCCTAGGGCTCAGGTTGCCTTACCTCTGACAAAGCCGGCAGATTGGATAGTGTCTCGATGTGGAAGGTTGCAACCTGCAGCTCATGTGTAGCCTGTTTGGCCTGGAATCCCAGGTTCCCAAACATTTCAGGATAACCGCTTTTTGCTGCAGCCTGTGAGCAGAGCCTAGCATAGCATGCGCATAAATTCAGCCGATCTGCTATGTTGTCTGATGCTTGCAGTGCACCACACCACGATGCTGGAGCCAGGTCGGCTTTGTTAGCTGACAGAAATGCGCACTGCGAGTCAACTGAAAACCAGGCGTACAGTCCCTGTATTACTGCACTGCGCAATGCTTGGCTTGGGGGATTCTTGAACTTCTTCTCTGAAGTCGCAAGGCAGCATAGCCCTGCAGGCAGCCCAGCAATGCTCAAGCAGCAGCATAGGAGGACTAGCGATGCGCATTGATGCACAATGTTTGCATGGTTGGGCTTTGCAGCCATTGCACATTGATGCACAATGTTTGCATACTTGGGCTGTTGAGCCATTGCCCTATGATACGCGATGCTTGCATGATGAGACTTCTGCTCGACAGTGCACTATTCTTGCATGCTCAGAAATTAAGGCTTTGCGGCCATTGCGCATTGATGCTTGGGCACTTGGGCTTTTGGTCCAAACCACATCAACGCACAATGCTTGGTAGGGCTATGCAGCCAGGCCACATCAACACACCATGCTTGCATGCTTGACTACTAGGGCTTTGCAGGCATTGCACATCAACGCGCAACGCTTGCATGTTTTGGCATTTCAGCTGCTGAGCATCAAAGCACTATGCTTCCATGACTGCCTTTGTACGCCATTGCAGAACAGTGCACAATGCTTGCATGCCTAGACTCTTCAGCCATTGCTCACCAATGCGCGATGCGTGCATGCTTAAAATGCTGGACACTGGGCTTTTGAGCTCGGGTCATTGCACATCAGTGCACAGATGCTTGCCCACTTGGGCTCTTGAGCAAATGGAAGGCAAATGCAACAATGACAAGCCATCAGAACAGGTGCTCACCAAGCTGACGGTCATGCATTGAGGGTGCTTATGTCAAAGTCAAGTGCTGTTGCATTTGCTCCTGCTTCACGTCTATGCTGTTGGGTCATTGCTTGTCATGGATCCTGAGCCAAGCAGACAGAGCAGCAGCCATGGCTTGGCACCAATAATACCATGATGATGTGCATCACCTCATTCATGCAAATGCTGCGTGACATGCAGGTGCATTTTGCAGAGCAGTGGCCAGATGATAGAATGCGCACACTGCCTCCCCACATGCATGTCTCACGACGGTCTCGCGCCTTGACTTGACGCCATGCCTGCATCAATGTGCACGCAGCAAAGTGCTGGAAGAGGCTTACAAAACATCGCAGCCAATACAATGCCAGTCTGGTGTTGTTGCTGCTGCTGCCAGGAATCTTGGGGTGCGTCTGGGGCTTTGACCAGCCCCTCATCAGTGGCTAAGCGCTGCAGCATTGGCAGCAGCGCAGCTGTGACGTCAGCTTGGCTTGCAGTGTGAGTATGCAGAGGTGCTGCAAGCGCCAGCTGGAAGATCCTGTTCATGTTCAGTGACATGTCATGCCAGTGCCCTGCCAGCATGTTGTGAAACAGCCAGACTAGCTGCGACACGAGAGTCTCTTGTAACCCTTGGTCGGTGATGCTCTCATCTGTCGAACGAGAGGGGTTGACATCAGGGCGAAGGGCCACCACCCATTGCAGAGCCACAGCAGCCCTGAGAGCAATTGACTCCAATCCCTGCCATGCAATCTGAGACGGCGTGGGCAGGTCTTCAATGCTTGTGAGCGCCCAGTCAGAGCATTTGGACTCATGCACAGCATGAGCTTGCTGTACTAGCTCTGACTCTCCTTCCACTTCAGCAGAACGCTGCTGAGTACTGTCTGGCTGAGCTGGTTTCAATGCTGTCACTGAGGAGCCTCTGGCAGGCGCTTTACCAACAGACTGTTGACAGCTCTCTGTTGTTTCAGCAGTAGCTTGTTGGTTGCTGTATTTCTTTGAAGGTAGAGCTTTGCCTGGCTCATTGGGTGCTAGCAGGTGTGTGTCAGTTGACAAGTTGTCAGTACCTGCTGCTGCACCAAGTGGTGGATGCGCATTGCCAGCTGTGGGCACATTGACCATTTCAGTAGCTGATGTCAAGGGTGCACCAGGATATCCTCGATCATTTGTCAGAGTTTGTGGCTGTGTTGCTTCAGTCAAAGGCACAGTCAAATCCTGCTGGTCGCTGTCAGATAGGGGGCCGGTTTTGAGCTCCCTGACGGGTTCTAAGCCTGATGAAGGCTGAGGCAGCTTAGCAAGCGAGTTTGGATCTGCCTTGAGCTGCTCACTAGAATCAGACAGATCATCAACCGTAGACTGCCGATCATTGCCCACTGATTCATCGAGCTTATGCAGATCACCAGCTGTACTCTGCTCATGATCGCCCACTGATCCGGGAAGATTGAGCTGACCAGAATCAGCAGAGATGTAGCGCACTGATTCATCAATATTGATCTGATCACCAACTGCAGACCGCCCACTGTTGCTCACTGATGCATCAAGATTGAGCAGATCACCAATCGTAAGCTGCCCAAGCTTGCTCACTGATTGTCCAAGTGATTGCTGTGTGCTGCTATCTTGTGAAGCTATCATTGGTCCTGAGGCTGCATCAGCTTGCTGAAGTGTTGCTGCTGCATTTGGCTTAGGCTGATCTTCGATTATCCATCGAATCACCCCAACCACCTCTGACATGTGTTTGGCCTGGTGCAAGCAACCTTGAATTGGCTGGGGGCTCTCTGGTAGAATCGTGAAAACCTCTTTTGCTGCAGGGCACAATGCAGCTTCAGATGAGCTCCCATAACACACACATCCTGTTTGCTTTTGCATGATTTGCAATGGTGAAGCGTTTGGCATCATGTTTGGCCATCAGCTTTGCTTTGCTTTGGGATATTGCTTCGTTGGCTGTACAATGGCTGCACGCAACTCCTGCAAGAGTTTTCTGCATCATGTGCTCCATACAAGAAGAATCAGCAATGCAAGCCTTAGAAGAAAAGCTCAGAACCCAAGGACATGCATGCTTTCACTCACCGAGGGCACTAGGTTTTGAGGTGGCATCAGGGCACAGCAGGTTGGATAGGCGGCGCACGCCTTGCATTCTGACCAGCAAGTCTTTTGTGTCCTCTGTCACATCACACATCTTCAGCACCTCAAAAGCGGCTCTGGCTTTTCCTGGGCTTTGATCCAGTAATGCCAGAATCAATGGCACAATGCCTGCAGCAATAAATGTGTTTTCTGCAAAACGTCATTGAAGCGGCAAACTTTCATCCAGCAAGGCCTTTGTGTCCTCTGGTACATCCACACTTTCAGCACCCAAATTGCGACCTTGGCTGTTCCTGGACTTTGTCTTGGCAATGCCAGAATCAATGGCGCAATGCCTGCAATGGTCCCTGACGCTTTTGGAACAGTGCATTGATTTGGCAAAGTTTGAGCCAGCAAGGCCTTTGTGTCCTTTGTTACATCACACATCTTCAGCACCTCAAAAGTGGCCCTGGCTTTTCCTGGGCTTTGATTCAGTAACGCCAGAATAAGTGGCACAATGCCTGCAGCAGTAACTGTGGCTTTTGCAAAACGACATCGAAGCGGCAAACTTTGATCCAGCAAGGCCTTTGTGTTGTCTGTTACTTTGCATGGCTTCAGCACCCAAAAAGCGGCCTTGGCTTTTCCTGGTCTTTGATCTAGCAATGCCAAAGTCAAGAACACAATCTTGGAAATGCTGAATCGCAAAGCTTGATCAAGCAATGCCATCACCAACCGTACCCTGCCTGCAACAATAACAACAGTGATACTGGTTCAACAAAGTCATTGCCAATGGCAGGCTGCCTGCAACAACAGTGGTTGCTTTTGCAATTCCATCTGGCTGAATGTTTTCCACAGCGGCTGAACAAAACTTGACAGTGCATAATTTTAAACCTGCTTTCAAAACTCAGCAAGGTTCTTGTTTGTGTCACAGTGTCCTGACGCATTTCAATGAAAAGGCTGTTCTTTCTGTCCTCTGAATGCTAGCAGAGGCACAGGTCATACCCATTGTTGTAGCCTTGGATCTTACAGGCGCAGCAGACAGGCTCCCCTTGACAGTCCACAGGGGCTTCATCAGAGCTTGTAGTGTGCGGCAGCATCTGTGCGCCTGATAGTTGGCCCTTGGCTCCTTGACACACTGGCGTAGCAGCAAGATGAGCTGCTCACACAACAGAACAGTCAGGCACTCTGTTTCTGCTGAATACCTGTTCCACGAACAACAGCAATTGCGTCATCAAAATTGTGGTGTTCAAACTGGAGAACACCATGGTGATGCACCAATATCAATGCTTGTGGTGTTGTATGTGCTGGTAAGGGATCAACTAGATGGCACGATTAGGAGGGAGTGAGTGAATGAGGGAGGAAACGCTCGCACACACAACATAACAAACGAAGAAATGAACAAATTTTGCCTTGCCTGTCTGACTCAGCCATATGCCCTGTGTCAAAAGCATCCCCTTCGTGCTCTTGAGCTTCGATATATATATGTTTAGTGTCCATGGAAAAGCGGTCAACACTTTCTGCCAGTTTACTCAGGGTCTGCCATAAGGCGGTGAGCGCTGGTGGCGTCTTGGCCTCACCAAGATGGCCAACAAACTCTGCTTTGATGTTGTGTATCAGGCTGAGAAGCTTGACAATCAGCAGCATGCCACGCAGCAGACAGATAAGCTTGTTCTCTACTTCATCTTCAGCAGGACTTTCTGACAAAACATGCTGCATTCTGCGCCAGCCAGGAGCAGCAACAGATTGAGGCGCAAGCTGACTGTTTGCTGACAGGGTGTGAAGCCAAAGTGCAGCATCAGCTTCTTGTGGACGTAGCCTCTTGCAATACAGCCTGAGGGCTAGGGCTTCGGTGTGATTTGGCGGGGTCTTCTTCTTGCCTGCTGCGTGGTGTATCAATATCTGAGCCAACAGCAGCAGATGCCTGACTGGTTGTGTTGCTTCAGGCACCACCACTGGAGGTTCCTCTTCCTCTCTCCAGTATGAAGACCGCAACAGCCGATCTGCTGATATCGGCAAGCAGGGATCTATTGATAACAGCTCTGACAGTGCTGTTGAGTCTGCTAATGTGTCAACTATGCAGCTATAGCCGCCATGCGAGCTCACAATGGCCGCTGTTTGCCAGATGTATGAGGCATCTTCTGGGCGTTTCACGTACTGCCATAGTCCCTTTCTGAAGCTTTGCCACAAGTAGAAGGCGATTGAGGGCTTGAAAACCATTATCATTGTCAGGAATGATTTGTCTTCAATTTGCTTTGCCGGCACCTGCAAGCAATTAGAAGGTCTTGCATAGCATAGCAGGACCTATGTGCTGTGCGTATCGCTCAACACAGTTTGAATGCAGCTCTAAAACTCCAAGATCAACCCCAGGAGTCAGCAAGCAATACGTGCCTCTGCTATGATCTGGTTGTTCTGGAGCTCAGTCCCAAAGTTCTTGGCTATACAATGTTCAAACGCTATGCTGAATCTTCTGCAAAAGTCCTTTACTACGGTCCCCACAGTCGTTAGGGCAGCATACTCCTGCTCATAGCCTGCTCCATATGCATTCTGCGCAAACAGGAAAACGGCTTTCCACATCCGAACTGACAGCAGAGTGCGCTCATGAGATAGCATTGAGCTTACCCCGTCGTCTATTCCGGTGCGAACGTGAACTTTCATGGTGCTGATCTAGACTATGTGTATGCGTTTTTTCAGGCTATCGACGATGCTTCACAATTAATGTCGCTGCCGTGAGTGATCGCAAGGACGTGCATTTATGTAGGAGTTTCACTAAAGACTTTGACACGCAATCGCCGCTACAGCAGGAGTGGGACTAAACAGTCATATGAGCTACGAATTTGGTAAAAATTGGGTGATAAGCTCTTGCTATTGCAGTTATGTCTTGAGCAAAAGAGTATGTTTTGTTGCTATCAGCCTGTCAAAGAAAGTATTGTTGCACATGGCACACTTGTGCAAAATCCAGCGGATGTATGCATTGACATAGCTGAACACTGCCAAGGTGTAAAGTTTTGCCTCAGCTCCATGATCCCATGTGCGCATGTTGAATATACACACACTGTACACAGCATGGAGATACCGGATCCTGGCCACACGCAATGCAAGGCCTCTCAAACACGTGCATGTGCAACTTAGTAGCAGGGCTCAGAGCTCAGAAATGCAAAGTTGAAAGTCCATTACATATGGCTAGTAGTCTCGACATTTATTGTATTAAGCATAATACATGAAAGTAAGCAGGAAGGGTCTTCAATATTTATAGCCTATGGCAGGATCCAATGGAAGTAAAGGGGGCAGAGGGCTTCTGAGCAGAGAAACACTGACACCACAGACTGCATAGCCTGACCAAAGCCGCATGCAACCCCTCGCACAAAAGCAGCCAACTTCTCAAAAATCACATGTACAGCAGAACCTGAGCAATAAACTCCTGGCAAGCACGACCATTGCAGTCAAAGCTGTTGCAGCACTGCAACATGCTGTCATACCCAATGGTCAAAAGCTGCCTCACTGATAGAACTTGTAGTTCTTGGAGTCTTGAACAATGGAGTAAATGGATCCAATAGCTGCAAGGAACATGATGGCAACGAAGACTATGATGTTGACAATGTTGAGCCAGTAGTCAAAGCTCCTCTTGCTTGGCTTCATAACTACCAACCAGATGACACTGGGCATCCAGAAGGTCATGGGAGCAAACCCAAAAGCACCAAAGAACCCAAGCAAGTCTGCAACAGCACAAGCAGCACATTGTCACAAAGGGTGGCCTGGTAAAGTCTATGGTAGAGGCAGACTATGGTAGAGGCAGACCGACGCAGCATTGCACACAGACAGGCAAGCATCATCAACAATGTCCAACAGCTGTTGCTGGGCTTGATCAACACTTGCAGCAAACACTGTAGCCATGAGGATTCAAGATGAGCAGCAAGGATGCACAGCAATAGGTATGCAACCCAACGCTGTTAAGACGGCCATGAGTTATAGCGTCTAACACCTTTCACAGAATGCCCATGCATGCATCACAGGGGCCTCACCTCCAAAGAAGGGCAGACTGATGCCCACAAAGGCAGTCAACACCACAAAGGCACAGCGGACCAGCACCCTTGAGATGATCTTGCTCTTGATGTTCTTCCGCCGGCAGAAGTCTTCACACATGTCAAACACTGGCATGGCATACATCTGCAGCAATCATGCCATTGTGTAAGTAAATTGTGTCAGGCAGGGCAACATGATTGGATGGCCCATCTGCAGCTATGAGCTTCAGCAAGCAACATGAGGTAGAGGAGGCATGCAGCCTTTGACAATGTCCTGCTTCCATGCTTGCTGTTGCAGTGATGCTGTTTTGTGAACGCCCTGAGGAGCTCACAAGGATTTCAGAAAAGACCACGACCACGGTAACGGGACGAGGGGCTTAGCTGCTGTGGCATGCAGCCACAGGAACTGTAGTCAGCAGCTGTCAGTATCAGATTGCAAGTGATCCTCATACCAGCAAAGTGTTCGCTTGCATTTCGTTTCCAGTGCCAAAAGCGAAGGCCAGAAGTGATGCAAATGCAATTCTTTCAGTGAAAGTCAACGTACCTGGTAGCTACCAAACACGTGGATGACAACCAACAGATTGGCGACACCCACAAGCCAGTGAGGATGCTCCACAGACAACATGATGTTACTGGCCACATTATTGCCAAAAGCCCAGTAGCCAGCAAAGGCTACACAGAAGTAGCAGTAGGCTATGGCAGCATAGGCTAGGGCTACACCCCACATGTAGGGCTTGAAGGTGCTGTTGGGTACTCCAGGCTTTGAGGGCAGAGTAGCCTACACAACACCAGGGACGTCAAGATGTTGCAACTAATTATTGCTGTCCTGTAGCGAAGTCGTGAGCACTTCAGGATCTTAGGTTGTGATTGAGCAGTTCAACATCTCAGCTTTTGAATGACAAGGCATGTCAGGCTGGCTGAGGTTGGGGTGTGCTGTGCTGTGCTGAGTGTTGCGCTTTGTTACAATTTGCACAAAGGGTCACACAAGTGACATCAGCTTGGGAATGTCAAGTGCATCTGCGCTGGCCGTACAGTTACCTGAATTTCGAGCACCACACTGTGCCCACCATAGGCAAAAACCATTGTACCCAGTCCATTGAAGATACCCATGAGCTTCGCTGTGCTGCCTCCCACAATTTCATAGCTCACATCCGCCGCCTTGCCCTCAGCCACTGCTGACACCCACCCAATAGTGGAGTAGGAGATGGACATGAAGGCTGCTATCAAGGACACAATGAACAGTGCGTTGAAATTTGGCAACTGCAGCAGCAGAATACAGGTGTTGGTTTGAGCTTGCAGAGGGCTTGCTTGCAAAGCTTACAGACACAAACCACATGCATGGCCAGGAAGACATGAATGATCAAGCAGCATGTCATGCATTGCAGCAAGAAACAGCAGCTGTGATACATTACAGCACAAAACAGCAGCTGTGATGCATTGCAGCAATGAACAGCAGCTGAAAAGCAAATAAACAAGTATCAGAGACAAGACAAAATCTCAGCTACTGATGCGCCATGGGGTTCTTGTTATGATGGCATGAGACTTGACAGGCAGACTGCTGCCGCTCAATACAACAGCAGCATGACAATCTGCCTCCCTGTGACAGTGCACTGTGACCAATGTGCAAGGCGTTTGTGGCATCCATTTGGGAAGCATCACCTGACATGATAAAAGCTCAGTGGCAGCAAAGACTACAATCCAGGCTGACAGGCCAAAGGATTGTGTCCCACCAAAAAGCTGATATGCTGCGTGAAGACTTGACCCACCAGTGACCATGTACACAATATCTGCAGGGAAAACAACAGCATTGACATTGCTGACACTGACTTGCATAACAGTGCTACAGTGACTTACTGTGATGCTTGTGATGTGATGCACCTTATGCTAGGCTTCAACTGGCAGCATGTGTGCCAAACAACATTGTGCCTCTGGGACTATAAGGAAAAGTACAACATACCCATCAAAGCCTGTCAGCTGACATGCTGATCTGCCATGGGGGGTTGGGGAACTTGCAACTGAGCTGAAAACAGCATGCTCACAAAAGCGTGACAGGTTAGGTGACTAAAGGTCTGACAGAGTCAGTCAGGCAATGACTGGTGACGACCAATCTGGTCGCGGCAGCGGTCCAGTGACCACTGAGAGGAAGCTCACCTAGTCCTATCATGACAATCAACTGGAACGGGATAATAGCCCAAAGACCTGCTTTCTGGCCTGCAAACACAACACAGGCTTGAGGAGCCATCTCCAGATGATCTGCAGATGATGCAAAGGCTGCTTAAGTGGGTTCAGAGCACACAAAAAAAGCAGGCCTTACCAAAAGCATATTGGCCAAGCTCGTGATACCGGTTCATCCTCTTGCCGTTGATCTCGTGCATGTAGCATAGCTGCCAGAGCGTCCAGACCGAGATGATGTACGCCGCAATGAGGACAATGGTGCCACCGGTCCAGCCTGTCGAGTCAGCACGCCTCAGATCGCGGCGTATACGTAATCGCGTCGTGACCTCAAACTTTCCATGTTATGCTTCAAACGTGACGGCTCTCATGCAATACGCGGTTTGCCGTATCGGAGCAAGAGCAGCGGCACTTGCAACGGTTACTGCAGGCGATTGCTGGTGCTGCAGGCTGGAATTCACCTAGCAATCCCATAGCATACGGCAGACCCAACACTCCTGCTCCAACCATAGCTGTGATATTGTGCACAGCAATGTACCACCATTTTGCGCTGCGGTTTGCGGTGATAGGCAGGTCATCTTCCAGCTCTTCTTTGGTGGGGCCGGTGCCGATGCCGCCGTGCTCGACCCCGCTAACATTGTACTGAGGCAGCACACCTTGTTGCTTCTTCATGCTTGTAGCAGCCGCCCGAACGAGTTCAAGTCGAAGCCTCCGCAGCTTTCGAGACAGAGTAGCAGTCCATGGCGAAATAACCTGGCTAAGTTCAATCAATCAATCAATTTTACTGTCCTTGGGACCCAACAGGGGGGTCAACAGACAATATCAA